>OY755083.1:1200000-1800000 GCA_963576655.1 Gastrophysa polygoni
TTTTAAACTCTTATTATTTCGACCAACTGCTTGAAGTGATCGTTCATTTGTCTTCCAATCAACATAGGGATGTGGTTGTGATTACGATTTACCCTCACAACTTTTCCATAGGTGAGAAGGGTCGACCTGCATTTTGTTTTGAAATAAGCTCGACAGCGCCATCTAGTTTTTTCATCGCCGTGTTTAATATAAACAGAGTATTCATCACCATCAATTATTAGTTTTGGGTGTTTCACACCAGGAATCAAATGCACGAAACCTAAAAAAATCAAACATATTAGAATATTGAAATGCAAACTATATCACGCAATAGAATATGAAATTATCAACACAAAACAATTCTGTTGGTTAATTTTTTTTCATTTGTTGGCAATACGGGAGGGAAACCTTCCGTTCGAGGTACATCGTGTTAGCCAGCGGTGGAATTTTGGAAGAGGAGGAAGGTTTTGGAATTTTTCTGTAAAGTTTGGAGGTTGTTAGCATCAGGAAAGACTTCGACTCCAGCAAACTGATAAAATACTGTCTGTAAGTCAAGCTAATCAATTGTTTGATATCGAACGATTGGTGAGATTGGCAGATGTATCTCATTCCACGTCAAAAGGTGCCTATGCCGTTTGCAAAAATATCCACACGTGAAAAAAGCAGTCAAATGCCTCCATCTTGGAAACGGTTGGAGATATCGAAATGCAGTTTCCACCAATCGATTCACGAAAATCAAGCACCCATACGTCAGTTTTCCTTCACCTCTTCTGGAATAGGAAAAACTAAAAAAATAGTCAATATCCCGAATCGGGAGAATCAAAATGTACACACAGTAGAAGCAATTCAACTCAAAATCGTCGCTAAGAGCTCAATGATATGGCTGAAAAAAAAATAAATAAAGAATAAATTCGATGATACAACTGTTATGATACGAAAAATGAAAAACAATGATAAATTGAAGAGCTTGTATTTGAATACTCACAAATTCTAAAGACTACAAGTTATTATTCTATTGTTACGTATATCATTCACTACAAAACCGTTACAAAATAATAAAGTATAATCCTAGGAAAATATTCCTGAAAAAAACATTGGAAAATGTTGAACCCTCCGATAGTATGGGACGATTTCCTCGAAATCGAACACTCACCACGACTACTATGAAGATATTATAAGCTATTATCAAGCTGTTTCTATCAGATCGGTGCAGATCAATAAAATATCCTAAATGAGAGGAATATATGCAAATATATTGAATTCAGAAAGTGATTCCTTATAATGAAAGGAAACGTATGAACATATGGGTCGAATATAAGCTAACTCCCAAAGAAGTACATATGAAATAGTACTCATAATAAGTTCTGCTATCAGTTAAGCCGAAATCGAAAGTTTCGAATCATTCTTCGAAGTACAAGCTCATCAAGTAAAGTGAAGAATCACTTTCTGAATCATTTGCACCTTGATACTAATGTCGAAAGTCAAAAGACGTAAATATTGGGAAAATCAAACTTTTCAATAATACTGAATTAATTCTAACACTAAATAAAATACAAATAAGCAAAAAATAAATTCCAGTCACAAAAATTATCTCAATATTCACGGGATGAAAAACATTTATGCACTTCCTAAAATATATAATCTGGTTATACAATTTTGCAGCAGGAACTTTGATGGGATCAGCTAATATCAGCCGAACCCGTTTACACTATTTATTTTTAAAACGACGACACGATATAAGGCTTAATTGATATCAATTACATATTGCTAAGGACTAAACATGCACGGTTATATTCTTCTCAACCAATTGTCAAGTACAGTAATATTGATAAAAAATACATTAGTCTATTCTATTTGTATCGATAACGGCTTTAATCTTCTAATGTCATGAGACCTGTGAATAATTCTGAAATCTTCAGTATCAAACTCAAATACTATTAATCAGTCGAAATGTCCCGTAAACTGTGAACTCAACCTGTTGATCATTGATAATCATTTTATCATTCTGATTTCTAGTGGGAGTCCATAGTTGTTCAGAATGTTATGGGTAATATGAATGAAATAGGAAGAATGAAGTCAATCGTGAAATTGAGTGTTTCTGACTCAAAATCCTTGAACTGGCATCGATGGCAGGTTATACCAAATCAAATATGTTTTGATTCAATTCGGAAGTGGAAGATTTGATTGTGTATGCATTTCATATTATATAATGCAGAATAAAGGACTCAGTTCTGCATCTTTTTGAACATAAAAAATATTGTGATTGATATATTGAGAAAGTTTTCCGTTTTGGTCGATGATGGATAATGCTAAATATGATAACACACATTAGAGGAAAAAAAATGGTACTCAACGATTACGCGACTCTTTTCTTCCTTTTTCAATCACTTCTACAGGGTGTCAGTTTCGTAACCTAATCATGAAGATCTCTCGATTCTTATTTTGATTTCTTTCAAAGGAAAACTGATCAAGTTGGCTATTTCTTTGTGAAACGTTATCACAGTAGTGTCATCGAAAAATTCAAAAATAGAATGCTAGAAATGATTGTATTCAATATTATTTTCGAATATCTTGATGGGAATTGGATTGACAACGTTGAATTAGGAATGGCTGCCTTGAATGGTTTTCCGATAAAAAAATATGATGAAATTCACTTCCGTGACATATTATCAAACTTGAGGTCGATAAACGGGCACCCTGTACATCACCACATTGGAAGCAATGAGAAGAAGTTTTGAAGTCATTGGATATTTCCATCAGATGCTCTCAAGAATGAGATCAAAACGTATTTCCAAGAGCATAAGATTATTAAATCGTTACTATTTCCTTATTTTTAGTAAGGATTCTACCTTTTGATTTTTTTCAGAATATATTGATGAAAATCCATTCGATTACAATGATATTTTATTCATTTCAGATTTTCCAGCTGTTTAATTAAAATACCAAAGATATCTTTGGTAAAGTGTCGAAGAACAACTAATTTTGTTATCACACGATAAAGTAATGAATAATTATCATAATATAGTCATTACCTTCTTACACATCGCTGTTGATCTAATGAAAATTTCTATTTGAAAATGAGGAGATGAATAAATTTGGTCATTATCGAAATGATAAGTGAGCGTGAACATCAGAAATCGGCTTAGAAAATTAATTGAATTATTATTGATATGATCATGAAAATATGTTCATAGTGGATATATTCTGGTCTACGACAGATAATAATGTTGGATTTCGTCTCTCGTTCGTTCTGAGAACAACTTCGGAAATAATAAAGAAATATTTCTCAATCCTAAACGCAATGATGAAAATGCAGTTCTTCATCAGTCTCAGTAATGCTATTTTGTGATTACGATTAAGTATAAGCGTTAGTTTGATTCACAAAGGTATTTCTGCAATTACTATATAATAATACGAATGGTTCACAGTCTCGAAAGAAAACTTGTGTTCCACCTAACTTATTTTTATGTTGGCACTAGAAGCTTTGATTACAATGAATAATACATTGGAACTTTGGTGTCCGTCTTATCACAAGACCTATTCGAAAGCGCGTACAAATGTTAGTATGATTTGTGAGATTCTAAAAGTGATGTTAATGAAAATAAAAAAAAAACATAATTTCAGTCTCATAAACAATGGATAATCGGCGAAAATAAATGATACCTAATGGATGAATTATATTATAGATTGAAGGAAACTGAATAATCATATAAAAATGTCGACTGATGGGCATCAGATGTGAGTCCAAATATAATGATAAAATAAATAAAACCTAGGTATCACAATCATTATCAAATCGATTATAGGGAATACAATGAATTTTTTTTATTGTCGACTGTAAATGAAGATGAATCTAACTAGTTTGTAATACGCAGTAGATATTCAAAAAGAATCAGTGTCTTTACATATTCGGGACCCTCAGGAAACCCAGAAAGATCGATATGATAATATTAAAATAAGAAGGTGAATTAAATGATGAATCAGAAAAATTAAATAAACATAAAATTATACAAAGTTGCCTTGGTTGTGGTTGAAATAACGGCCATCCTTGGCGTCGTCTCATTTTTTTTTCAATATCGTTAGGATTTATATTAGCTTCATTCAAAATTTCAGTTTCAGTTGATGTCGATGCTAAATCCATTCTATATATCTGAAGTAAAAAGAGCGACTTTCGATTGAACAAGGTATACCTATTGATTTGAGTTATGAATGGAGAATCTTCAACGATCTGCAAAATATGTTATATATTATTCCATTCCCAGAATCACAGAAGTCTCCCTCAGACATGTTTCAAGGGTATTCTGCCTTCCAGCTGGTTTTAAAGATTGAGTCACAGTCGTCAATTTTGTTGATATTCGATATTTTTTGATCTAGTTAGAAGGATTAGGACTTTTAGAACTGATGTGGTTCTTCCCAAGGAAAGGTTCAAAACAGTTTTGAATACTATCGACTGAAGTAGGAATCTAGTAAAATCTGCGAGACGTAACACAGTACCACAGTAAGCACAGTAACTGGCGAGACAGAAGAACGTTAGTTGGAAGGGAACTGTGAATGGATAATATATAATGCAAACCTGAGAGCTTGAAAATGGAATGATTTTTCTGACTTGAAATCTACAGAAAAGGATATACCGTGGCAAAGGAAGGTCTTGATCATTATCGTTTATGCAGTCTGAAACATATTGTGCACATATCAATAACAACTGAAAGTCACGTATGTCACGTGTCAAGTTCATGACACCTAATCATATGGTGCATTCTTTCAAATAAATATTCATCATATAAATCTGAATTCATGAGGAATGAAATGTCCTGGTATTCGAGGTGAATAATAGTCATTATCGAATCAAAATAAGTCATGTACGATTCGTGTTCTGTTAGCTATTATCATCGTTCGAGAAGAATATCGAATTTTCACTAGTAATACCGCTAGAGGTCAAATTATTTCCGGATTTAATTTGAACTGGTGTGGTATTCGGTAAGAAAATTCCACACCGAATGTGTTTCCAACAACATCAATATTCGTCTTCATCAAGTTGACAAAATCTGTCATGATAAACGTCAAAAAAATTTCTAGTATAATTCGCTGTTGGGTACCCACCAGGAAAAAATTTCCGATAAAATTCATCCGTTGCCTTGGTGATCTGACAGAAATACACGTTCTGATTGGTTGAAAATCACATGTGCGGAGTTTTCACAGATACATCAATTGACTGTAGACAAGAATTACAAATTCTGAATTATCTCCATCCGATTCTGAAAATGGGCGATGGTTTGCTCATACTCAAATTATTATATTTGATGTACTTTCATGATGGTTCTGAACTGAGACAAACTTTCCAAAAATAACGATGATATAGCATGGCAAAAAAATGTTTTCTCATGAAGTTTTGATATTGTAGGAGAATCAATCAAGTACATAATTGACTATTGGGCTCAAAATTCCTATACTATTTTCGACCAATAAATCGCTATTGTACCTGTGGAAGAGAGATCGAAAGACATTTGCAAAGTCTTGGCAACTAAATAACTTTGAAAAAAATGTTTATTTTGCTTGTGCTGAAATTTTGATATTCAATAAATATATTTGTCTTCTAATTATCTTCAAAACGACGTATCACTGACAAATTGAGAATTCCTCTTTTAGGTATCTGAAGAAATTTCAAGCGCAGTGACATTTTGGGGCAGTTCATAAATCTGTCTTCACTGCAAATATATTGAAATAATAATTATAATTTCTATTTTCATTTCTCAGACACGATGCGAGGAAAGAAAATCTAGAAAAATGAAAAATTGTATCTATTCGAATTTGTTGAACATGTTGTGAATCATGGTCGCGATCACAATAATCTGTGAACTAAACCTAAAACGAATAATTTATAAATACCGTCACTACTCTAAGAATTCAGTAATCGTGTTCGAAAATGAGAAACAATCTATTCCAGGACATTTCGAGAAATCGTACAACAGCTAAGATGATGATTGACATTTGACATCGAGAGCATCACGTGACTGTCCAGTTATGTGCGCGAAAAAGATATTTCGAAAACGTTCCGAAATCGACATAGTTTCATGGTTGTTGATAACGACCAGCTCGCCCTGTGCCTCGACCATGATCATCCGCATTTCCGAGAATTCAAGACGTCCTGATGATCTGCACGATCTGCCTGAAGTTGGCGTTGACCTTCTTGCCGATCAGCAGCGGAATGTGGTTGTGTTGACGGTTGACTCTGACCACCTTACCGCGAGTCAACAGAGTGGACTTGCATTTGGTTTTGAAGTAGGCGCTGCAGCGCCATCTGGTTCTGTCCTCGTGCTTCATGTAAACCGAGTATTCATCGCCGTCCAGGATCAGTTTCGGGTGTTTTTGTCCGGGTATTACGAAAACGACGCCTGGAAGTGCAACTATGTCAGTGAAATAATTACAGTGCGGAACAGTGATCACTAACTACCAATGTGTCTACTTGTATTCTTCAAAAAACTTAACTACGGTAGAAGAATAAATAAATCAGTCTACTGGTACGATATTTTATCGTATGAGAGTTGGTTAATAAGATGATGTACAATAAATGCAACAGACGAATGATTTCAAGACAAAAAGTTCAATAAACAACTAGCCCACCTTGTTTTCTAAGATAGATGTTGAACTTTCATCGAAAAATAGTTTTTTCGTGAATAGCTAAAACATCCTTCAACCAATTTCATTGAAATTTGATATTACTTACTGTCGCGTTACGAGGCTAATTTAGTTCGAGCTTGGTTGAATTTATCAAAGTCCAGTGGCGTCTCGAGCATCACCTCGACGAATATTTTCGAAAAAAATTATGCAACTGACTTACAACTGTTTTTGTCTCGTATTTTGATTAGTTATTGAGAAGAAAATAAACTTGAGCAATTGTGAATGGATTTTACGAAAAAAATGCAAAATATTAAATCCATTCAATTGCATTTACGATTGCTTGAATTTATTTTCTTTCTCTCAAAAACTAAGCATGATACGAAAAAACTCCAAGAGCCAAGGAAATGGTAATTTTGGATGCTGCTGAACCAGAAGAAAATCACTGAATTGTCATCAAGGTACCTCTTGGGACACCACTAGACTCAATAATTTCAATCAAGTTCGAGCTACATTAGCATCTCAACACTACAAATGATTCCAAATTACAACGAATTTGGGTGGAGTATATTCGAGATATTTACGAAAAATATATATATTTTTTTAATTCAACACCTTGTATCTTGAAACTTGAATCTTGAAGTTAAGACACATGATCATATGATCTTTGTCTTAAAAATCATTCGCAGAATCCTCTGTTGAATTCATGGTACATACTCGATTAACACCCTGTATATAGTTGAATAGCTTCTAGAAGCTATAGTAGTAGATAATAGTATACTATGACACAAGTTTTATACGACTCTGTTCTCTTATAAAACGTGCGTCAAGTACTATTTTTTTTTTATAACACATCAATGATTAATTTTCATCGAAATGTTTTTAATACTTTTCTTAATTCTGTGAAACCTGGTTAGATCTTCATCAGAGTTATATGCATTTGGGTATATTATTGAGTTGAGCAAATTAAATGAGAAAAACCAAAATATTCGTCGGTAAATAACAAGACAACGATAGAAACGCATGGTATATCAGCGGGCGTTATGGGTCATAACGCCCTCGGGCATTATGTGTGTGTTTTTATAGCGACCGTTTCAAAGGTATTAGGATAAAATAATACATAATAAGTTGCAAGTTAAACAATAAAACAATTATATGACGACTACTAATTCTCCATGAAAAGTTATCAGATCAGCTATAGTCATCATAGTGATTGATATTTTCAACGGAACCATACACTTTTCGTCAACTCCCTCAGAAGTTTTTCCTGTTCAAATACGTTGACGATGATGTGACAAAGTTACCTATATTGTTTTCACAAACTTCGACATATTTCTTTCATGAAAACGGTTGTTCTTTATTGTAACAGTGATGAAAATTCTTGTTATTGGTGTACGTTCCCGACTCTCAATGATAAATATAAAGTATGAAAATATAGTAGGATATAATGCACAGAAGGAATATAGAATATTTGGAGACGAAGAAAAAATCGAGCTGAAAACAATATCTCAAAATCAAAGTGAGATTAACAGATATAGCTCACGACGTTTCGATTGTTGTGTATCTACAATCGTCTTCAGGTAAGTATACTGGTAACAAAATGTGGTCATATGCTGATGAACTCTCCTCAATCCAATTTCTGTGTATTTTTCCGCTTCAGAATCCTCATTTTCCCGAATTTAGGCGAATTCACTGAAAAATATATATTAGTATCCATGTACTTTCTTTCTCGGAATCATTACCTGGTACTGTTACTCACCATATACGTCAATTGTCGATAGCTATATCTTCTTCTTCCGAAGTTTCTTGGAGAAAATTCACATCTATATATATATATATATCGTTTGAAAAAGGATATTTGAACTGAACCCATCTTATATACAGGCTGTCTCATAAGAAACACGACAAGCTCCGATATCTCCAAAAGTTGGTATTATGATTCCAAAAAGTAAAATCAATGCTTTGAAAAATACTATGAAGTACTGCCAGTGTAATCTTCATCATTTGTAATTGCATATGTTTCATTATCTTGTGGGATTGAACGTGTTTTTCTGAATTCAAAGATACATTTTGCGAATATGTATTGTTTATGAAAGAAAAATCGATTAGAAATCAAAATTACACAAGAGATTTTCAAGCACTATTATAATTTTGCAGGCACTGAGGACGAATTATTTTTTGAGTGAAAACTGTCACCTCGAATGAGATATACCATCACATCAGAAACAAGTTGATTATTTTTTCATTGATACCAGCTTATAATGTTTTCGAAATCATTGATTTTGTTTTTATTTCTCGAAATGGAGGAATTACAGCTTGTGGCGTTTTCATATACAGGCTGTTTCATTTAAAGCGCACATTAGAATTTTTCTGGGTTCCAATGATGACACTCTGAAAATTTCTAGAGAGCCATAATCGATGACATTTCCACAAAGTTACCCTCATTCTCAATGCTACATGATATGAAACTATAAAAATATGGGGTTTTCATTTGAAAAAAAAAATACTTTCAACGATTTTTCCAAAGTGATTTTCCATGTAAGTTTCTGATCACCCTGTATTTATATTTCCAAAAAATCAGAAGCTGACTGAAGTACATCTCCTTCTATGAGGAAACCAACCCCAATCGAATAAATGAAGGTTTCATATAGTAGAAACTGATAGATATATTGAAAATATGCTTACAAATTTTCAAAGTCGCCATACTAATAGTTTTTCTGATATTGATCGATGCAGTACCCGAAGGAAAACCCTGTATAAAAAAAGTTCAATATAAGATACCGTTCCAACAGAGAAAAAAATGAAGTAGATCATACCAACACGTGGTGCATTAATCCCGACCAATACCCTGTATATTTTGTTGCACTCTCGAGATAAAACTATCATGAATTTCACATCAACGAACTTGTTGAATTATAACAATTTCCACACCCACTAAAATGCACTTTTTTGCTACGTTTGTTTTCGCATTTACACTACATAATATTCCTCTCTCGTAGAATATCAACTCACAACTGAATTATTCAACATTCAACAACAGTTACTTCTCATTTTAGAGGAGGTCATATTCTACCTGAATTTCGGGTTTGTACTGTTTCCTTCATAAGGGTCTGTTATCCCCTATTCAGAATCGAAGCAACATATTTCTTGAAGTTAGCATACGTAAAATAAGGGTTAGGATATTACAGATGAATTGAATTCATTGTTTGCATTTTTCGGTCAGTCTGAATCGGTTTCATGTAAAATTATACCGGAATCATTCCAGAGACTCTTGACAATTATACGCGAGTAGAGAACTATTCTTTCTCTTCAAATTAATTACAAATGAATTCACGATAAAGAGCGGACATTATTACGAAGATTTTGCCAACGCATTGTATCTCGTCATAAAACTAATTCAACAACGAACAACTAGGATGAGTGTTTCTGTTCATGAGATACAGAGCGATGTTAAAAATTTATAATTTTTGGAGATTGTTAGTTATTAGAAACTAATAA
Source organism: Gastrophysa polygoni (assembly GCA_963576655.1). Taxonomy (NCBI): domain Eukaryota; kingdom Metazoa; phylum Arthropoda; class Insecta; order Coleoptera; family Chrysomelidae; genus Gastrophysa; species Gastrophysa polygoni. Next base: position 1,210,093 of record OY755083.1, read on the forward strand.
AATTAAAAAGATATTAGGAACAATGTTAAACTAATAAGAACTACACCTACGACAGAAACTTATTTTTTTTATGGAACACCCCTCATTCCATCATAATATGATGAATTTTCTTTAGTCGACCACGAGGATTTTTCACACAAAAAAGGTTTGAATTGAGGAACTTCCATTTGTGATTTATTTCGATGAGAGAGTAAGCTAAGAATTCGAACACTTTCTGCATTTCTGAAAGCTCAACCTATATCGTATGTCACATCATCTTGAAGGGAAAAATATTAAATCCAACGAGATGATAGAATACAGAGTGTTACATTGAAATTATATAAGTTTGTGTTGTATCTCCAAAACCGTTACCCAAAAAATAAATCAGTACGCAAATATCATAGATACAATAGCAATATAAGTTATACATGGATTTTTTTTTCCAAAGTCAATAACTCCGTAACGGAGCGCGATAGATTTTTTTTATATGAAGTACTAACATTATTTTGGATCATTTACGACATGACCTTTCTGGGCACCCTGTACATTCTCTACTAGATGCCCTATCGAGTCATTAGGAGTATTGAAGCGATCGTAAAAAAAATAAAAAGCTATCGATTCTTCTGGATGAGAAAAAAACGCCTTCCTCTAGGCGCGAAATAGGGTCTATTTGAAGTTTGTTTTTCAACATGAATGAACATTTTGAACATGAACATTCGTTCAACTAAGTGTGGCTGAGTTTCTTTTTTTTAACACACTTATGGATCAATAAACTTAGCTAAACAATCAATTTGAATCAACTCGGTTCGAATGAAAGTAACTGACAATGTCGTTTTTCTCCATACAATCGCATGTCACATCAAAATGTTTTGTCAATGCCAACAATCAGCTGATTTTTCTCTCTTTCTCTCTCTAAGCTCGATCTTAGCAGTTAACCATACATAGAATAATGGTAGTAGGGAAAATAATTCATGTTATGAGTATGAGTATCATCATTTTATTCAAGATACTATCATTTAGGCATTGCATTTCGAATAATCGTGACAATTTGCCTATTGTTAGCTGAAATGTTGAGTTTTGCGGTTGCAGGATGATTATGGGATCGATTCACTTGAACCACCTTGCCATAAGTTACCAGAGTAGAATTGCATTTCGTTTTGAAATAACTGGTGCACCGCCATCTTGTTCTTTTGTCACCTTTCGCGTAAATTGCGTATTCGTTATTATCCACGACTAGTTTCGGATATTTAGTCCCTGGTATGATATGTATGAAACCTGAAAGAAACAAATATTTATAGTAGACAAAATGCGAATATTTCTTTAATCTATGTTTCTGAGAAGAAATATTCGCGAACAGTAACTGGTCTGCGCAGTCTATAAAATAATACATACCGCCTCCTCAGAAACAAACTAACGCAAATACAGGGTCGCTGATATGTATGGAAACGGTCGATTATTTCCTAAACTAAGATAGCTAGCGAAAAATGTTAGGATACAAAAGTTGTAGGGTTTTTCAAAATCCATTAAGCTAATGAAAAATTAAGTATACAGGATGAGTCAAAAAGTCAGGACGAAACAAAGTTGCTTTTTCTCTAATGGGACACCCTGAATATGAATCCACATTTCAATTCTGCTCGAAAATCTGAACAAAATTGATAAAGCACATCATTCCCTGAATTCAACCGATTTCGAGATATCGAATTTTGAAAATAACTTTTTACTACTCTTTACGTCTTCTATCACCGAATCCTATGATCATTAAAATTTCAATACGCTCAGTATTAGTTAAACGTGCCATTTTTGCGCGAAACTTATTTACACTAAATGTATTTTTGACATGTGTTGTCAAGATCATCACTGTTAGACAAAAGAATGACGCGGCGTTGTTATGGAGCTGGAAACTTTCAAAGGTAACTTGATGGACTATGAACTTAATGGACTAACATTTTTGGATAATTTATTATAAGGTATTTTCAAAATTCGATATCTCGAAATCGGTTGAATTCAGGAAATGATGTGCTTTATCAATTTTGTTCAGAATTTCGAGCAGAATTGAAATGTGGATTCATATTCAGGGTGTCCCATTAGAGAAAAAGCAACTTTGTTTCGTCCTGACTTTTTGACTCATCCTGTATACTTAATTTTTCATTAGCTTAATGGATTTTGAGAAACCCTACAACTTTTGTATTCTAACATTTTTCGCTAGCTATCTTACTTTAGGAAATAATCGACCGTTTCCATACATATCAGCGACCCTGTATAAATACATTTCACATCTTGACTTTTTGTTTTCTGATCGAGATGTTTCATTCGTCACTTTCGAACTGTGGTATGTTAAGACTGTTATGATTGAATAATATGGTGAAATTCAAGTGAAGTAATGTAGAAGGAGATTTTTTTGATGCAATAAATATATACGGGAGGTTCCTGAGTTTCCCCTGGCGATGGCTCGAAAAGAAGTCCTCTTCAGGAAGGACATGAGAGCCTCTGCCTCGAACTACCGTGGTTGCTCTTCTTCCAACAAGATATTGCCAATGTTTTGCAGCCTAAACAAGTATTTAGGACACAAACATTGAGGTCTCGTCCACGTACTGGACACTGTAGGGGTTTTCCAAAGATATTATATTATATATTCTCTAATAGATCGAGCTTAGAGAGAGAGAGGAATAGAAACGACCATAAGAAAGAGGCGCAGCCATCAAAAATCAGTTGACTGTTGGCATTACATTTGGATTTTTAGGCCCATCAAGTAAAGGAAGGATTTTAAAACTTTGTTAAATAGATTCAAAAATAGACTCTAGTTCGCGCCTAGAGTAAGCCGAAGGAAACCAATGAAAACAGCAAACGGGAGAGAGTCAACCAGCAGTGATCAGCTGACTGTTGGCAAAATTGCACCTTTCTTCGTTGCACTTCCAGACGAATCGATAGCTCTTTCTTTTTCTTATATTTGGAGCGAAGGCGCATCTAGTAGACAATATATAATGACATATCTTTGGGGTTTCCACTTCTTCCATATCAGGTTAGAATGGGCTATTATACAAATTCATGCATTACTCACTTGATGATCAACTATTAATATAAATTGTCTGAATAGAAAGAATATGACAGGATGTCAGAGTCTGAAATAATTAGGAATAAGGGTATAGTGATTTTATTTATTCATTTCAACGATCACAGACAGACAATAAATACATCCACAAGCGAAGAGCGAAGAGAGTTGAATATAAACACAGTGAGATCAATTGATTCATGGGTATTGAATCAATCATTAATCAGTAATATGCAAAACGAATAGATTCGTCATGGTAGATAATATCACAGTATCCGAACAGTATCTGAACATGTGTTCTGTGAATAACGAACAATGACTCGAAACCTTGATGCTTATTTTTCCTACAGTTTGACCATTCGAACTTGGTCACTGAGAATAAGGAAGTTTTCTTCAGATGGATACCCATTGAATTTGTCATTATTATTATTATTATCATTGTTACTCATCTCCTTAGTTGCAGAAGCAACCCTCAGAAGCCCCGAAGGGCTTGTGCGAGTGAAGGAGACGGGGATCTACGGTTTATACAAGTGGAATCTAAACCACTGTGGCATTTGGGATAGTTCTATGTGGAACATTATGATATACATTGTACAGCGCATAAAAAAAGCTCAAATCCAACGGCCAGCCAGGAATCTCATGATTACTAGGATGTCACTCGACCATCTCGACCACCTGGCCACCTGACTAATTGAGTAGTATTCATATGTTTCATGTCTCATATCATTCCCAATTTCCCATTTATTGCAATCAATAATTTTGGAAGCGGCAAATTATGACGTATTTGGTGAAACCACTGTGAACATAGCTGATGAAATATATCGTGCCTATTTTAACATCACATACATTAGACAATGTTAACAAGGATATCTTCAGTACAGGGTCATCAAACATGGATCCTTTCTTCTTCTAGACTTCACAAGACATCAACATTTTGAACTTTTTTGATGCTGAAATGGAAACTGAAACATAGTCTCTCTAACTTCACATACTCATGAATCATCAACTTCACTTAACAATTGACTGATGTACATAAAGTTATACTCAAAAGTCGAATGGAATGAAAATGACTAGCAAAGATTTAATAATATATAATTATTATATCTTTGCTTGCAACCGTTGAATTATGGAATTTGAAAGTTCAGACAGTTGAGTGAGATACTGTCTGTAAGTTGGGTGAGAGATTGAGAGACTGTTGAACACGAACGAATCTTATACACAAATTCTATAAAAACACCAGAGAACAAAAAATTTCTGTAGACCTCATCTAAAACTGATATAAAACATCATACTCTACAGATTCAACCATTTTGTAGCTTCCATTAGAGTACAAGGTTAGTTATTTTCTGATATAGATAGTTGAGAATTCTAAATTTCTGAGTTTACAAGATGAAACCGTAGTGTATATTTATCTGAAGCCAAGAACTATCTATATCTAACGAACCGATGAATTCTTCTTCGTTCCTTGTCCAGATTTGGAAACCTTTTTCAGGCAATATTGACTAATTGTCTCACAGCATCGTGTAGAGGTGGATGGGTAGGTTCATGATTATGAGCGGATTTCATCAATAATTTTTTCCCAAATGTAATCACTCTTGATTTACAAAAAACTTTCCTGTACTGGGAACATCTCCAGATCGTTTTGCCCTCCATTTTTCTGTTGATCACAAATTCGTCATGGTTCACTATGATCTTTGGATTCTTCTTTCCGGGAATGACGTAAATCTCAACTGAAAATATTGTAAATTGTAAATACGTACGACACCAATGAATTTGATATCTTTGAATACTCTTACCTTCTATCAATATTGTGAACATAACATGTTTTCCTGAGACCACCTATAAAAACAGCACATTGTTAGCCCATTTCACTATGGCAAGACGAGAGTCGAAAATACGTCAAGTTCTCCAACCTCTTGAACCTATCACGATAGATTCGAGTAGATATAGATTTCCATTGGAAAGTTACATGAAAAGTTGGCGTTAGCAAATCTACGCCTGGAATCGAATTCGATGTGAATGTGAATAATACGTATACCTACATCACGTATCGGAATCCCCGCTTCATAGTATGGTCAATATCTGCTGAATGAATCTCAAGTGATGAATCGCCTTCATGATTAATGATATGAAGGAATTGATGACTTGTCGCTCAATAATAAAAGCTATTTCTCTTTTCCCCACTACTTCAATATATTATATAACTATAAAATCACCATGAATTATATTGATCTGGACACTCAACGACTCATTTGAATACGATTCTTCTATTCCTCACGATAGTAACACTCTGTACCAGGAGTTTGTCACTGGCAGGGTTGGTTGGTGGGTGATTGTGGAATTGGCTGACTTTGACAATTCTTCCATACGTGACTAAAGAAGCCCTACATTTGCTTTTGAAGTACTGAGTACACCTCCATCTGGTCCTCACACCCTGTTTAGTGTTAATGGTGAACTCATTCTTGTCTAGTATTATTTTTGGGTTCTTGGTACCTGACCCTATCCATATGGTACCTGAAGAAAGTAGGTGTTAGTTCCAAAACGAAACGAAAGCCAGTTAATAATTAAATACGACTACGAAGTAGGAAATACCGTTATATTATAGGGGTTGGTGACTTGATACCATGTCGAATTCAGACCTGATTATGAAGGATCATCACAAAATGTTGTAAAACTATGTTCATAACCCGACATTTCCAGAATCTTCGCAAGCATTAGGAATCTTTAACATAGAGGTTAGGTTATGTTATATCTTTCAGTAGTAGATAGCAATCGTAGTTTCGTTTCTTCAGAAATGAGAATACATTTTTGTTATCTGAAAAAATATCAGAAGAAGAATTGTCATCTCACAAATCAAATTTCCTACAATCGATGAAGAGTACAGAAATCATGTTAAAATCCCTTTCACAGTCATAAGTGGACTTGGGGCGAAATCTTTCATGGATGTTTCAGATAAAAAAATACCTTTTCATGATTTGTTCATGATAATATGGATATCTTCTTGTAGTATACCTCGAGAACTAGAGATGCAACTCAACAATGAATTAGATAATTTCTTTCAGTTACTGACTCTTCCATAGTGTTAACATCTAGAGCATATCGGCGTATCATTGATAATTAGAAGAGAGAAGGAGAAATCAACCCTTCTCCATCCCTTCCCACACAATGAACAGTAATTGAAAGTACCTGTTCACAACTTTACCTCGTAGTTGTATGATTTGCAATACAAACTATCATTCAATACTTACTCCCTATGAGATCAATACCATATACAGGGTTGGGATAAATTATGGAACCAAGTAAATATCTTTTGAACGAAAAGAACGATATTTATGAAAATTTGCAAATCTGATGTACATTTTTTTGTTAATAATATACTTATATAATATATATAATAGACCCTATTGATTTTCACATTTTGAAAGAGCTTGTTATTTTGAATTCATATATACTGAGTTTAATGTACGAAAAATTGTAAAAACGAGGAATATAGCACTTTAATCAACTTCCTTTGAGTTTCTTGCATTAGAGCAAAAAACTATTCAAATGAACTAATTAATGTTGTTTGTATGCATAGTAATAAATGAACGTACAATTGACAAATTGTACTATTTAGAATGGTTCAATTAAGTGAGGAAGAGCATATTGAAATTTTGATGATGATCGGTTATTGTGATCGTAGAATTTATTTCCGTTAATTGGAATTTGACACTTTGAAAAAGAGTACTCGTTCATTTTTGCTCCAATGCAAAAAACTCAAAGGAGGTTGATTGAAGTGCTATATTCCTCGTTTTCACAAAAACTCAGTACGTATGAATTCAAAATAATGAGCTGTTTCAAATTCTGTGAAAATATATAGGGTGTCCCATCTAAATTAGCTCTTAGCATAGCTCTTACCTGCAGATTTTTATAAATATCGATATTTTCGTTTGGAAGATATTTACTTGGTTCCATACTTTATCCCAACCCTGTATACAAGTAATATTAACATACACCGGAATAAAAAAAAAAATAATCGAATATATTTCTAGATTTATATCAACCATCAATTCTTCTGATGATAGACACGTGGTGCATTTTCAAATGTTCCCTGCTGGGATCCATCGGTGGATGATTGTGACTCTTGTTGACTTTCACGATTTTTCCGAAGGTGATCAATGTAGCTTTACATTTCGATTTGAAATACTGTGTGCATCGCCATCTTGTACGGTCTTCCTGTTGAGTATTGATGGTGAACTCGTTTCTGTCCATGATGATTTTCGGCCGTTTGGTAGCCGCTCCGATCCAAATAATGCCTAAAAATATTCATGACATAATCTGTGAGAAGAGAAATTTCTGAGTTGAGCAGACAGAACTGGAAGCACACTTATCATTTGCGAACCATAATTGAATTATATTGAGACTGTTTTTCAAGCCGACTAGATGTAGCAACATAGATATCATTCCATGATTACAATTATTGTATTGTAAATGCGTGAAATTTTTGGAACTACTGGTTGATATGGGGACTTGAGATCCAGGTTTCTCTATCATATTCCATTTCAATGCTTTCAAGGCATACGAAATACCTTCGATTCAGATATAGGCTAACAAAACCCAATGAATTTCTCAAGGGTGGATAGAGGTCTAACATCAAAGTTATTCTCGGTTGATATTTCAAAATGTATACTTATTGAATCCAATTTGACTTGTATTTTCAATCAACACTTTCTCCTGTCCCCAAAAATACATACGTTACCTTTAGTCCTCGAAAAAAAAAAAGCATTTTCAATAACTCCATCACTGATGAATTCAAGTGTGAATTGGGTTCGAGAAATATGTCAGAATCATCGAGTTTTTTATCATTTATCAACGTAACGTTTCATTGTCCTTTTCGCAAATATCATCATCTTGACGATATCGTTGAAAGATACAACTCATGCTTTGCAATCTCTTCTAAAGTTGCAACTCCAATACGTTTTGCTACCTCTTCTCCAATGGACTTCATATTCGAAATACTTTAAGGGGCTATTCGACTGATATTCAAAATCTTGCGGCTTGAAATAAGGATCTTCATGCGAAAAACATGCATATGAAACTTAGGAACGATCAAAAAGTTATGCACATCATCCAAAGGATTGCGACAGTCGAAATATCTGAACAGGAATTGTCACACTTGTTTCGCTACTGCTCCACTGATCGAGTTGATTTTTGCTCCCATTCTCCGAGTTTTTCTCAGGCTTCCTCTTCACTTGGTTCGTGATCAGCTATTGTGTTGAATTGTTATTTGCAAGCGGTCTCAAAGGCAAACGGCCTTTGGATAACTCTTTGTATCATTCTCAATCCACTTTTCTTTTCACATGTCCCTTTCAATCTCACCAATTTTCAATTTGTGTGGATTAGATTTGGGCTTCCCTTCATATAAAAACCTTTCCATATTTATCTGTTGGCCTAATCGGATGGCACAGTGAAGAAAAATTGAATACATGCTTAAATACTAGGAAAGTAGCAACTTAAGCATCTTTACAATGGATTTGAAATGGAAAATGGACAGACAGTAGAGATGAAAATTGGTAACAATATATCTTATTATCTTTTAATTTCATTCGTGAACATTGAAAACATTGTGTTACATCCTATATCCATCGTGAACCTCGATATATTCATTTACAGCTGAATTTATACAGAGACAAAAAATTCTAGTGTTTCCATTCAAAAAACTTTAGACTATGGTCTTAACATATTCTGATACCACCCTATGTGTGCATCAGAGATCAGAAGAAAATCAATTTCACGTCAACTTCAATCATCTCGAAATGATGGTCACATTAGAACTTCAGTATCTATCAGAGACACACATATTGAAGACTTTCACCTTCCTCACTATAGACACAACCTGTGATAAAAGTCCTTTACAATTGTCCATTGTTGGCAGGTGATTGTGTTCCCCATTCAATCTGGCAACAGTGCCGTAGGTGGTAACTCTTGCTCTGCATCTAGTTTTGTTATACGACACACATTTCCAGTATGTCCTATCTAACATTTTGTTGTTGATTTTGTATTCGAAGTTATTCAGTATTATTTTCGGATTTGTTCTTGCTGCACAGAAATATATCACACCTAAAATACAGACACATACAAGTATACTGATCACGTGAATGGGTTGGTGTTATTGTCAAATTCGTCAAATTCGTTCATAATCACAGAATCATCAACTACGATAGCCCCACGACAAAATGATATCCACGTTTTTATTTCATAATTTATTCGAAAATTCCATACATGTGATTCTTAACCAACCAGAACGTGTATTTCTGTCAGATCACCATAGCAACGGATGAATTTTATCGGAAATTTTTTCCTGGTGGGTACCCAACAGCGAATTATACTTAAAAATTTTTTGACGTTTATAATGACAGAATATTTTTTTGACAATCACTTGATGAAGACGAAAATTGATGTTGTTGGAAACGCATTTGGTGTGGAATTTTCTTACCGAATACCAGGCGAGTTCAAATTAAATTCGGAAATTCCGGATATAATTTAACCTCTTGTGGTATTACTAGTGATAACACACTGGTGTATTCGTAGGTGTGAGAAATAAAAGACTCAAAACTGATTATTCTGATGATTGAATGAGGTTGTCTCTCTCTATTGTTTTCTTATTTTCAATTAAACTCGGAATGTTATCCGAGTTGTGACTATAACTTTTGCCAATTTCTTTCAGTGTGTTTTGAGTTCCTTGTTCTTTCCATATCCAATGAATGATGTCAGATGAAGTTTTCGCCGGAATCTAAAATATTCGAAGCTGTTTTTCTAGTCACTACTGACATTCTGTGTAGGCAATATAGGAGGGGGCCGTAGCACAATGGTCGAGGTGTTTGAACTATGATCGAGCTGCCGGAAAGGTAGTGGGTTCGAATCCGGCCGCGGCTGTTAATTTTTCATTAAAAATTAAGTAGGTTCAGCGATTTCAATCTTGATATCGATCTGGTAGTGTCGATACACGCTTTTCCCAACCCGCTCAAGCTTCGGCTTATGGGACGATGGATTCCGACGTAGAAGAAGCGAATAATAACAATAAAAAAAAATTATCATATGACAAGTTTGGTTCGAAAGGTTAGACAGCACCAATATTTGAACACGAACTGAATTGCAATTCGATATGGGCAAATAAAAATGCTTGGATTACTTTTCACGTTTCTTCGATGAAAATAGGTATATTCAATGAAGAGTACCCTGTACAGTTACAAGCTGATAAGGCAAACCTTTGAGATCAGTATCTTCCGGAAGATGATTGTGAGTTTTGGTACTGAGTTTGGCAATTCTTCCCGAAGTTTTAAGTCGCGCCGGACATCTTGTCTTGTAGTAGGAAACACATTTCCAATAGGTGTGGTCACTTGGAGTTCTCATATTCATTTCATACTTGTAATTATTCAAGATGATCTTCGCATTTCTGCGGCCAGTAGGTTCGAAGTAGATTATCCCTGGAAATAGAAGATGCAGTTTAATTCTGATTGCAGCTGAACCTGATGAAAAAATACTGATGATACTTCATGCAGCGATCAAAACCGTTTGCTCACCTGAAACTTTCCGGTGACCAAAATACAATCGAACTAGATAATCAATCGGCACTTCGGTAGGTATTACCGAAATCGATTTAGCCACCATTTTGTCGAATATTTTTTTATCAGCAATGTCAATTATGGTGTCGCCTTCTTCATTTTTTTTCTAACAAACTTTCTGTTGTGGTTCCTCAACTCCTTTGAGTACCTAAGGTTTTTTTTCTCCATATCAATTCGCCAGCTGTATTCATTGGTATTGAGAAGATGATATGCTCTTGGAGGTTTGCACCATTATGACGTATCACAATTTTGAAATGATACTCAGGCTTATATGAACAAATGAATAATATATTACTTCACTCATATTTGATCCGAAATAACTTTTTTAACATGAGAATGTCGTTTTTCCAGCAAGATATCTATACAGGATTTTTTTACCTTGCCCAGGTAGGTACACTACACGTCCAGATAGATTTAATTTCAATCGATCTGCAGACGGTGAACTGAAGGAGGATTTTTGGCCCAAAAATTATGTTATTTCATAGTTCTCATCTATTTAACATGTTCACTCACTAATGTAAACATTTTCTGGAACCTTGTCTACCCGTTTGAAAATATAATTCATATAATGGTTATCTCAAGATATTTGTTGTAAGGACAGAAATAGTCTTCGGTATATCACTGTGCTCAGAATTCAACCTGCTGATACTAAAGAGGAATTATCTCATTCTCTAGAATTTTCTGGAGAGAAGGAGAAAAATCGAAGGATCTGCTTGCATTCTTCTGAACGGATACAATTATATTGCTTCTTGCTCGGTTGATATAAATAGAACTTGGCATTCACTTCTCAAAACGAATATGAATATGCATTCAAGATCAATTAATGAAGAAACATTACATGAAGAAACTGTCTGACACCTTCTCACTGTCGAAGACTACCAATACAAATGTTACAGAAAATGACATTATTTTCACCCTTCTGATCAATGAGTTGGTCACTGACAAATGGAAAATTTCTCTTTTAGGTATCGTGAAGGTTGAATTCCAAAAGCAGTGACATTTTGTGGCAGACCATAAATATATCCTTACTACAAATAAATCGGAATAATCAACATAATTATTTTTTTTATTTTCAGAAATGAATGAGGATTCCAAAAAAAAAACATAAAAATTAATATACCTACCACCTCCTCGATTAACTCAAAGACAGTATTTAATATAAACAAGTTTGAACGGGAGGTTGGCCACATCTATATCCATCAAAACAGGCTCATGGTTATGCGAATCCTTTGCTATCGCAATATTCCTTCTTGTAGTGACCCTCGCTTTACATTTTGTTTTACGATACTGTGTACAAACCCATCTGGATCTATCGAATAACTTTTTGTCGAGATAAAAAGGGTTTCTATTCAGTATGATGTGAAACGAGCCCTTCTTCTTAGCTTCAGAGAAGTATATTCTATCTGAAAAATATCCAAAAATGGAAAAACTCAAAAAGTGGATACTTCAACGTTTTGAAACAGTAAAATATCGCGCAGCAGAATATTTCGAGCCCGAAAAGATAACCGTTTTGTAAGAAACCAACTTGATCGAGCATATGGAGGATTATAAGAGATGAAACAAATCGAGGTAGGATTTTTTAATTTGATGCTCAATGCCAATATAACGGGTTACCATTTACAACCCTGTGTATTTCGCTCAACTATCTATTCTCCTCAAGGTATAGTACCAGCGAGAAACAAAAAAATATGCTCAAAATAAGTATAAAGTGATGAAATTAATCTCATCTCATTTATTTGGTTGATCAGTATGACAATTGGTTATTTCTCTATGAATGTGGAAGTTTCTCCTTCAAAACTCCTGCATGAAAAATAATTTCAAACTTGTATGTGGGTAGTTATACTATTTTGTGCTGATGAATTCGGTTACAAGGTTTATATTTTTTTTTTCATTTTTAAATTTCATTAAACAATGGCGTAGTTTACTTCGTGTGTTGTCATATTGTCCTTGAAATTTTCTGCAGAAAATTTAGTGTTGGATTCACAACTATTTGTCAAGTTCAAGGTTTTCCAATTCATGAAAAATATATGGTCATATCCTTCCTATTTTCATTTCAACACAAAATACCAAAAAAGAGCATAATCATTTTGATGATCCTGATCTCACTGTAAATAATACAACAAATCATAAAAAATGTATTGATGTGAAAATTAATATGATGTCATATTTAATATTGGTAGTAACACATTGTATATCATATAATGATTCCGTTCATATTCAAAATAAATTCGATGATCACATATTGTACTTCATGAAGTTTTCGTTAATTTCTTCGACTTGTTTTTAGCTTTATGATTTTCATTTTGGTAAATTTCCAAAGCTTCATTCAACAGTGTTATGGCTTCCTTCAGATACTTCTCATCTAGAAAAAAAAAAAAACACATGGAAGATGAATTTTTGGTAACACAACACAACCGCCACCACTACACAAAAAATCCCGAAAACTACGAAAAAAAATAAGCTGCTACTGAAGAAATAGTTTCTACAACAAACTATGTTAGTATTGGTTAACATTATTTGGTTGATAAATCAAATTACCTCGAATGCAAATATTCCTCATACCTTTTGTCGTTGAGTGTCATGAGTGTGTGTTAATCATTGTTGTTAATCATTGCAGTATATACCTCCACCATTCACCTGAATTAATTAAAATACAAAAGGTTGTTCGCTTTTATGAAATAGGCAATAAACAACCAGTTGCGCAGTTTCACGGAACTGATAGAACAAGTTTCAATTCAGCGAAACTGTGATCCTTCGATCCATCTTAAATGCATTTTCCCAAAATACGGCCCTGATTTTCCATCCATTTCAATTATCAATCAGATTAATATTATTTCTATTTCGACATTTGTTGGAATCAAAGATATGATATTATATTTTATCCACTAGATCGAGCTTAGAGAGAAAGAGAGAGGGGAATTGAATCGACCATCAGAAAGAGACGTAGGGATCAAAATATCACATTGTATTGAGATTTCTTTTGTTCATTGTTAAGTTCAACCTAGTTTTATTTTTAAGGTTGAGTGGAAGAACATGAGCTTATTTTATATCATCTAATACACCGAACTTCGCCTTTTGCTTTGGGTCGATTGGATCTTAATTTTCGATATACTATCTTCTGACATTTCTTTGGGACAGATACAGGATGATCAATTTTCTGATTTCAGCACCACCCTATATTTGTTCCAATCAAATGACAGTAGATAGTGAATCAAGAGTTAAGACAACGACATGTGAGCCGTTTTGACCAATAATGAATGGTTTAGACAAAAAAAAGTTGAAAAATCTCGATTTTTCACACCCTATATCTCTACAATCATATCCGCTAGACCCCAAGTGTGGTGTATCGATCAAATCAGCTCTTCAGTGAGAATTTAAGAATTGCATGAAATACAGGGTGTTCCATTTGAAATAAGAAAATTTGTATTGGCCACTGTCACAATATGATACACTATATAATTGAATTTTTTTGAAAAGAATGCGTATTCAAAAATACGAATCGACATATCCAAGCGTTTTCCCAACATACCCTCATTTATTTGTTGTTGAATTTATTCCACTTGGCTGTTCCACACTGTATGTACTCTTTTCAATCTATACATGGAAGCAATAAAGTCGTTTATTATTATTAAAATAATTATTAAATACGACAAAAATTGCGTCAGCTATTCGATACCAAGATTTGAGATTTGTTTGTATTTTCAGGCTATATGAATTCTTCTTCTGATGTTTATCTCAATCGATGCTACTAGTCAGCCGTGCTCATACAAGAGTATCGTTATCTCTGTCAGAAACTATGAATATGACATACAAATATGGTCGATACGTATGTCGAGATCAATGAAGATTATTCGGCAGAATTTCGATTGGTTTATCTCTGTTTGAGAATGGTACGGATTTTGACGTCACTAGATCTGTTTGTTTACTACTAATATGATTATCGCAATATGAATGATGGAATATTTTTCTTGGTGGACATGCTCATTGACAATAATTTTTTCCTCCGGAAATACTGGCAGAAGTTGGCAACTTTTTGTCAATAACATCTTTCCTAGATGGACGAATCAACGAATTTCAAGTGTGAAAAAAATACGCATACATGGTGGCTCAGTTATATTGGAATGTGGTAAATCAGCAAGGCGTGTAACAAAATAGTCAAATCATTTTTTCATCAATATTTTCACGACTTGGGACGGAAGACTGACTAGAATTTCGTTGCTACAGTTCGGCTCGTGATTGTGAATGTCCGTGACGATAGCCATATTTTTCATCGTTGTCACTCTGGCTCTGCATCTGATTCTTCTGTATTCCGTGCACAGCCAGACGGTCCTGTCGATTAGCTTATTATTTATAGCGTATGAATTCCGGTTGATTATGATACGGGCTGCACTCCTGTTTTTCGACTTCTGGAAGTAAATGAGCCCTAAAATGGGTTTTATATTACAATTATTTATGGAATATGTACCTGAATAGGTACGAAAAACATTGCGTGATTTAATGAAACCACGATGTTAGTGAAACTTTTTTTCGAATCGTGGGCGTTTAACTGATAATTAGGGAGAATTCAATTCGAGTCAAATCTCGACTCGATTATTGGAAGATAATAGTGATAATGTGAAATCAATTGTAGACCGGATATCCAACTATGAATTTCAATTTCAATCTGCGAATTAGAGTAAGGAATACAGAATATTTTGCAATCGTAAATGTGGATTTTCGGATTTGTCTTGTCAAACAACAATATTTACATCAATACACTGATCAAAACACTTGAAAAATTCAGAGAATATCCTCTATATTGTGACAAGTTATACAGGGTGACCCAATGAAAAAGAAAGAAAGTATGCATTTTACCGAGAGATCAAGGAACTGACATGTAATGTTGCATAGGGCAGGATGAAAAAAAAACATGAGGCCCTTCTTAGATGAACATCGTTTCAACTCCATAATGAGAAATAGTTATGAAAGGAAAAAAAAGCGTTACTTTCTATCACTCGCCGATTATTTTCATAAACGTGTTTTCTCGAGAACTACTGATTTGAATTCCAGAAACAACGAAGCGTTGGTAAGAGATTACGATTACCTTCAAAATGATGTATCACTTGAACCCTTAACCCATTTGAGATTCAAGGGTTGGAGCTCACCCCTCCGAGGGGTTTGAAGTGAAAAAGTTGAAAACATGCGCGAAATATTTCCCCCTCGAAATAAAAATCGACCGGATCGAGCGGTTTTTTTTTTTCTGAGAACGATAACTATGTCAAACTGTTTCGTTTTCATTAGGCCACCCAGTATGTTACCGATCAAACAGGATGGGTATAACAATGACCAGTTTGTCTCAGGCCAAACTCTAATATCTGGAGAGTTTCTGCAACCAATATTTTTCGATGAAAATTCCATTGAGAAAAATAATTTTCTCATGCCAACAAAGTCATATTGTACTCAGAGAAATATCAATGGGGCAATTGAAAATATCGCTGATAATTTCAGAATATCTATGTCAATATCTATGTCAATTTCATGAAAATAAATGTGTGCGCCTATGAACTGTTATGAGTTCGGTAACCTTCGGATATTTCAGCTGTCACATTTGGTGGGTGCCAACTCAATTCAACCGAGTCAGCGTCAAATGTTGTTTGTCATTGTCATAAATTGTAATGTCTCCTGAGTATTTTTTTTTGATTCGGAATCAATCATTTTCCTAAAGGCTAGGATGCGAAATCAATCTAAAATATAAGCTATACATATGTGATGATACCAGCAGTGAAATTTCCAGGTCAAATATCATAACATTCTCCAATCACTGTAAACGTGCGTTTTTCAAACATTTCCACACTAGTGCTTTTCACTTCCCACTTCCCTGTAGCCATAGTGATAAGGGTTACTTTCTGAATAACAGAACAATGTTTCCAGCGCTGTTTCCATAGGTGCTCGTAGGAAAATTTTTATTTTCGTTCATCGACAATTACGACCTGATAAGATCCTGATAAGACAATCTACTCAAGTCACATGTGATCGCGTTCGGTTCATGATTATGTGTCTCACAGATTTTTGCCATATTACTGATAGTGGTTACCCTAGCTTTACATTTTGTTTTTCTGTATGAACAACAACGCCAGAAGCTCCTATTTTGTACTCTCCTATTCATTCCAAAACTGTTTCCATTCAGTATGAGCTGGGGAAAATTTCTTGTTGATCTGTCGAAGTAAATCCGTCGTCCCAAAACTGAAAATATGTCATGTAGTCTGGATAATCTTGCAATCAATATGGAACATTGTTGTTCTGTCGATCAATTATTTATTTCTATATTAATGCACGATTGTGGTGTATGCAACCAAACATACATCGTGGTGTACCATTTTCAAGCTGATATTGAGTGAAATCTGTAGTCGAATGATAAAAAAGGGATATCAATCGAGATTTCACATGTTCAAAAATGTTACAGGACGTTTCGGTGATTCTCGTTGATCCAGTTTTCAACAAAAAAGTATTTTCGACAAATGGCTGACAAGTTGACTGTCATGACCATGAAGATTGGATGATTATTGCTCTTTTTAATTAACATACTAGTTGGTTGAACAATTATTTCACGATCGTGCAGTTCAGAAAAGTTATATTTTTATGTATTTCTTAAATGTCAATGAAAGCAAGCATAGTTCCTCAAAAGAAGTGGAAGATAACAGTAACTAGACTCTTTTATTCCTGTAAGATATGTTGACAATCCGAGATTTCAGTTGATTCAAATCTTCATGATGTGCATTCGGGGCGTGATTGTGCTCTCCTGAGATGAAAACAGTCCCATCTTTAGTTAATATGGTACAATTGCATTTGGATTTCCAATAAGCATCGCATCTCCAAAAACTGCTGTTTGACTGTTTCTTGTTGATATTGAAAGAGCACGAATTGAAGATGATTTTCGGAGCGTTATTCCGTCCTAATTTGAAATACAGTTGACCTAAAAAACAAACAGAATCATATGGATGCGAAACGTAGTGAACTCAAAGTCTGATTGTACAGGATGGCTGAAATTTGAGCCTCATCATTGGGGTTTCGTGAACCGTGAGAGATATCGGTTAAATTATGGCAAAGTTGCGCAATTTGATGACGCTTTGAAACTTGGAAAATTCCGAATACTTTCAGAGATATCAGAACAAAAATATCGAAATTTCATACAACCGATTTGATTTTTTTGTGGCGTTATTCGAAAATAATTTGATCGATATCAATAACATGACCACTTCTTCTCCCCACCAAGAAAGCGTTTTCAAATTCGAAATCCGACGGTTTGTCTTCCAGAACCAACATCAACTTATTTTTTTTCAATAAGGACATTGGATATTTATTTCATTTTTCGTTTCCTCAGGATAGCCCGAAAACTATGAGCTATCTTAATTCGATCCGAAACTTTCAATTTCGAATTTGTAAACGCTCATATAGATCAATTTCTTCAAACAGCGCCAGAAAGAAATAAGAACGGTGCCCAAAAATCCCAGCCACCCTGTACAGGGTGACCTACGTTGGACCGATTACAGAAAATTAAGAAAATTAAGAAAATTAATTAATTCCTCGGACTTTTGTGCATATATTGTGTCATAAGTGATTGCAAGTCTCTAGTCGAGCTGATGGTGAGATTTATCTCACAGTTAGAGCTCAGCTGACTTATTCATCATATATTTGAACTGAAACTGGAAACTGGAAACTGGAAATCAGCCTGACGACTGATCTGATTGAGAGATAAATATGTCAACTGAGCTCTAATTGCAAGATGAATCTTGCAATCACTTACATGCAAGTTAAATCTGTCGATTAATTGTAAGATGAAGTTTGCAGTTTGCTCAATTCACAGAAAAATCTTACATTGTGATCTCTTCGAAACTTTCAGTTCATATTATGATATTTCAGCAGTAAACCCATTCTTCTTTTGGTCTTGAAGTTCAGAAATTTAGTTGATGGTTATTGGGTTTGATCAATCATAATAGCTTTGCTTTCGAATGTTATCACTCTGGCTTTACAATGTGTTTTATGATAAAAACTGCAAAGCCAGAATGTTCTTCCCGGACGTCTCCTATTAAGGCCATTTTTTATCTAGAATATCACAGTTCTTGATCACAAAAATGATATACCTATCAGTAATGTATCTTTCATTTGTTCATTTTTGAATTTCGTAGCCAATTATACGGTTGACAACTTCGTAGTTGTATTTGCCGTTTTTATCATTCCATTGAGGCATTCCTCGTTTCCACTTCACTTCATATATACCGGGTGTCCCAGAGCTTTCAGGCCCAGAACCAGACCCCTAACTTTTGTTTTTCAAATTCCACCCCCACGTTTGTTTTGGTTCAACTTGACGCCCGTTTCTTTCAACGATACATCACAATATGTAGTTGTGTTAATCGAGAAAATTGAATTCTTCAGTGGGTGGATTGGAAATAGTGGACCTGTTCGATGGCCTGCACGTCCTCCAGATCTAACGCCACTGGACTTCTTCCTATGGGGATATTTGCAAGGAGTTTGAAGATTCAACCCAGAAACTTTCTGAGCCGACTAGAACTTCGTGTACTCGCTTGATGACTTGATACATGTGTGGCAAGTGCTGGTCAACGTTTTGAACAATTTCTGTAGTATAATTTATTATTCGAAATACATATACAACAGGCTCCGTATAATTTATGAGTCCGGCTGATCCTGATCGCAGAACAATTTGGGAAAGGAAATGAAAACCATGAAAAACTATGAACTGGCATCGAACCCGTGTGATTTCGAACAGGGTGAGTCAAAAATGTGTACCGAGCTTCCTGAGGACGATACTACATTGAGAAATAAGTATAGTTTATAAATGTATGTTGTGAAACACAACAAAGTCATGATATTTCTGGGACAACTTCTTTCCTTTTATTCGTTTTGGTGAGAGAATACAACACAATACATTCGAAACAATACAATAAATTCGACCGTTCCCGAGATATTCGAGTTTTTGTAGTGACATTATTTCAGCAGATTAATTCATCGCGAGATTCATCGGTAACGATATTTTAGCTGGGATGAACGATTTTGCTATTGATTTCGTCGATAATATTACCTTCCTGTGCCGTTATAACAATAAATCTGTCCCAACAAGGTTTGGATAAGAATAAAAATTTCAAAAACGTTTTCAATAAGTTTAATAAATAATTTTGAATGTGAAGAGAGTGATGAAAACAAATCAAATCAACTTCGAATTGTCCACCGTTATCGGTAACACAGATTCTGAGGCGTTCACATAAAAATATCATCGAACCGTTGATAGTTTGGTGATCATTTTCCAACAAATGCATACCTTGTTTCGTTTTCATTGGGCCACCCTGTATGTATCAAATGAGAAATAGATGTTATGAAACGAGCTTTATTGTTTTCTCTTGACAATCACAAAATTCACTAACTGACATCGAACTTCATTTGGAATACTGATATTATTCGACTTATGATTATGAGGCATGACTCTGATATGATTGTCTCCTTTATGCGTCTTCAGAAGAGCTCTGCAGGATGACTTCTTCTTGCTATCGTATGAGGAACATCGATAAGTTACTGTAGTATTATTAATGTTGTTCCTGACATATCTGTCTTTTCGGAAAATCACTGAGTTGGTGTTCTCAATAAAGTATAGTATATCTTGAAAAAAAAGAAACCAATAAATAAAATGAATAGATAACAAGTAATGAAATTATTGAGATCCTACAATCCTTATTTATGAAACTACTGATGAAATGTACAATTTGATCTCAAGATATGGAATATCTCGAAAATCATTCAATTTGTTAGAGATGTTCTTATCCAATTTGCAGAGAGACAAATCAACTCATATATATTCCAGGATATCATCACTGGATTTATCTGTGCAGAAGAAATGTTTCGATCCAATGCACATAAATAAAAAGTACTGAAGTTCTCTTATTTTACTTCTCACCAGAATAGTTATCTAAATAAATTTTGCAGCAATGAAATCAATTGCTTGCTCAAACCTGAGAAAATGTGTACGAATATGAAATTATACATAAAATAAATGTAAATATATAATGAATATGTATGAATATAAAAATATTAGTGTATATTATTTATAAATATATACTTATAAGTGAGCCTGAAGGCAGGAAAAGAAATTACATTTTTCTGATTGATATTTGCCTACAAAATCAATATTGGGACTGATCAGAAAACTGTACGATTGTGAGTCATGCTAGACCAGTCGATCATGTAACAGAAGATTATGAAGAATCGAACCCTTCAACTGTAGCAATGTTTATAAACGACATTCCGTCACGAATAATGGATACATATCCTGGAAAAAGTAACATTCATTGAGCTGCCAAAAATTGGATTCTATCAGAATGAAATCTGTTTGATGCGAAGAGATTAGAAAATTGAACAGATTGACAAGATAATGAAGCAATCGAATATATTTGGGAAAAACGCAAGAATATAGAGAATGAACGAGAAAAATCAGGACATGTAATAAAATCTCCCATATGTACTGGTCAATATATTATCTTGGTATTCAACAATTAGTGAGCTGGAAAAATGTTGAGGAGTCAGTAAAAGTTGAATCAATCGGAAAGAATCAGTACATCTCTAAAACTATTGATAACAATCAATATTTCCTTGTCGATCGAAGAAACAATTAAATTCTGAGTGATGATATTCCTATTCCTAGTTATTGAGAAGTTGGGAAGTTGAAGTATAGTCTATAGATATCCTCATTATGGACGATAGTTGAAGTATGCACCATTCGCATATTTTCCTTTTTCACCTCTTATTCTGATCAAGTTTTTTTTTTTTTTTTTTTTATCTGTGGACAACACGAAAGGGAAACCTATGATGTTCGAGGAACATCGTGTTAGCCAGCGGTGGAGTTTTGGAAAAGAAGGAAGGTGTTGGAATTTTTCTTGAATGTTTGGAGGTTGTAAGCATCAGGAAAGACTTCACTAGGCAAAGAATTCCACAACTTTGCCGTTCTATTGATGAATGATGCTTGGTAAAGCGATGTTCGACAGGTCTCGAGCCTGACAGTGTAGGGGTGGCCAGCCTGAGCTCGTCTGGTTTGTCTACTAGGAATCGCGCGTGGTGGCATAATAGATGATATTTCCGTTGGGCACCGACCGTGAAAGTACCTATAAAAAAGGCAGAGATCGCCGACCTTTCTACGATGATCTAGAGAGGTCAATGATTTGGTGAGTGTTGTATTATCGACTAGGCGAATGGCTCTCTTCTGAATCGAATCTAAGAGCTTTAGCGTATGTTTGGGGGCTGAGCTCCAAACATGTGAGCAGTACTCCAGGACAGGTCGAATTTGTGCTTTGTAGATCATAAGCAGTTGCTAGGATGTGAAGTGTAAAATGAACCACTGGAAAGATTTCGAGATAATCGATGATCCAATGAAGAATCATATCAATTTATCAATATGAGCTAGACTGATGAAGTTTGAAAAATAAACTTCATTGGATAGGTTGAATGAGTTGAAGGACTTCAGACATTAAATAGGCCTGAATGGAAACAGAATTTCCAAGACTGATACCTAGAAAAGTTATTGTTGATGAATCAATACCTTCATTTGTTATGGAAGCACTAATGAAATAAGAATAATTAGCTTATTCACTTCTGATGTTGAGAGGAAGAGAATTGTCTACAACAATGTATATTTGATTAATGATAATATTAATTAATGAAATAATTATTGAATAATGAGAATATATTACAGAATGAATTAAACTGTTTATTTCTCTTCGAAGGGGTATATCCTTCATATTTTACAGATTCCATAATTACATTCAGCATTATCCTATACGATTATCATAATATATGATTTCGATTTTGTTCTTATATATTGCGTTTGCGACAAAATCTCAGACACGTTGTTTTTTTGCATTTTCTCAATCATATCAAAATAAAAAGTATAAAATAAAATGTTGATCGTGGTCTTCAATATTTTATGCTATGCTATGTTATTCCATATTCGTATAAGGATTAGAAGATATTGGTGAAAAACTTCAAAATATCTGTTGACTTTTGACGTCCAACCCCATCTTTCTTGATATAGCTCGACTCATAAGGACAATCCCTATTTGAATATGCAATAAGAAGCAGGAGGATCCATTTGGAAGAATTCCCAACTTTCAAATACAGGAATTTTATTGAACTCCAAGGAAATGTATACAATGAAAAACCAATTCATGAATATACCGTTCGGATGAATTTCCTCGATGGTACTATGTATAATACCGTAGAATTCGCCGATGAATGTAAAATGTGATTTGTCATCAATCGGTAAGTTTGATGAGTACCTGACTTGTTACCCTAAGAGTGTGTTTAATTATTTCATTTCGAACTGTAGAATTCGAATCATAATCATTCGAAACCTAAGCATTGGTCAGAGTCTTTTTTTTTTCGGAGATTTTGGGTGAACATCTCCGATTGGTGTTCCAGACATATATAGAATTTCTAGGAAATGTGTGTAGTGGAATTTATTTTTCCACTATGGCAACAGGTAAGTAGAAAGTGAAACGCACTTGTAATATTTCACGAAGAAATAAAAATTGTACTGGTGGTATCATCACGTAAGGTACTAATCAAGTATTTCGCATCATGAAAAATTGATCCACTACATTACTCATAACATGGTCAAAAAATGCTGCGGATACAAGCATGACAATGACATAAAACAGTTGAGTAACTTGAGTGAATATCCGAAGATAACCAAACATTCACACTGTTTATGTAATATACTATACTATACTGTCGATTTTCGTCATTATATACATTTCCTATGTATTGAACAAAATTGATAGTGAATATTTCAGTAGGCTACGGAGAACCAAATATACTGGGTTGGGATAAAGTATGGAACCGAGTAAATATCTTTTGAACGAAAAGAACGATATTTATGAAAATTTGCACAATGCATCTGATGTACATTTTTTTCTTGATAATATACTGCATCAACTTCTTTCAATTAAATGGGACACTCTATATATTCTTACAGATTTTGAAGTAGCTTGTTATTTTGAATTCATACATACTGAGTTTAGTGTAAAAAAATTGTAGAAACGAATTTGAATGGGGGACCCTATATATTTTCACAGATTTTGAAAGAGCTTGTTATTTTGAATTCATACATACTGAATTCAGTGTAAGAAAAATTGTAAAAACGAGGAATATAGCACTTTAACCAATTTCCTTTGAGTTTTTTTGCATTCAGAAAACTATTCAGATAATTGATGTTGTTTGTATGCAGAGTAATAAATAAACGTACAATTTACAAATTGTACAATTGAGAATGGTTCAATTAAGTGAAAAAGAGCGTTTTGAAATTTTGATGATGATCGATCATGGTGATTGTAAAATTTATTTCCTTTAATTAGAATTTGACACTTGGAGAACAAAAGAGTACTCGTTTATTTATTGATATGCATACAAACAACATCAATTAGTTTATCTAAATAGTTTTTTGCTCTAGTGCAAAAAACTCAAAGGAGGTTGATTAAAGTGCTATATTCCTCGTTTTTACAATTTTTTTTACACTAAACTCAAATCAATGAAATCTGTAAAAAATATATAGGGTGTCCCATTTGAATTAAAGGAGTTGTTGGCATTCCCGGTCAAACCGGAAGTATATTATTAACGAAAAAAAAATGTACATCAGATACATTTAGTTCCATTGTACTCACCCGCGAATTTTCATAAATATCGTTCTCTTCGTTTGGTTCCATACTTTATCCCAACCCAGTATAGGAGAATCCTCAATATCTCGCCGTAGTCTTTCGACATACCCTATCAAAGCTTGCACTTGAAAACATGCTGTATATTTCTGATATGACGAGAAAAATCCGTTAGCAAGATTAGGTCCCCCTCCACGATACATAACTATATTATCACTAATGAGTCGTCCTCTTGAGAGAAACCAACTGAGACAGCATATTCTTCTTCAATGGCCTATTGATCAGAGTAGGCTTGTGATTGTGTTCGCCGATGATGGTGGCTTGCCTTCCCAAGGTCATCACTTTCGCTTTGCATCTGTCCCTCTTGTGATACTGCGTGCAACACCACATCGTTTTATCTGGTAGTTTTCTGTACATGAGGTAGTCATTGTTGTTCAAAATGATCTTCGGGTTTTTGTGACCGACGTCGAAATAAATGATACCTAAAAACATCAGCAAATAGATATATCATATACTCTGATACTCACAGCATGCCTATATCAAGTTTATATATATATATATACATATATATATGCTCGAGAGGTTCCTATATATTGAGTGTTGATTTCTTGCGACTGATACTTGTCCTTTTTCTGTTATGTAAATGAATGAAACTTGAATTTGAGTCGAGTTGTAGGGAAAATGTAACATTCGTGGAGAATAGCCGATTGTATTCGATCCCAACCATAGACCATATCGATATTATAACCGTCTACATACAGGGTGAGTCAAAAATGTGTACCGAGCTTTCTGGGGGTTATAGAACATTGAAAAATAAGTGTATTTTGATATATATGAGATATATATATATATATATATATATTGAGATATATCCTTCCAAAGTTGATAAAATTAAAATAATTTCTCCGCATAACTTCTGAACGATGAAAGCCACCCGATTGAAATTTTTTGTGCATGAATGTATGTTGTCAAAATACATTTTTTCGTCACACTTCCACATTTCTGATATTGTTATTAAGGGTGTTTTCAGAGGGTGAGTCATGATTTTTTGTAGAAAACTTTTTTCCCTGTATTATTTTCGGTGAAAAAACAAAAGCATTCGATGGAGCAAAGAAAATTACATGAAAAAGGTACTCTTATTCAAATACAAAAAATTGAGTCGTTCGTGAGATATTTGAGTTTTTGTAGTTACATGATATCAGCAGATTGATTTTATTCATCGCGAGATTCATCGGTAACAATATTTTAGCAGGCCATGGTGAATAATTTTGTTCTCAATTTTGACGTTCATGTCATCAACATTCGAGTCGACATTGTTGTAGTCGATTTGTTCGTGTGGTTTTTCTGTGCCATTTATCACTGCGATTATCAACTGAGATTTTAAGAAATATGGCAGGTTATTCGTTCTCTGAACAAATATGATATGCTTCTAATGCTTGGCGAGTGCTTCGGAAATGCAAATGCTGCTGAAATATCGTTATACCGATGAATCTCGCGATGAATAAAATCAATCTGCTGATATCATGTTACTACAAAAACTCAAATATCTCACGAACGGTTCAATATTTTGTATTTGAATAAGAGTACCTTTTTCATGTAATTTTCTTTGCTCCATCGAATGCTCCTGTTTTTTCCACCGAAAATAATACAGGGAAAAAATTTTTCTACAAAAAATCATGACTCACCCTCTGAAAACACCCTTTATAACAATATCAGAAATGTGGAAGTGTGACGAAAAAATGTATTTTGACAACATACATTCATGCACAAAATTTCAATCGGGTGGCTTTCATCGTTCAAAAGTTATGCGGAGAAATTATTTTAATTTTGTCAACTTTGGAAGGATATATCTCCCTTAATATGCATTTTGGGCCATGAGTTTAATCATCAAACTACACTTATTTTTCAATGTTCTATCACCCCCAGAAAGTTCGGTACACATTTTTGACTCACCCTGTATAACCAAGTGACTAAGATATGAGTGTTCAACCCGCTGATTGAGTGAACTCGGCTTAGTTCATATCACTCGATTATCTATCTGGAAATGGAATTGTATCTATCGACTGACTCGAATCGTCTGATCAGAGATTGAAAATCAGTGAAAATAGCATAGTATTTCAGAATAATTTATTCTTCAACGGAATAAGTCATGGCAAAGTCGAAATAGTTTATGATTGTATCATACGAAATCCGAATTATTTATATCATGTGTGATAACTTGTTGTGATAAAGTATGGAACCAAGTAAATATAATCTAAACGAGAAGAACGATATTTATGAGAATTTGCAGGTGAGTGCAAATTATGTACATTTTTTTTTGTTAATAATATACTTCCGGTTTGACCGGAAATGTCATAAACTTCTTTAATTTAAATGGGACACCCTATATATTTTCACAGACTCCGAAAGAACTTGTTTTTTTGGATTCATACATACTGAGTTCAGTGTTAAACAATTTGTAAAAACGATGAATTTAGCACTTTAATCAACCTTCTTTGGAGTTTCTTGCTTTGGAGCAAAAAAACTATTCAGATAAACTAATTGATGTTGTTCGTATGCATAGTAATGAATAAACGTACAATTTACAAATTGTACAATTAGGAATGGTTCAATTGAATGAATAAGAGCGTATTGAAATTTTATTGATGATCGGTTATGGTGATTGTGAAATTTATTTCCGTCAATTAGAATTTGACACTTAGAGAACAAAAGAGTACTCGTTTATCTGTTACTATGCAAACAAACAACATCAATTAGTTTATCTAAATAGTTTTTTGCTCTAATGCAAAAAACTCAAAGGAGGTTGATTAGAATGCTATGTACCTCGTTTTTTTTTCGAACTGAACTCAGTATGTATGAATCCAAAATAACAAGCTCATTCAAAATCTGTGAAGATATATAGGGTGCCCCATTTAAATTGAAGAAGTTGATTGATTTTATTAACAAAAAAATGTACATCAGATGCTTTTCTTCCATTGCACTCACCTGCAAATTTTCATAAATATCGTTCTTTTCGTTTAAAAGATATTTACTTGGTTCCATACTTCATCCCAACCGTATATATGCGATATAAATCATGACTCACTGAGAGAAGTGGTTAATAAACTCTTAAGTTTATACTCACTAGTATTTGTTTGTTTTTGTTTTGGTTAGTTGTCTGTAGTTTATAGATATAATCAATTTAATCTTCTTCTGTTGTCTCATGTTATTCATATACTCTGTCAGAAGTGCAATTAACAATATTGGGTGTAAACCTGTATGGAAATGAAAGCTCTTTTTTACATATGAAATGTACGAGATTGAGGCTAACCAAACTCAAGACCTCAACAATCAATGTGTCTCATGATATTCTTGTGAGAATGTCATAATTTTCTCGTTATATGCACGCTTTGAGATTGCAATGATAGTTTTTTATGTTTATGAGTAGGTTCATGATTGTGTCTTCCCGAGATTGTTGCCTCTTTACTACAAGTTTCCACTTGAACTTTACATCCGGATTTTTTGTAGTAGTGGGTACAAAGCCAAACTGTTCGACCAGTGTGTTTTCTGTGCAGCAAATAGTCATGACCCTCGAGTATTATTTTGGGATTTTTCAGTCCGATATCGAAAAATATAGTTCCTGAAATGAAAACAAATTAATGATAATGGAGATTTTCCGCCATTTTCATTGGAGTAGTGTGACACAACATTCATGTATCTTCAGATTCTTCTGGTGTTTTGTGTGATGGATTTGCTCATATTCCCATTAATTTGACCCATCGAATTGACCTGAATAGCCTCTGATACCGCATATCCCGTGAAGGTAGAGCCATAATCTATGGTAGAAATCAAAATGAGTAATAGAAAACCAAAGAATCTGCTTGCATTCTCCTGAACGGAGACAATAATATTGCTTCTTGTTTCAGTTGATATAAATAGAACTCGGCACCCACTTCTGAAAATTGAATATGAAAATGGAAAATTCAATATCAATTAATAAAAGAACCTTGTAACAAGAATTCCTCCGTCTGCCAAATTGTCACTTTTCAGTGTCAAAACCAACTGCACATTGAAAAATTTTGCGAAGGAAAGTGTTCTAATTGTGTTGAGAACGGGAGCAGATTCGTTTCCGAAACGTCCACCAAGATAAGTAGAGGTTTTATTCTTATTAAATATATTTGTATTTCCAAATTTTTCAAAAACAAGCTGTCACTGACAAATAGAGAATTTCTCTTCTAGGTATCTAAAGGTTTAATTTCAAGCGCAGTGACATTTTGGGGCAGATCACAAAATCTGTCCTTACTACAAATATATTGAAATGATATCTTTTAGAAACGAGGAGAGAAAATCCCACAAAAAGCTGAAAAATGAATGTACCACCTCCTCGAAAAACTAACAGACAGTATTTGAGTAATACTAACTTGACACATTATCACAAATCGGGTGTAATGAAGTTCAATGTGAATGGAAGGTGTTCTCATGTGTTGGGTATTCTGTAGATCACCTCCAGAAGTCACTGTCAGAAGTCAATGATTCAATGAAATGGATTTTTTTCCAAATCGTTGTGGCCTAAACGAACTAGCCTGATCAAATATTTTTTGATACTGATTTTAAATTTTCTTGTTTCAGTTATATTTTTCAATGCATTGGACAGTTGTATGAAACTCTACTGTGAAAAATACGTTCATTCTATTCAATTGTCGTGTACCTCATTTACTACCCTGGAAAACTTCTGATCTGCGGTGATTACAAGTTTTTAGAAAAATGGATTCCACCTTTCAATATTCACACCCTTTTGAATCACGATAGTTTGAGAGAAGGGTTGTGAATGCTTTTCATTGTACTCGCATTTATTTTTTTTACAACAAAAAGAATAGTGAGGTGATAGTCAATATGAAAATGATAAATATTAGATGATGATCATACAGTGAGACTCGAAATTCTCAGTCATTCCGAACAATGTTAACCATTTGCGACAGCATATTCTTGTACTTCTGTTGTTTGGTTGAAGATGGCACATGAGTGTGTTGGCCGAAGACCTGGACGACTCGACCACTAGTGACTAATTTCACCCTACAACGAACGTCTCTTTTGTTGAAATAGTGGTTGCACATCCAAGTCGTCTGATTAACACCTTTTTTGTATATTAGGAATTCATGGTTATCTAGGATAATCTTCGGATTCTTCATTCCGACATCGAAATATATCAGCCCTGCAACAAACAAAGAATGATTCATACTGTTAGTGTATATTACGTAGCTCGAGTTGTGTACTATACTTTTTTCACGACCACGAATACGATGATTTCGAAAATTTCGCGCCATATGCTTGGTCAACTACGCAATAGAAAATGTTTTCTGATTGTTCACACGAACGTTTCAAGACTTACTGTATATCCTTCGAAATTCGGTGTGTATGTAGGTAGATGTATAGTATACAATATGGAGAACTGGAAATGAGTCACTAATTGGGAATGTTTGGTATGCACCATTCATGGGATATTATTGGGTACCAGCCTGGAACAATCATTCGAAATAGACAACTCTGGCCGAATTGATTTAGTGACGAAAAACATTTTCAATTCATTCAGGAGCATGTTCAGTGGTGAACATACGATGGATTTTGGAAAAAAAATATTAGGTCCCATGAGATTTGAACACTATGTTTGGATGGATTGAATTAGCAGAGATCACTGTCAGATGAGTGTCATGTTACAAAAGGTATCCATACACGAAGACATTCCACTGAGAGATAGAAATGGTGAGAAAGCGTGAAAGGTTCCAAGCAGAAATCAAAACGATCATAGTAATATAAGCGATTCACGAAATACCAATCGCGCAAATATTAACACAAGAGGAGGAGTGGAAGTGATCTTTTTATGAGACACTTCAGTTTGCCCCTCAATTCTATCAATGGTTATTTTTGATATATTGTTCTTTTCCTGATTTACTGTCAGTGAAAGTTTTCAAATTGTTATTTCACATTCAATTAAACGATCTGGTATTGTAGACCTTCTGCTTCAACTGAAAAAATTGAATATTCTGAAGAAAACAGCATGAAATAATTCAACAATATATTAGCCACAACGTAATCAACATATAACCATCAAATCCATTCCAATCCAATCAGAAGACAATATCCATCTCCCATCTATGACCATTGTCTGTATTTAATTTTGTATCTACTTGAATATGCGATTCCAAACGTGTTTTGAAGAGATTTTTCCAATTTTCTGAACATGAAACTCTTACAAATACACATGTTTACTTATCAAAAACATCTGTGAAATCATACGGAGATATTTCACGGCGAATACTTCTGTAGCACCCTAGTATCTTTTCGATGATGGAAAGAGTTATCTTAACAAACGATTGATATTGATCTACCAGTGGAATAAAACCATAAATCCTTCAGTGCAAACGACTTCTGTCGGACGATTCCCTAATTATTGTAACACTCTGAGATAACATATTGCTATACTTATCCTGGCCCAAAGGAACTGTTACGTGATTGTGAATATCAGCGCTTATGGTCACTATCCTACCGGTCGTGACTAAAGTCGATTTACATCTATTCTCTTTGCAACGGAAGTATCGACAGCATTTCCATACAGTTTTGTTGATGTCTTTTCGGTAGATGAGATAATTGTTGTCGTCGAGGACTATCTTCGGGTTTTTCGTTGCCACGTCGAAATAAATGATACCTAAAATTGGTCCAAACATTATTTACGATAACTGAATTACCTAATCGATAATTTCAATGTGAGTGAATTTCATCTCAACAAGGTACCGATACGAAGAGATTGATTTACAAAAGATGATGATGGCCCTAATTGGGTTTTGTTTTGCTCCAATCTCTTGAGACATATTCTGCATTAATGACATACCAGTTGTTGATTTTATGAAAGATAAACACACCTATTACCTTGTGTTTGATCTTTGTTTGACAAGTACCCAAACGTAACTTATGAACCATCAAACGTATCTTCTGAACCATTTCGATAACAATCGAATCGAATTGTACGAGTCTAGTGATTTAAGTATCGTCATCTGACCAACATGTTGATGAAATTCAGCTTTGAACAATGTTTATTGAATTATTTCAACACTCAGAGTACGTATCATCATATTTGTTTGTGATTGTGATTCATTCAGGAAATGAATCTAAGGAGAGATTAACCAACCATCGTTAAAATGGATGGTGGATGGTACCAAAAAGTTCTTGGTAGTTTTTCAGAAACCTACCTCAGATCCTTTGCCGTTAGATAGCTCTGAACACAAGTTATATACCCATTACCTGGACTTAAACATAATGTGTATATAAAAACCATCGACTTTTCAAGTTTATCGATAAGAAAGTCACGACAAGTAAGTTGAATTTATATTTATTCATATTAGGTATAGTCTTACATAAAGAACCAAATGCACTCGAAACACATCTTCTGTGTTGAAGGAGCTACAAAATGAATGCTTGTCAACATGTAGTGATATATTCATGAGATGAACCATTTCAATATATAGACACAAATTTCGATGAACAACTTGACTGTCTTCTACATCAGAATGAAGTGAGATAAAGCGGGCTTTAATTTATTTGGAAGTATTTAGGACTGTATAATGTTGCCATAAAGTAACCGCCCCATCCCCAGGTTAACTTTTGAACATCACTGGATTGTTTTCCTTCAATGGTACTTTTGAAGCTACATTTTGACAACTCTGAAAAAATATACTGTCTGTAAGTTCTTCGAGGAGGTGGTACATTCATTTTTCAGCTTTTGATGGGATTTTTTCTCCTCGTTTCTAAAAAATAGAGTAGAAGTTATTAAAAATATATTTGTAGTAAGGACAGATTTAGGATCTGTCCCAAAATGTCACTGCGCTTGAAATTAAACCTTTAGATACCTAAAAGAGAAATTCTCTATTGGTCAGTGACACCTTGTTTTTGAAAAAATTTGGAAATACAAATATATTTAATAAGAATAAAACCTCTACTTATCTTGACTTATTTTGACACTGAAAAGTGAAAATCGGAAACATCGAAAAAAGTTTACGAAGAAAAATATTTCAATTGTGTTGAGAACGGGAGCAGATTCGTTCCCGAAACGTCCACCAAGATAAGTAGAGGTTTTATTATTATCAAATATATTTGTATTTCCAAATTTTTTCGAAAACAAGGTGTCACTGACCAATAGAGAATTTCTCTTTTAGGTATCTAAAGGTTTAATTTCAAGCGCAGTGACATTTTGAGACAGATCCTAAATCTGTCCTTACTACAAATATATTGCAATAATTTTTAATAACTTCTACTCTATTTTTTAGAAACGAGGAGAGAAAATCCCATCAAAATCTGAAAAAATATGTTTCTTCGAAGATTTGAAATTTTTAAAGATTTTTCAAGTGGTAATTGGGGTCGATTTGATACGTCTTTCAATTCTCCAGAACTTCAGACGAAAAAATTCATCCAAAACGAAATGGTGGTTGATGAGATATATCAATGAAAGTACATATTAATCAGAGCACAATTTGTAAAGAGGATATTCGAATAATATTTTTTTTCATTTCAATAAGAAAACGAAATCTATTTCACTACTAAGAGTATGATAAAAGAAGAACTAAGTTCATCCGATATTTCACCAGTGGCATATACGAGGTGGACTGAAAATATGAATGATCCGAATATTTTAGAATCGTTTCGTAATGAGGTGGGATTTAAGACATATGCTTCTTATAATATTCAACACTTCCAACTGGTAAACTTCCTTTGGTAAAATCATTTATCCTCAAATATTTTCATCTCCAATCTCCACGTTAGTTGTCGATGACAATACTGAATTGTTCTAACATGGTGGCTAACATTGGGATATACCGAGTAATATGTATGATAAATTGACCCCAAAACCTACTCTAGACTGAAAAAGTATTGTGCGAACATTGGATGAAATATACAGGGTAGCTAAATACATTATTGCCGAATCCATTGAGTTGACACTGACATGGTTGATTTGACAGATGTCGCCTGTCATTTTGGGAGTTATAGATGGCTGTGATCAGAAGCACCAGTATCAAAACGAATAAGTTTGAGGTATATTCCACCAATCTCAAACTAAACAAATCAGCACAAGAATTAGTTTCATCGATTATTACAAAACGATCAGAAGGTATTCGTGAAAATGAAATGGTTTTTAATTATCATTACGAAAACTACTGTGGAATGTGTAACAGGATCATGGTACACACCATTTTTTTTCTTTAGTTCTAGTGATGAATGAATGCAATTTGAAACGATTAATATAGATGATAAACTTCACGTTTTGACATATAAGTGATTTTTTTCCACTTCCGGTGTCACCGAAGGAGGCACTTTCGATTTTCAGATGGAAAAAAAAACTTTCAATCTATCAATAGCATCACTATCGGCACTACTAAGAGCAAATCAAAATAGTCATCTTTCTGAAATGCATGAAATCATCTGATGTAAACAATCCAATTCAAGTTGAATTTGGCGACATAGGCAACTGATCAGGCATTTTGTGCTCATCTTGGATGAAATTTCAATAATTCATTGTGAATTATGCATTGAAGAGGATTAAGAGCATAGCATATTTGTGATGCTCACTGTATAATTGATGATTGCAGTAGCAAAAAGGCGAAAAGTAGGAACATTCACGTTATGTTAAAGTATGATCAAAAGATTTTATCTTGCGAGGAATACTTATCAAGGAAACAATTCGTATTTGTTCATTGCACATTTCACTAAAGACCAATTAGTTGTACCCGAGAATAAGGTCAATATATTTTGTAGAAAATCACAAGCAGAAAAATGAGTCCAACGATGAAACAAACACTGAAACGACTAATGATAAAAGGTTAAGCAGAATTTAGATAATCAATGATGAAACAGAATAATAAAAACGCCAGAATTGAAAACGAACCACGCCACAAGTCGGCCATTTTGTTAGAAAAACAGCGCCCTGATCGGTCGATCATCTTCCCAATTGATATATCAATGATATACAGGGTGCCCCTTTTGAAAATCGAAAGTGAGTACCATTTCCTGCGGAAGCGGAATTGAAAAAAAAAATAATTCAATCTCAATTTGTTTCGAGAACTAGAAGAAAAAAGGCGTGTATCGCATTAACATCATGTCACACCCTGTATAGATATTAGTAATTCACGACTGTCGACAATGACGTGGTCATGGACTCTCGAATGATGGTCACGTACTGCGATAGAGCCTTCTTGAAGTTGTCTCGCATGGGAGGATGATTGTGAGGTTCTGCGCTGACAGTCACAACTTTCCCACTGGTCAACAGCGAGGATTTACACCTTTGACTGCCCTCTTTCGATCCAAAATACGAACGGCACTTCCACACCGTTTTCATCGTGTCTTTTCTGTAAATGCGATATTCGTAGTTATCCAGGATTATTTTCGGATGTTTAGTGCCGACGTCGAAATATATTATGCCTGGAAAAAAATAACTACTATCGATTATCTATCATTCTGTATGGTAGGTATGTATCGATACTGTCGATGCCCGTCAAAGATATTATATATATTCTCTATTAGATCGAACTTAGAAAGAGAGAGAGAGAGGAATTGAAACATTGCCATGCCATCATA
Organism: Gastrophysa polygoni; assembly: GCA_963576655.1. Taxonomy (NCBI): domain Eukaryota; kingdom Metazoa; phylum Arthropoda; class Insecta; order Coleoptera; family Chrysomelidae; genus Gastrophysa; species Gastrophysa polygoni. The sequence continues at coordinate 1,245,012 of OY755083.1, forward strand.
TTGAGAAGTTTATCGCTCCATAAGTGTGTTGAAACAAAGAGACTCTGTTTAACTTGTTGTAAAATGATTCTAGTTGGTCCAGCAGGTTCAGACCGTCTGGTCAAGAAAGCCTATAGCTGTACTGATAGATTCAAAAAAGATCGAAATATATGATTTCATATGTTATCAAATAGATCAAACAAGAGAGGCAACCAGCAGTGATCAGATGACTGTTGGCAAAATCGTCGCACCTTTCTTTGTTGCACATTCGAACGAATTGATAGCTCTTTCTTTCTCTTATGTTCGTTCCAATGCTCCTCCAAGGTGCATCTAGTAGATAATATACAATATCATATCTTGATATCTGATTTCATGCAACGCATCTTGTATTCGAGATAGCACCAAATTTGATGTGATGAACATTCTCATAGTTTTCTGAGAACTTAATATTTTTCATGTTAATGGAGGAGAAAATGTCTCTGGAAATTTCAAGAATACTGTGAAAATTGATAGAGTGGTGGACTCGACAACGTCGCATGATTCCATCACGCGAAATAATTTGAATGCTGAATTTCGACTAGAAAAACAAACTACAAACTTCAATATATTATATTAACCCAAATATATATCCAACATTCGTTAACTGATTGCAAATTATTCCCTATGAATAGTAACTTTCTGTGATAGCATATTCTTGATATTCTTTTGTAATTTGGGGAGATGATTGTGTTCACCGCTGACAAAAACACTTTTTCCTCTTGTCACCAATTTCGATTTGCATCTGTTGTGTTTGGAAGCGAAATATTTCGAGCACATCCATATAGTCTTGTTGAATTCCCTTCTCAGGACTATGTAGTCGTGCTCATCTAGTATTATTTTCGGATTTTTCGTAGCCATATCGAAATGGATAATATCTGAAATGATATCTAGAATCAATGCATTTCATGGGAAGGTATCATAATACGAGATATTTTGAATGTAACATAATGTATGTAAACATTTAGTTTTGAATAAACTATCTTCCTTTCTTTGGAATTCCTGATGATCTGCTTACGGACTTGTTTTTACACCAGTTATTAAATCGGTTTGATTAAAATTGAAATGATCAGTTGAATCCAATTATTTGAATCGAATCGTCAAACCTGTAGGACGTAAAATTGAACTCAAGACCTTTCCCAAATTTCATTTTCTTTTATTTATAAAATCATATCATCTCCAGGGAACAAATATTTCTATAGTTGTCCAGGAATTCAGTATAACATCATTTTCGCATTCAAAATGTTATTTCACTTTCCGCATTGATTCACACTGATTATAGTGGAAAATGAAAAGTCGTGTGAAATACAGGGTGTTTCCTAACTGCGGTACGAAACTCCAGAGATTAAGATCGAGATTGAGATCGTTGAATTGAGAAAAATCTGCGGTTTATACCGGTTTATTATTTGAAGTAACCAGGCGCTTAGCCTTAACTAGATTGAAATTTTCATATTGCTTCAGATTGAGCAAATGAAAATACCACTTTTTTGTTTCATCCACTTTGTTTTAGAGAGGAAAATAAATAAATATACTTCAACTCATTCTGAAAACCATCCATGGACAACATGAAAACGAAACTAAGAAAAAATCAAAATGAAAACTAATTTCGACCTCAAAGTGAATAAGCAAAATGTCCACCTCCTAATAAAATACACGATTCTGTTTGTAATTGATTGTTGGCTGTGGTGACCAATGAGACGCCTCTGGACCCAATAATTTCAATCTAGTCAGGGCTAAATAAGTGCCTCATTACTTCAAATAACTGCCGAGTTTCAACCAAATCGGTTCAACGATATTCATGAAATTCTACAGGGTGTTCCGATGATCATGTTACAAACTCTTAAGGTAGATAAAACACACGAAAATAAAAAAAAAAGTTCATGTGAACATGGGTCCGGAAACGCTTCTTCAGGGAGCTAGGGCCCTTCGAAGATGACCTTCAAAAACTACTTTTCGTTTTATAGCTTCGGTACTACTGCAGCTATCGCAACCAATTTTGAGACATGAAATCTAGTTCGTAGGTTCATCAGTTTGAGCCTTCCGGATTTTGTCACCTTCAACCAGGGGCGTACAAACCAGGGGGGTATTTGGGTAAATTTGACCCTACTCCTCTTAGGCTTTAATTTCTTACCATTAATTTATTATTGATTGGCCATTTTCGGAGGAAACGGTGACAGATAGCGATTTTTACAAGAGTACCTTTTTTTATGTAAAAGGCATTGGAGAATCATAATCAGATATAAAAATGGTAAGAAATTGAAGCCTAAGAGGAGTAGGGTCAAATTTGCCCAAATACCCCCCTGGTTTGTACGCCCCTGGTTAGAGGTGACAAAATCCGGAAGGCTCAAATTGATGAACCTACGAACTAGATTTCATGTCCCGAAATTGGTTGCGATAGCTGCAGTAGTACCGAAGCTATAAAACAAAAAGTAGTTTTTGAAGGTCATCTTCGAAGGGCCCTCTAAGCTCCCTGAAGAAGCGTTTCCGGACCCATGATCACATGAACTTTTCTTCTTATTTTCGTGTGTTTCATCTACCCTAGAAGTTTGTAACATGATCAAAGGAACACCCTGTATAAATACCGTTTCCTTTTTCAAACTTGAACGCCCCGTATCTCAGAAACTAAGAATGTCCGGTCATATGTTAATGTGAACTCTTTTCCCAAAACTTCCTAATGAACTTCTGTACCGTAGCTAGAAAACACCCCGGTAAATATATTTACTAACCGATAAAAAGTAGTACATTAAGACCGTAAGAATCACTCCTTTTTCCTTATCACGGTGACGTTTTGTGATAACATATTGCAGTGGTACTTCGATTTGCTGATCTTCGTAGGATGATTGTGTTCTCCGATGACTTGGACGATTTTCCCACTAGTTATCAACTTGGTTTTGCATCTGTCATTCGAATAATAGTATTGACAGCATCTCCATAGGGTCTGATTGACTTTCTTGTCTATGCACAGAAAATCTTGCCCATCCACAACTAATTTTGGATTCTTGACGCCCATTTGGAAATAGACCACTTCTGAAAATCAATTAAGACATTAGTGTATGTGCTGACTATTCAAACACATTTTTATCTAACTATGAATCAAAATACAACCTCCCACATAGTATAGTCGAGATATATATATACAATATATCATGGGATGAATGCACTTCCGGTCAAATTTGAAATACCTAATCAACATGGTGATAACGATGTAACACTGGTGGAGCTATTCTGCCTATTTGCCTATCTAATTTCTTCAACCAGAACTCTAACGTACAGCCTTGATAACAGCATTTTATTCGTTATAGTGGAAAATCACTCAAATATCAGTTGTTAGATGGCGACACAAAAATGAAATAAAAATCAGTATTATTGATGATTGCACAATCAGTGTTGTTAAAATGTTGATTCAAAAGTAGTAATTTAGGTTACTTCTCAATTTTAGAACGAACTATATAATTACAATCTCAAAACGTCAACAATTCGTACAGAAATCTGTAAAAATGTCGCCATCTTCTGGGGAGTTTCATAACTATTAGGCCATTATAGCGGAAAATGGCGTTAGCGTTTTTGACGAAACAAAACACCTTCAGTGACTGAACCAGTACATCGTTGTCAAAAGTTATAAAGAATGGATAATGTGTCAAAATGAAGGTGTGAAGTGGAATTCAAAAATCTTCATTATTTTGGATCCATTTCAAAATCATTCATCATTCAGACGATTCCTTTGGAAACTATCGGCTAATACAATTATTATAAATTCACACGACCAAGTGGTATATATATGTACAGGGTGCCCAAATAGTGCCGCAGTTGATAACAGTTCATTTTGATGACATATCGGACTGCGCTTTTCACTATTCGGTAGATACCCCTCGTATGAACATTTTGAAATCATCTCGGTCTATTCAGGGTATACACAAACAGTTCTACACCAGACCTGCAGTTTTTCAAAGGAGACACCCTGTATTTAATGATATCTTCGTAGAGATTTCCAACGGTATGTCAAAGTGAGGGTATATCTTCAACCTGAACTTTAGGTAGAGAAAAAGTGCCACTATTAGAAGACAAAACGGGATGTTTCGATTTTCTCAAAATATTCGTATTTTCCTCGAATCGCCAAGTCAGATAATCATTACAGATTAATTCGAAGGATAAAAAAATAATATTCAAAGAATATCATATAGTGTTCCTGGTGTGATTTAGATCTTGGTTAGCAAATAAAAATTAACGACCTCGATATAACCTGAAAGTGAAAAAATTGAGTTGAATTCCCTTAAAACTTCAAGGACCAATGAAATTGAATTGACTCTAGACCATCTATTGCTAGATGAGGAAATATATATAAAATATAACAACAATGGACGGACATATGGACGGGAAATATCAATCCAATTATGCGAGACAACTTGTTATTTTCTATTTTTTTTTTTTTTTTGAGAGAGAACTCGTGGTGGATATCTTCGATGCTGTTGAGAAGAAATATGATACCAAAAGATTGTCGAAGAATTTGAAAATCACGAGTTCACTGTTGGACGGTTAATAGTGAAATAAACATGCATAACGGATTTATTAATTCCACAAAAAATATCTAGATCAATACTATAATAATCTCAATTAACTATATGGCTCATGAAATATTTTGACAATTTGGCTTTTCACATTTTTTTTCTTCGTTCTCGATTTAAGTGCATGAACATGCCTTCCATGAATCACTGCTACTTTACCAGCGGTAATAACTTTAACCTTGCACCTTTCATGAGATTTCGGATGGAAGTATTGATTGCATATCCACGTTGTTTTACCGATTTCTGTTTTTTTCATCAGGTAATCATGGTCATTCAGAATTATTTTTGGATTCTTCGTTCCAGCATCGAAGTAAATAACCCCTGAAAATATTTTTCTCCTGTATTTTCATGTATTGTATGTTTCACTTCACTCGACAAGAAATAGTATCTAACTAAGAAATAGTATATTACTTAACTAGTGTGGAAAGTGACATTCCGCACGAGTACATATTTAGCACATTCGCGTAGCGACCTTGTTCGAAATGAAAATAAATGTGTGCGCCCATGAATTGTTATAAGTTCGCCAACCTTCGCTCTTTGTCATTATCATGAATGATTATGTTGTATTGAATTGATAATGCTTCCTAAGCATTTTTTTTTCAATTGAATGAATAATGTAGTGGATCCGAGATATCCACAGGGATCAAAATCGAAAAAGGGAGGAGTTGATGGTCACATACCCAGACTCATCTCGAAGAAGAAAGGAAGGTAGTGGATTCAATCATTTTCCGAAAGTTTAGGATGTAAAATCGATCTGAAATATAAGTTATACATATGTAAAGATAGCATCAGTCAAATTCTCAGGTGAAATATTTTATTCACCAATCACTGCAACGATGCATCTTTTGAACATTTCCACACTAGAACGTTGCACTTTCGACTTGTTGCCATAGTGCGAAAGGCTATTTTCTAAATGACAAAATAATGTTGAAGGCACTGTTTTCATAGATAGCCGTAGAAAAAATGATTATGTGTTTGTATGCATGCATATATAATTATGTGTTCAAGATATTCAATTATTTGTACAGTGCGGTAGAAACTGTATTTGGAAAATAATCTTGTGAACCAACCAGTTTTATTTTCTCATCCATACTCCATTACATTTCCTGCTATTATATGACAAGGAAGAACATTTCAGAACTACGAGTCGAACATTCTATATGGAAGTTTTATTTGCACAATTTATTCACACATCGGTGGTCTGAAAACTCTTACATTCATGCAAGATATGTTGCTGAAACTAGTATTTCTTGGTGCATGATTGTGCTGATTTTCAAATGGTCAATATACACATTTAATTTACACAAGTTTATACACATTTTATTTACACATTTAAATTCGGTTGTCTGAAAACTCTCACATTCATGCAAGACATGTTGCTGAAGCTAGTATTTCTTGGTGCATGATTGTGCTGATTTCTCAGATGGACAATGTTTTTCCTCGAACTCAATCTCGCCTTACATCTGCTCCGGTAATAGTTCGTGCACACCCAGTAGGTTTTCGTTCCAGTTTTCTTCTCGATGGTGAAATCATGCCCATCGAGCACAAGTTTTGGATTGTTCTTTTTGCCGATACAAAAGTAAACGACATCTGGAAGAACGAGAACGTCTCGTGAATATATTTTTGACATTCGAGAATATCATCTTTCGCTCGTTTGTGGGTTTCTAAATTGTCACGCCGTATAGGGCCTAGTACAGGAAGATGATAGTTCTCGAATTATTCATATCGGTGACGTCTCGATTCAATGCGAATTTCGTTTTTAGGTAATTATGAAAATGTCATGGTGGAAACACAGATTGAAAAAAACACGAATAATTCAAAGTCTATACAGGACGACATAAGAAAAAAAGTAAATTGCATAGTGCCACACAATAGCAAAAAGTTCCCATGAACACAGGTCTGCAAGGCCTTCGGTTAAATGATACGGAGTGTTGGATTAAATTTTTTGTTTGTTTTTTTATGAATATCTTTAGCCAGAGACGCAAGAGATGGATGAAATGTGGTATACAGGTTTTTTCATCATGCTAAAACGGAATATGCTATTAGTTTCGTGATTACTGATAGAGGGCGCTACATACAGGGTTCCATCCGAAAACCTTGCGGACCCGTGTTCATGAGAACTTTTTTTCTTATTTTAGTGTCCTCTGTTGTATTGTTGCACTAATAGATTCATGAAAGATCGAAATATAATATTTCATAGGTAAGTCATTGAATAATGTCGAATAAATTTCAAATACACCCTAGTTCGCGCCTAAAGAAAGACAGAGGAACTCAACCAATGAAAAGAGCAAACGAAAGAGAGTCAACCAGCAGTGATCAGCTGACTGTTGGCAAAATCGCACCTTTCTTTGCTGCACATCCAGACGAATGGATAGCTCTTTCTTTTTCTTGTGTTCAATTCGATACTCCTCATAACTCGATGGGGCAAGGAGGTGTATCTAGTAGAGAATATATAATATCACATCTTTGGTTCCCTCAAAACTGTGACATTCATGCGAGAGATGTTGCTGAAACTTTTAATTGTGGTTATGCTCGTTTTCCAGAGCTATGGAAGTTAAGTATTCTCACTCTAGATTTGCGTTGAATCGTGTGAGAGATCTCAATAATAAAACTAATATTTGGACGAATTTTCCAACGGAGGGCATTGAAAAGCATTGAAAGATCAATTTGTTTTAATAGATAAATGGATAAAGTCAACGAATTCTCGACCATACACAAACAAAATCACAAGCGTGTATAATTTTTTCCACCACTAGCCACCATCTGCTCCTATTCAAAGCTATTCACGGATGTAGTTAATCATATTTGATGATCTAGTAGCGAACTGCGGGGTTATTGACAGGCACCAGGTAGAATTGACAAGTTTGCACCCATGTTGCGCTATAAACGAGCTTACTCACAGCACGCTGAAAGAGAGTGCCACTGCTACCAACATTTCGAACAGTGAAATTGAAATAATTATGCTCCCATACTAGTAGCAGTAGGTTTCTATTTGTCGTTACGTAGAACTATAATGAATGAAATATCTCGCTAGTGGTGGTAAAAATTCAATGTACAATGGTAGTAAGGAATATCATTCGGGATGTAATTTTGGTCTCTGGGAAACGATGATATTCTTCACCACCTTGATATATAAATACCTATGAATGAACTCAATCATCGCAACCACCTAAACATTGGATCGTAGTATTACAACACACTTCGAGACCAAACTTGAGATATTTCTAGGCCTCACAGGGTGATTATGGACTCCAGTAACATGCACTACGCTCCCGCTTGTCATCACTCTCACTTTACATCGAGTCTTGTAATTATCCTTACAGAACCAAAATGTTTTCGATTCTCTCCTCTTCTCTAGATAGAAGGTATTCGAGTCCACGATGAGTTTTGGATTTTTCGTTCCCGGCTCGAAATATATTCTTTCTAGAAATATAAAAAATTATCGATAACATAACCTTGGTGCCTTATCAAGCAACAACGAAGCATTCGTTAACCTACACTGACAGGAAATTTTTTGATGGGGCCTATGGTCTTCATTGTGGGTCCATACACAATTGTGTATTGTTGAGACATTTCCAATTTTTTACACGAAAATCCAAATAAATGAGCTTCGCGTTCTTGTGATGATTTTTTCTGCTCATCATGGAATTTATTCATTTATGAAATGACAATATCCTTGTGGAAAAACAAAGAAAAACTTAGTTGCGTCATTCAAGTTCTCTATAAGGAAATTAGGGAGATTTATGAAAATTGTTCGTTGCATTCTTTCAGAACTTGAAATCTCCCTATTTGAAAAAACCTTTTTTCATAGAACTATAATTTCTAATCAGAATCCCGAAAAAACATTGCCAAGCAAAACATTTTAGGTCTGGATGAGAAATAGGTTCCAGAAAATAGAAAAATCAGTAATGACTGTTATAAAAACAACTGATAAATTTTATTAATTTATGATTTTTCCTCTAGATGATTGATCGAAATAACTTCTCAGATGTGAGAGAAATATCTTCCAGGTGGAATCAATGATCTATTTTATTGAAGCATACTTTTTCTTCTGTCTTGCACAAAAAAATTGAAGTACTTTTTGAAACGGTGTAGTAACAGAATATTATACCAAGATATTCCGTTGAGAGTTGAAAAATGAGTTGAAAGTGCTCAGACCTGGACACAACTTGACTGAAAATTCCTTGTGGAGATTAATATCCTCTACATTTTCATCTCGTTCAACAGGATATCCCAAATAATGTTTAGATTTAGGTTTTTGCCACTAAGAATCAGTGGAAAACAAAACTTCTTGTTCGAGTTTCGAACTGATTTTCTCGGAAAAGGGTATGAAAAATAATGGAGAAAGAGAAATTGTATCAATAGTATATTTCTGTTGCTGAAAACAAGAAATATTACAGGAAATATTGATACAAAGATTGAAATTTATGGGGACAATACTGAAAGGTTGAATTATTTTTGTTGTGTGGATCAAATTTCCGCGAAGGATACCGAAATGAACTGAAATTTCAGTGGATACCATTTTCCAAATCACCAACATTGTAGTTTCAGTGCAAATGAAATATTTATTTCATCCAACAAAACTCTTGGTTGGACTAATCAATTAATCTTGTTCGGAATATATTTTTGATGTTAGATTAATGACAGGTATTCTCTTCATTTGACATAATTATTATGTCTATGGTTATTTCTTTCAAAAAGCCACTTACTCAGATTCACAAAATATATTAATTAAAGTTCCAGTGCAAATGAAAATATTTCACCCAAATGAAACATATTATTGATTGAAATATTCATAATTTTGGAATTCATCATCATCACAAATTATGTATGTTCATTCAATCTAACTAGGCAGAACTAGTGAAGTCCTTTCATCAACAATATATTTGACTGAAGCAACATATATTTCACGACTCTTTGACTTCTGAGTAATTTCAACTAGCGTAATGTGTTCATTAGGTTTATAAACCAATCATTGTGTTGAGATGAAATCAAAATTGCTTGTTACTACAAAATGATTACTTGAAGTATGAGAAAAACAAGATGTTGCAACAAGATATCTTGTCGTGCATATATGATAGTCAGATTTTGTTAGATACAGGTAATTTTTGTTGGTTCAAATTATATTTTTTTCCTGCGTGGGTGTTTGGAATTTAATTCCTTACGATTGACACATTCTGTGACAGCATAGTGGCACACTTTGACCTCAGTTTGGGATCGTGATTGTGAACGCCATTGATGTGTACTATTCGTCCGCTTGTCGTTGCTCTAACTTTGCATTTAGTTTTGAAATATCCAGTACAAATCCAGCATGTTTTTTTATTCGTTTTCCTTGCCATGTTAAAATCAAAATCGTCTACTATTATTTTTGGGTTCTTTGTACCTACGTCGAAGTAGATTATGTCTGAAACCAATATCGAGTTGTATGAACCAAAAAAACATAGTAATTTCATGAAATTGAAATTTCTACAACTCGAATCAATACAGTTTTTCCTGTGGGATCGATATGTTTCGAACTGAACCTGAAAGAAGCGGTGAAATGAAACTCTTGCATTCTCTCGTTTCTTTTTGACTTCACGACATGAATAAGCTTATATGAAACTCAATTCTCATAACACTATTTAAATCTGTGGACAACACGAAAGGGAAACCTATAATGTTCGAGGAACATCGTGTTAGCCACAGCGGTGGAATTTCGGGAGAGAAGGAAGGTGTTCGAATTTTTCTTGAATGTTTGGAGGTTGTAAGCATCAGAAAAGACTTCACTAGGCAAAGAATTCCACAACTTTGCCGTTCTATTGATGAATGATGCTTGGTATAGCGATGTTCGACAGGTCTCGAGCCTGACAGTGTAGGGGTGACCAGCTTGAGCTCGTCTGGTTTGTCTACTTGGAATCGCGCGTGGTGGCATAATAGATGATATTTCCGTTGAGCACCGACCGTGAAAGTACCTATAAAAAAGGCAAAGATCGCCGACCTGTCTACGATGATCTAGAGAGGTCAATGATTTGGTGAGTGTTGTGTCATCGACTAGACGAATAGCTCTCTTCTGAATCGAATCTACGAGCTTAAGCGTATGTTTGGGGGCTGAGCTCCAAACATGTGAACAGTACTCCAGGACAGGTCGAATTTGTGCTTTGTAGATCATAAGCAGTTGCTGGGATGTGAAGTATCTCTTCGCACGGAAAAGAAAACCGAGTTTTTGTGAAGCAATTTTCGCAATGGACCTCACATGATCGTCCCATGAGAGAGCACTGTTGGTGGTGACACCCAGCATGGATATTGACGACCTCATGGGGACAGTCTTGAAGCATTAGGTTTTTTATGTTCATTCATATGCACATGAATTTCACTTCGCCGCTTTTTGCGTATTGAATTTGAAAATTATCGATCGACCACAATGACACTCTGGAATTGAGCTCAGAAAAACAAGAAAAAGTGGTTGTAGTATGATATTGTTAAAATGAGGCATCTACAGGTAGTTCAATTTATTTACATTTTACAGTATGTTGATTTGCACAGGCAGAGGCATTAAATTTTTACATTTGTCAATTTTCACTAATTTCTCATGATTGTGGCTACCACCGATGACTTGAACTATTCGACCTTTCGTGACCAACTTGACAGGACATTTTGTACGATAGTAATTCGTGCATCTCCAGGTTGTTCGGTTCGGATATCTTATGTGCATACTGAAATCGACACCTTCATAAATTATTTTCGGGTGTTTCTGAGCGTTTTGAAAGTACACCATCCCTGAAAATGTATACATCGTTTATAACGAAATATTCGAAGATCTGGTAATTGGAGACACACAAGAAACTACTATGAAACTACTTTTAATTTCACCTTGTCTCAGTCTACATTGCCCGATATTGAAATGGCTCCATAGTGTTAACATAACCCTAATCCACTACATCGCAGAACACACTGTGTACATAAAGTAATACCCCCCTGGGGAAGTCAGGTTACCTTTGAACGATTCGAATTTTTTTTTTGTCTGAATGTCACTTCTGGAGCTACCTTTTGCGCCAGGGCGCAATTTTGGAAGATTTCTTTCAAAAGGAAGAGAGTAGCTCATCTGAAACGTCTTTCAATTCTCTATACGATATCAGAATTTCGTCAGGCAAAAATATTGATTCGAAACAAAATGTTGGTTGATAGTGGTGGATGCAATCTCGAAAATGATAGAATGTTATTTGAATTTCCTTCAACATGGCGTTCACCTGTCATTTTGACAGGTGGATACAATTCGTAAGTACCATAAAATAATTAGAGAGTTCACCAGGTGTGTTAACAGCCAAGTAATCGAAGGAATTCAGCTATGAAGCACCTTATATTACCGACATTGTTATTTGTATTGGATGAATATTTTCGTCTGAAATTCTGGTGTCATATAGAAAATCGAAAGACGTTTAGAATCGACTATCACTAAACCCCCTATCCCATCCAGAAAAATCTTTCGAAATGGCGTCCAGACATATTTTTGACTGTGTCAAAATATAACTCCATTAGCATTCTAGTTTTACAAGAGGAACTGGAGTTAACTGGGTGATTAATGAAGTGAATGTTGTGTTTGGTTATACAGATTGGGTTACCCCAATCAGAATAACTTGAAATAAAGTGAATTGAAGGGAATAGTAATGAAAAAAATGGAGTATACCTCATGATTTTTTCTGGATCCATCCATAATAATATGGCGTCGAACACGGTGCTGGTGCTACCAAATCACGAACCTTTTTTCCTTCGACAGGTTTGGGAATGCTTTCGAAAAAACGGCAAAATCAATATCGATAGGTACGAATGTTCGATAATGAAAAAGACAAAGCACTCCTACAAAATACAAAAGTACAACAACACAAAAATTCAAAAAGTTACTTTTCAGTGTCAAAACCAACTGAATATTTTGCGAAGAAAAGTGTTCCAATTTGTGTTGAGAACGGGAGGAGATTCGTTCACGAAACGTCCACTGAGATAAAAGTAGAAGTTTTATTCTTATTGAATATATTTATATTTCCGAATTTCAAAAAACAAGGTGTCACTGACAAAAAGACAATTTCTCTTTTTGATTTTTTAGAAACGAGGAGAGAAAATCCTCCAAAAAGCTGAAAAATGTAATGAGATCACATCCAAAATCAAACTCAAACAAGACATTGAGAAAACAAACACAATTTCGGATTAGGCAGCTTCCGATTACCGGAATCATCCAGCTGTCAATTGATTTCATATCCTTGTTCACCATGCAAAGTTGTTCTATACAGAAAAATCTATTAGAAAAATCTCCAGTACACATCCCATATGGAAGCCACTGGTAGGACTATTGAAAAATCTCTGAGTCGAAAAATAACTGTTGGTGCTTGGTAGGTACATATCGAATTACATACATATATAGAACAGTATTGAAATTTTGGTGAGAAAACGAATTTTTCCTCGAAAGTTGAGAGGTTTAGGGCATATGTTCATGCGAACTCTTCTTCTTGAAATGAGCTAAGGAACCATATCCTATATTTTCAACCACCAATCATACACCTTGTATACATATATTACAAAATTCAACAGCCTTAATCTCGAATCAGGATTTCCTTATTATTAATAATTTTTGAGCCATCAAGTCATCGTAATTTCCATAGAAGTTCGGAGAGTGATTATGTTTATCTCTGATCTCCAAAGTCCTGCCATAAGTCGAACATCTGGATTTGCATCTTGATTTCAGCAAGTGGGTACAAGACCAGTAGCTTTTGTTATTGAATCTTTTATTCACTCTGTATATGTAAGAGTCGATTATCATCATCGGATTCTTCAGGCCTAATTTGAAGTATGCGATGCCTGTAAAAGAAATGTTGTTGAATGTTCGCCAATATAGCACGCTAGAAAATGGTGACACTGGAACCATTTGCCTGGCCATAAGCATGGGAAACTCATATATTTCATCATCATTGGCAGTTGAAATACCAGGAAAATATGAGTGCGATAAGAACACAGAATTTTAACATTCATCTCTGTCCCCTTATAAAGAATCAGTCGTGCTTTGTGAAGTGTTTTCAGTTCCTAGGAAATGGAAGTTTTCCTTCAACCTTTCCTTCAACATTCATGACAATTTTATCAGGAACGACCTTCAAGGTTCTTCGATGAAAACTAACGTGGTCCAATTTCCATGAACTCATGGATTTTGAAGGCCAATTATTCAAATGAAACAACTAGTTCATTATCCCAATATTCGTCAGTCTATCACATTCACCACGTAATTGAGATGGATGAAAAATACCAGGAAATTCAAGTCATAGATTGTTGAATATTTCTAGTACTTTGGATCAATTATTGACAGCTTCACGGAACGAACACTACGAACGATATACAAAGAGTATACTAAAATCGATTAGGGCAAAACCCTAATACACCTAGAGTGTCTAGTGCCTATGCTCGGGTCAATATCGGATATATGTGAGAGATACAAGATTTTGGACAGTATTTTCGACAGTATTGTCAACACGAGATATATTCAAGAACCAAAAAAGTTGGGAACGTACTAATGTGTCATTTCAATTATTATCTATTTTTATCTTCAGGCTGATTGAATCAGAAGGCATTATCGTGTACTGTAACTATTGATCTTGATCTCATTCTAAATTATTTTGTATTCTTCTTTCTACTGATTCATGTCTTAGATACAATTTCATCTACAGTTGTAAATGGTATATGGAAGTTCAAAGATCAATATGCATTGCCTTAGCAAAACAAACAAGCATAAAGATATCTCCAATGTGTATGAATTTTCTCATCTCTGATATCATTTTAGAGCTGGTAGAAGACAACTAGATGAATATGGGATCAATCAAATACAGTGAAATACAATGAACAGTGAAACTGGATGACAGAAACAAGTTATGACTACTCTTACACAATTATAATATGCTTTGAATCCTCTTTGGCGAAATACTGGGTGTAACAGAACTATGGGATCAAACTCATTATTAGGGGTTATCAGTGCAACTGATGCTGAATATTGCTGAATCGTATTTATATCTTCATGAAATCACTCGGCAATGGTAGTAAGTAAGTTTCGACACATTACGAAACGAATCGAACGTTACTTATTTCCAGGAATGAGAAGTAGGTATACTTTTTTTTCATTTTCGAAATGTCGATTTGACGGAATTCCGATGAAATATATCCGGAGCCGAAATTTCTATATTCAAAAATATCCAAATGACGTCATGTAAAAAATCTCATGGACATCCGTTAGACTGAAGTTCCCATAGTACCTTCGAAAAAAAAAAAAGCTCAAAAAAGTTTGGTGCGAATATTTTATTACTCGTTATGTATACACAGCAAGATTATTAATCTAGAACCAGACTAGAAATATAGTCGTCGATAACAACTGTGAATAATGTAGAATGCATCTCAATCAGATGAATTCATAACTATGGAACCGAACCAGCTTCTCATTCTATTCTGCTGATGTATACTAGTCGTCACGAAAATCTGCAAAAATACAGGGAAATGCAGGAAATCTCTCGGAATCAGATAGACCTTGGTAGAATTAGATTTCAATCAATTAAACTAGTAGTAGAAGTTCTCTAATTCAACCGACTTATCATCTTCAAGGAGTTGGCAATAGTGAGTTCGATCAGCCTGTATATTTGCACATATATCGTGTCGAGTACTATACATGACATGGCTAGTATAAAAACAAAGCAAGACGAAGCGGTTACGATTTTTTTTGTACTCGAATAAGCATACGGAATGAATTTTATCTAGTGATTTTTCAGCTTTTAATGGGATTTTCTCTCCTCGTTTCTAAAAAATAGAGTAGAAGTTATTAAAAATTATTGCAATATATTTGTAGTAAGGACAGATTTAGGATCTGTCCCAAAATGTCACTGCGCTCGAAATTAAACCTTTAGATACCTAAAAGAGAAATTCTCTATTGGTCAGTGACACCTTGTTTTTGAAAAAATTTTGGAAATACAATACAAATATATTCAATGAGAATAAAACCTCTACTAATCTTGGAGGACGTTTCGGAAACGAATCTGCTCCCGTTCTCAACACAATTGAAATATTTTTCTCTTCGTAAACTTTTTTCAATGTTTCCGATTTTTCAGTGTCAAAATCGGAAACATTGAAAAAAGTTTATGAAGAGAAAAATATTTCAATTGTGTTGAGAACGGGAGCAGATTCGTTCCCGAAACGTCCACCAAGATAAGTAGAGGTTTTATTCTTATTAAATATATTTGTATTTCCAAATTTTTTCAAAAACAAGGTGTCACTGACCAATAGAGAATTTCTCTTTTAGGTATCTAAAGGTTTAATTTCCAGCGCAGTGACATTTTGGAGCAGATCACAAAATCTGTCCTTACTACAAATATATTGCAAAAATTTTTAATAACTTCTACTTTATTTTTTAGAAACGAAGAGAGAAAATCCCATTAAAAGCTGAAAAATGAATATACCACGTCCTCGAAGAACTTACAGACAGTATTTATCTAGTGAGTCGGAATGTCAAATGATGAAAGCTGAATTTTCACAACACGATCATCGTCATTGAATAAACTACACTTGGACTTTGATCATGTTGATTTTCACAACGACATGTCCCAACATGGAACTGACTGACTGTCCGTTTCTTTTAAAAAATCAAAATACAACTGGGAAATACACTCGACATAGTTCTTACAACGGATCTTCTTCATGAAACGGCTCGTCTTCAACTGGTTCAGGACCAGCTTCCACCACGATAAACTTAAATGGCGCGTCATCCATGGACAATTTGCCTTTTTTCACTAATTTACTGCGAATCACCGACTTCTCTCGCGTGTAGAATTTGGAATGCACGATAGTAGCAAACTCCCTCTGACAAACGCTGAGGTCCCCCTTGAAAGTCGGAGCGTGGTTATGGAACTGGTTCTTGAGAATCAGTTTGAAACCGTGCGTGACCACTCTCGCTTTGCATTTGGTCTTCTCTTTTCTCGTGCAGCACCACATTATTCGTTTCGGGGTGTTCCTTTCTTTTTTGTACTCGAAATTCTTGAACACCAAGATACGATGTTTTAGCCCCGGCAGATAATGAATGAAACCTGAAAGCAAGGGTCTTTACAATTCATTCAATTCAATTCATTCGAAAAGCAAGGCTGAGTGGCTGACAGGTACTCAATTATACGAAATATTCTTCGTCATCGCTATTATCACCAACCAAGTTGATTCGTGCACAGATTTTGCCTTCTCATCCATGTCATGAGCTTGATTTTCCAAATCTATATAAACCGTTTCCCATCTTATCCATCAATATTGGCTTCGACACAATATATGAATCTCAATTACTTTGTCACAATCATAATTCTGAAATGTCACCTAAAATGTTGAACCTATTTTTCTACCACCACCAGTGTGAGTTGGTGATTTCAAACAAAAACAATCGCAGAAAGCTTTTCCTCAAAGATATGTTGATTTATTTCGTCTTTCCGATGGTCATTCAATATTGTTTCACATGAATGGAGACATGGACGAAGGGTTGTGTCGATACTTACAAGATCGCTTATGTTACTATGATCGTTCTGATTTCGTAAAACATCTTCCTGTATGGGTACCTTTTACAACATGACACTGATCTGACAGTGAGGTTGATTGGTTAAACGACCATCAGCTATACATATAACATTCCCAACATGATGTCGATAAAATCTGTGTATGTACTTAGCTATGATAGTTAATATTATAGTTTACCTTCTGTATATGAATTGCATTATATATCATTGATGCTAATAATCATATTGATATATGAGTCAATAGTTGTGCACTTCAGATTTGACCAGTTCATTCATGACAAAATCCAAATGAATCTATTGAATTGAAAATGTTTTTTTTCTCTATCAGTGACATATTTCCCATAGTTTTCCATATTTTTTCCAGTTCACAACAATGCGATGTTCTGTATTGCCTACCTACCGAATTTCGAAGGATACCTCGGATATACAGTAAGGTTTACAATTTTCGTGTGAACAATCGGGAAACATTTCAATTGCGTAGTGGGCTGTCATGTGAAATATGAATATTGTTGCCGATCATAAACTCCTTCTCTGAATAAACTTGGGTTGATCTGTTAATTTTTCATTGAGTCAAATGAATTTAGGAAACCTTTCATTATGAAATTTATGATACAGTGATATAATTTATGTACAGTGATATACAGGGTGGCCCAATGAAGACGACACAAGGTATGCATTTTACTCAGAGATCAAGGAACTGAAATTGAAATGAATGATTCTTTATGTTATGTTGGACAGGACAGGATTTGGAAGAAATCACATAAGGCACTTCTCAGAAGAACATCGTTCTGACTACAAAATGAGAAAAAAAAGAGTGATGAAAGGGAAAAAAGCGTTACTTTCCATCACTAGCCGATTATTTTCATGAACGTGTTTTCTCGAGAACTACTGCATTGAATTCCAAAAACAAGGAAGCGTTAGTAAGACATTTCGATTACCTTCAAAATGATGTATCACTTGACGCCTTATCCCGTTTGAGATTCACGGGTTGGAGCTAACCCCTCCGAGGTGTTCGAAGTGGAAAAGTTGAAAACATGCGCAAAATATTTCCCCCTTGAATACATGGTTAGAGCGTTTTTTTTTTCTCTGGGAACGATAACTATGTCAAATCAGCCTTGTTTCGGTTTTATTGGGCTCTTACTTCAAATTCTCATGATCTAATGAGTCAGTCTATATTATAGTATATACCAGGTGAACCAATAGTGTACTTAAGCGATAGGGCTTGATATCTCAGTAAACAGATTATGTATTTTTTGTCACTTTTTTTCGCATACGAAACGCACTCGAAAGATTCGAGAATATCACCCCTGGTCAAGAATTTAAACAAAATAATTCAATTCGGAGAATTGAGCATGAACTATCAGATGATGGCTTCTCTACGCTTTCGTTCTGGTTACTATTATCCTCCATCATGTCATGAAATATAACGATTTTATGATAATTATATGATGGTATGCTCGAAGTAGGAGCTTTTATTGAAGTTGTGACAATTTTTTATTGGTCCATGTATAGGATGGGCGAAAAGTCTTAGCATCGGTCAGTTTCTAGTTTTTCAATCAGTTGAAATGTCGAAAATATAGGAAATTCTGAACAGATGAATACATCTCGCAAAACTTCGAAGAATTCGTAGAAAATAGTGAACTAATAGTTACTCCGAAATACTTTGAAGAATCTGACTTTCCGGATAAAATCTGTATATTTAGAAGAAGAACAATCATCATTTTGCTAAATTATTTATTCAGGGTTCATGACATCATGACATTATTCCAATAAAATGATCATCTGAAGGCACAAAAATACTGCATGAAAAGTCTAAATCGAGCAGGACATATACATAGTCCGCTATTGGAACTTTCTTCCTTCAATAATCAGAAGTGGTGAAGCGAACAGACCTAGTACAGGTAAAATTTCGAAATAGGGAATAGGTTCTACTCGTGTTTTGAGAAAGACAGACAGAGGTGAAATCAAGAGTGGCCTGCTCGCTCACCAGATTTAGCCTCCTGTGATTATTTTCCAAATAACTCTCCAGAAAAAAGATCGAACGGACAATGGTGTACACTCATCAACTATTATTTTCATAACAATTCAGTTCCAAACTGAAAAAAAGACAAAGAATATTTTTTCACCTTTGAGAAGAGAGTTCCAATGCCCGACTATATAGAAAATAATACAGGAATAAGTACACTTACTGTCTACTAAAAATAATTACAAACGATTATCCTTCCATTGTCACACGTGTCATTGTCTTCGAATAGATATTTATACACCAAGGTAGTAAAGAATTTCAAGGTTAACTAGGGACCGGAATCATAGAAGGTCCTGTGGCAATAATACCAGGGTGTACATTGATTTTTTCCACCACTAGCGAAATATTTCAACCTGTGAAACACGCCTTGGAAAGGAGTAGGTACATAATGGTATAGGGTTCTATGTGTAGTGGTGGAAAAAAAATGTTATCACACATCATCTAATCGTACTAGAGAGTTACTGTAGGTAGACATAGCTTTTCGACAAGGAATGGGACACAAATGATTTTGAAACACACGACCAGAGGTCGCTTCAAAGAATGCTCATGCTCGTTTGCCATTTTGGAATACGAAATGAAGAATTAAATACTTCAAGCAAAATCATATCAAAAGCTTGAACTCTCTCGAGTCAATATCAGACAACTCTATGGTAAAATTGCTTTCCCGTATATTTTTGCACCCCAACAACAAAAGGTTGATTGGAGTTATCAAAAAAACTACAACAGACGTTACATTTTTTCTGAATCATAAGAATTTCTTATCACTGCGAACACACCCTATATATTATCTGATGTCTGGAGAGATATTTTTTCTAATTATGCTGAAACTGTATTTCGAATTGAATTGATTATTCAAAATAGTATGTAATCATCAGATTGTACTGACTACTACAAACCATTTCTTATTTCCTATTCTCGAAGAACAAGTCGAAGACTATTCATCAACTTTAACTTAACTTTTCCATGAATCAAGCCTACATAAATATTTTCCGATGTATCAATGCTTTTGTAAATGATGCAAGAAATACAGATTCCTTCATATCGTCAAAACATGTCGAGATTTTTTCAACCTTCACCTGAAATAACAACGAAATAATAACATATTATTCTCTTTCGAATCTCCTGATGGGCTCTTTAATATATATCAAGGGGGGCACTGGTACTTCCGTGCCGATGAAGTTGGCACTGGAAACTTCAACGTTTTGTAAAATTCCAATCCCAGTTTGAATCGGCCTATCGATTTTGGATAAAAGTACTTTCGGATCCGCCAATCTCAACTTCCCTTGTAACGTTTCGATCGTGCTACCCAATGTCGGGGTAGTTTTCTCTTTATCGAATGACTTTTTAATCGGTACCTTCCTCTGGTGTTCTGCATTGTTTTTGATATAGTTGTGATATCGAATAGTAACACGTTGTTGGGTGTATAAGGAGGTATCTTTGGAGAATTTAGGAAGATGATTATGGCCCACATTCTTCAGTTCCACGATACTTTCGTTGTTATACGTGAACAGTCTTGCGGAACACTTCGTCTTTTTGTTCAAACAACTCCAAAGTCTTCTGATACCAATGTTTCTGATATTTCTCGTGCGCTCACATCTGAATTCATATCTATCCATTATCAACCTTTTCTTGTTGCCTTCCATCAACTTGTATATGATAGGTCCTGGAAAACATCTTGATTAGTCAAAAGAACCAACCAAAAATATGAAATAAAATATTACTTTGTGAATATTTTGATGATCAGTTGTGAACACGTTTTTTCATTCATTAAATTGCATGTGCATGATTCAAGATTACATTCATTATATGAAATTTGTAGGTGTTAGTGATTTGGATGTAGTATCCTCAAAATTTCTGGCTGAGCCCCTCCCCTCAATATTTTATTGGAAAAAACGGGTGACGCAGAAAACAGATTATGTGAATCACCCCTGTAATTTTCTTGATTGAAGTTGTTGGATAAAAAAACTTCAAGACCGAATGTATATGTATATAAAATTATATTTTTTGACATCTTCGAATGAAACATTCTACTTCCGATATTATTATTATTCATATTTCGTGGGTCGAAATTGAAAATTCGGTGGTACCGAAAGTGGATCATAATTTTGGTATTCAAAATGGGAATGGGGGAAAGGGAAATGGGTATATTATTTTTTTTTGCATCATTGAATTCTACGCGAAATTCTGAACATATTATATGTATAATGATCTATACCCAGTCTAATATTCAGCCCATGTGAAAAATAAAACGCAATAGTGTGGAAATATTTAAAAAACGCACGCTCGCTGTGAAAAAGTATTTCCTAGCGTCGAGGAATTTTATGTTTGCTGATATTTTACTATTGTAAAACTCACTATTGTATGTGAAAATGTTTTGTTTTTGTGACTAGTCTGATGAGTTTTTATACATTTGTGTATAATGTTTTGTATTATCTTCGATCGACGAATCTATTCTAATTGAAAAATATCGATTAACGATAATTAAAATTTATCGATTCATCGATTATATCGATACAAAATGATATGGCAAATCACCCTGAATAGATCGGCACCAGTTGAGAAGACTAATTCATAGCATAAAAATATATATTCATGGAAAAAAAAATACAAAAAAGGTACATTCAAAAAATAAGCTCGAACGAAAAATAGAGATCCAACTGAAATAAAAATGAAAACAGAATTAAAAAATCAATCCATTCGTCATGTTGTGCGGAATATATATTTTCCAAAAACCATCTCATTTTGTCCTCTGTTCATGTTCACTTCTTTCCTTAGCTCTTCTCAACCATTTCTTGATCGCCTCCTCTGAAGCCTTGATATTTTCGGCCAAATGGCTCTTGTCGCATGCCCCTGAATGAATAAACTTTTGAATTCAAGTGACTCAACACTATCGAGACTCTTCTTGATTTTTCAAAGAAAAACTCTTGTGCGTTTGGAATTATAAGGGATTATGTGAAATTCTCCACTCACCAATTAGTACACTTGCCAATTTCAGGTTGCAGAAAACTTTCTTTTTTTTCATTCCCAGCCAACTATATTCGGAGGCATATGAATTCGATAACAACAAACTGAGACATCTCTTGACCAGATCGTATACATTTCTACCTCCCAACTTGGACAATTCATTCATCTGAGAAAATAAAACAATGGATTCCAATTATGCAAGTCGAGGACGAACTTACAGTTGCTGTAGAGTTCCTCTCATCCTTCAAATATTCTTCTACTTCAATCAGCTGTTCATCATTTCTCATTGGAAAGAAACGAAATTTTGAAAATATTGAAGCAACTTGAATTTCCTTCTCTGAATATTTCATTAATTTGACTTGCTGCAACTCTTCCAGAGCTTCGTTTAAAATATTTCTAATCAATATCTGTTGTTTACGCAGAGATTGGAGAGTCTGATCTGAAATAAATATTGGTCATCAAGTTAAATCATGTAAGGACTTGGTCAACAAACCATGTTGGTGCTGTTGCAACATGTTTGAACATCTGATACAAATAATATCAATATCAGAAGGATCATATGTATGAATTGTATTCAAATACTATGAAAGGGTTGATAACTATTCGAGAATCTCTATTACTTGGATTTTTGCAAGGGATGCTGACCTCATTGATCGTTGATTCGATTCCTGATGTTTCTTCATCAGATGAAAGAACCATCACGTCTGACTTCACGAATCACTTAATCATGGTCAAAATTTAAGTCACTTTGATACTATAAAACAGATATATTTCGAGTGCATTGATGAGTTGTTTATGCATTATAATAAGAAAAAAAACTCACCGTAGGTTCCGCATTTGCAAACCTTATGAAGTGGTCTAAAGGTGGTAGACACTGCTTCGACAGAATTTTCCTCAAAGAACTTCACGAATGTTCATGTTTCCACCATTTTCCAAAACTATTGCACACATTTTATGCTTTGGAAAGAACAATTCCAGAAACCTGACGAATATTTTTTCATCTGGTTGAAAAATGAGAATGAGGATTGTGAAAAAATTTTCATTCGAAGATGATGAAGAAAAAGAGGAGCATATCCTAGAATGACTTCTTTCTACGACCACCTATGAAAACATCGCTTTCAATATCAATATTGTTTCGATATTTAGAATGTAGCGATTTCACTATGATAGGAAAGGCGAAAGTAAAACGCACTAGTGAGTAAATATTGGGAAAACGCACGTTTACAGTGATTGATGAATGTAATTATATTTCACCTGAAAATTTAACTGCTGGTATCATAACATACTCACATCTTAGATTCATGTTGCATCCTAAACTTTCATTGGTGAATAATTGAATCCACTACTTTCATTCCTAACAATGGCAAACAACAAGTTGTTGTCATTTATGACAGAAATTAGTTGACGTTGACTCAGTAGAGTGAAGTTGGTTACCAAATATGATAGCTTAAATATACGAAGATTGCCGAACTTGTAACAATTCATAGGCGCACACATTTATTTTCATGTGGAGGATGGATTAATTGAAACTTTGAGAAATGGAAAGCTGGCATGGAGACGAGCGGAAATATTGGTTTACTGAGTTCATCCCCAACACACCCCCTTTCCTTTGGAATCCGATTTTTTTTTTCCAAGATAACCAATATCGACAATTCGTCTAGGAGTTCAGGAAACAAACATGATGAAACATAAAACTAATTTATTGAACTTATAAGTATGAGAGCAGTAAAAGTAATGTAACCTGAGAAGTACATTTTTCAAAAGAATCCGATTCTTAAGAGCGCTGATGAAAAATGCTACAAGGTGGACCAATAGTGTGGTAAATCAAGATGGCTGTTCTGCTATTTGAGATGAAAAAAATAAATGTAAAGAATTGTATTGAATTATTTTCCATTATACACTAGGACTGAACAAATCATGAAGTGAAAAACAGTTTGCGAATGAAACACTCACTCGAATATGCTTAATCCTTTTTTATTGCCTTCAAAAATTCGATGCTTCTTTGCCAAGCTATAATCGTTCTTCCTAAGGTGCGATGAAATATTCCTAGGAAAGTCCAGGTTCAGTTCTTCAAGAAAAAGTTGCGTGGCTATCGGTAGTCAATACTATATTCTATATAACAGCAAATCCCCAGCGCCTCCATGAGATGTACAGGGTGGTCAGAATAAGGCTTTATCTTTCTTGGATTTCAAACGCTCGTAACCATATTTTTGATAAATTTTGAGACAACCAATATCATTTCAGAATATTCGACATATATTTCAATAGAATTCTCACTTCTATAGGGTTCGGTAATGTACGTGTACATGTACATGTACATTTTGCAGCATTGAAGTTTCATTTCATAGAATATGCTATCGATTTCCGATAGCCACGCAAATTTTTCAAACAAAAAAAACAGAAAGTAAGCATAATCGAGTGGGGATTCATAAAATCGATAGGCCACACTTCTTGAGGTACACACTGTATAATGGATAATAATTTTAAAACATGCTTCTCGTGTACCTTCAACTTCTGGAATGTTTCTTCCCGTCTTGTCCACCCTTTACATTGATACGGACCGAATTCATGAAAATGTAACAGAATAACTCATTGAACTTATATTAATTAGTTATGGTGAAAATACGAACTGAAAGATCACACTGCTCTATGGAGAAAACCTATCAAGGATACGTTGAAAATTAAAAAAAAAATGGATACATAAATGATATTGGCATAACTACACTTTCTCCAATTGTGTAGTTCGAGAAGATTATTGTTGATTTCGAAGAGAATCAATTGTTCTTCAAATTAGTTGATTTGATTTCACAATTATCAATTCAATTTCCAAATTCGTCATATTATTATTTCGAAATTATTTCAAAATTCATCATTGGTATCAATCATTTGGTATCATTACATATCACTTTTCTGTAATTGAAGTAACTACAGGGTGAATATTACAAGACACATTCATCACATATTATACATAGTACCTCACAAATGAATGATACTTCATGACATATTTGGAAATAAAAATGTCAATTTTGGAAACTCACTTGTTACTTTCCGAAATCAATTTGATAAATCCAAAACACTATTGGAATCGATATGATATACTTTGAGATTCAACAAACAATTTTGAAATGACTATTTTGAAATACAATTGCCACTTCTGGAACTACAATTGGAAAAGGTGTAGTCATAGCAAACTCTGTGAACGAATACAAAATACGATTCGAACCGGCTTCCTCAAATGATGCTCCTCCTCTTCATAGTCCTGCTTCTCGTGGATATATCAGATCTTCCAACACCCATCAACCTCTTTATCTTCGACTTGACTCGATTGCGAACTTTCGGAGATTCGCGACTGGCACTCGCAGCAGAATCACTGTCAGACGATTTCCCAGTTCTCGAAACAGAAACATCCAAGTCTTTCTTCGTAACGGATCCTGTCTTCTCTGTCATCTTCGCCGGTTGAAAATTGCCAGTAAGCGATCTGAATTGATCTCCGTTCCTCATCGAATTCTCTTCATTCTTTCTCATCGACGATTCCAATCGGATTTGGGCGATTTCGATGCTGCATTTTTCCAAATCTCCCACGTACATATAGGCATGATTGTGTCGAAGCCTCTTCTTCACCACGATGAAACCATCTTTGAAATAGAACTTGGCGTTGCAGTTACTCGTGTCTCGCATGGTGCAACACCATTCCGATCTCACCGATGCTCTTCCCGGATAATATTTGTAAACGAATCTGTCGATAACTATGAATTCGCCGAAGCGCCCTTCCGGCATCGTTCTATACATCAGTACTGAAAAGAAAGTCATCGTTAGATCGAATCGAAAGGATGTGGGATCATAGCAACTAACTTTATGGAATATCGACAGATCGCCTTCACAGCATTTGGAATTTCTAAAAATTGATATGCATTGCAATGTTACTCATGTACCAAAAACTACCCCTTCTTATGTCGGAGAAAAAATGACTCATGTAATTAACTAACGCAAAATATCATTAGATATGATATGATTGTATAATCTCTACTAGATCGAACTTAGATAGAGACACTAGAATTCAAACGATCATAAGAGTGAGACGCAGCCATCAAATATCAGTTGACTGTTGACGTTGTCAAAACATTTCGACGTTCCATGCCATTGTATCGAGAAATACAATGTATTTCCATTTCCAGATATTTCCAATCAAGTTCTAGTGTTAGATTATTCACTCAAATCTATTGTTCAGGTGGAGCCAACCTCAAACATCTTAAAGGAAGATTTTCCTCAATATGCATGCTGTCGCAGTGTTGTTTTGAGTCTTCCTTATGTATTGCAATATCCGTTTTGTACCTGCAAATGATATTTCATCATATAACGCACCTAATAAAACACAATGCAGTTTGGTGCGAGAATTCATTTAATCAATATCAAAATTCCAATTTGCATGATTCTTTGGTAATAAGAAAAAATATCATTTGTGTATCACATTAACTAATTTGCATGAAACTACATCACATTGGGTATCAGTCTGCTCGTGATTATGAGAATCGTTGAATATTTTCATAGTCTGTCCGAACAAACATAGTCTAGCTTTGCACTTGAATCTCTTCCTCGAAGAACACTGCCAAACAGTAGTCCTATCAGGCCTCCGCTTCTCCAGAATATACTTCCATTTTTCGTGTATCAGAACGGGATGCTTTTGACCTTTAGCAAACCGCACCAGAGCTGCAATATCAAATCAATATTTCATTGTCCCAAACCTGTCAGCCTCCCCAAGAATCACCATACAACGAATAGGTCGATAAACTTATATTAAAATTCAAGCAGGAATAGCTTACATTCGTTCGTTTTATCGGTTTCATTTCCTCATGTCAAGTAGTCATGGGTCTACGGAATTGGAGATTTCTGGCAACAATGCTGCTACTTTGCAAGTTTGCAACTTGGCAACATCCAAAGGAAACCAGCCTGTGACAAATGAATGGAATGCGTTTGAGCAGCACCGGTGAAATACGAATCCGGTTTCGCTAATTAGGTTATAAATTCGGTATGATACACCTGTCGGAAGTGTGGAGGATTATTTTTATCGAATTTCACATTAAATCAACATTTCACATTCAGCCGCCTGTGTCGAAAAGATCTCGCCTCGCCACTGGTCCTGAATCACAAGAACTATGGCACGTTAGCTACGTGATTTTGTATCATGCGCAAAATTGATTCCAAAAATATGTATTTCAATAAGTACTAAAGAGAAAAATTCTTTCTTGTCACATGGTTACATAGCTTTCCTGAAAGTAATGATCAATTCGTTGTTGCCTTCATGATGGAATGAATTATCTGTAAAATGAAATTCAATTCAATAATGTCATCGTCGACCAAAAATGATTTTGAATTTTAATAAAAAAAGGGCAGAATAGGCACTGAATGAGTTCATTCTTCAAGAAAATCAAAAGAACAGTTTTTTCAAGAAATGTTGAATGTCCCTTTTTTTGTTTGGAATTTCGATACCCTGTAACTCGAGAACTACGGGTCTGTAGAAAAAAAAAGCTTTCGAGAACTATTTTCTGATTTTTCAGCAAGGAATCTATCCTTAGATTTTTCTACAATATCAATAAAATACCCATTAGCTATCACATCAGGAATTACACCAAAGCAAAATAATTTGTGGATGTGATGAAAAGGTGCATTTTTGGAGTTTTGACACTTCTATGTCCAAATTTGAAAGTTATTCACACTTTCATTTTCAGCGTGAACATCCGATATTTTCTCATTAAAAGAGAGGTCACAAAATAAATGGATACAAAAAAAACAAAAATCGTTAAATTAGATGAAAATATCTATCAAAAATAGGACGATAAGTGATAGATAGATGATGATCCATCTATTGAGATTTGAAAGGATAATAGGAGGAGATAAATTCATCAAAATTCAGGCATCATCATAAAAATATATTCCACCCAGTGAATTTTTAACATATAAAATTCATAAAAAATATTATTTATCTGTGTCGATATAAAAAATGCATGATACATATAAATTGTTAAACTAATTCAAAACTGTGATGTCAATATCTGTAAAGGAATAACCATATTGGAATTGAAATTTTGCGTTGGCTGTCTGGCAAGTTGAATGTTGGGCGCAGTTTACCAATCTATAAGAGTGTCACGTGGTGCGTCCCTTCCATAATAGCAAATGTACTGAGAGTCTGAGAAAATCTGGTTCAGGAAACCAAGATGCACACATAACGCAAAGTGGGCTACGTCTCGAAATGTGAGAGAAGAAAGTAGAGGCGTCTATAGAGAAGTATGCGCAGATACTCAACGATACTTTTCCACCTAGTTTTCATCTTCCTCTATACATTGAAGAAAAAATGCTAGTACACTTAGATTGTGTTTTGTCAAAACATATTCTTTTGGTTTTTTCATTTTGATGGAGATTCTTTGTTGGGACACCTTGTATGTTTCGAAGTAATAGTATCTACACCATTTCTAATGACTGAATAATGAATGAAAAAGTGTCTATCAATATTCTGTTGATGCAACTACAACGCATTCATATTCGATTGTAATCAGAATCACCAGTTGTTCATCAAACAAAGAACTGCACCCCTCAATAGTGCTACTACTTGCTACTACATAGTTGTTCATAGTTTCACATTAGAGAGATCATGACCTCTAGTTCCAAATGAAATGTCGAGCTGATCGCTGTTGTTAATTTTATCTATTATCTTGTGACAACACTAAAGGAAATCCTATAATTTTCGAGCAAGATCGTGTTAGTCAGTGGAGTGTTAGTCAGTTAGGAGTGAAGGAATGTATGATATTTCCCTTGGTAGTTCAAAATCATTATTCTCGTGATTAGTTGTTGGATTATGAGTGTTTCTATGCAGCAAAATGTCGCAAAACTAATGAACATTGAATGTTTTCTTGATACGAAGGTTAAAAAGTTTGCCGGCCAAACACCTACCTACCACAATTGAAAACAGTGTTATCTATGCTATCTTCTACAAAGCATATATCAAAGTTAAGTGATGTTTCCTTTCGTGAATTGAAAGTATAGGCGGCAACTGAATAGCCCATTACATATTTAGATAAGACGGTGTCAGCCGTATAATAACAATGAATATTTGTTCGTTATATTCGTGAGCGTTGTACTGTGGTTCATGTGTGTAGTTTCCAACATTTTTTCTTGACTTGATAATCACCAAGACACCAAACCAGAACAAAGTTTGTCTGCTAACAATAAAAAAATAACCTCAAATATAAGGTGCTCTATCGGAAATAAAAAAAGTGGCTTCAAATCCGTGAAACCACATATCACAGACTTGATAGGTCAAGAAACCTCTGCTAATCAGCAATTATAAGAAAAATCATTCATATCTCGTCAGTCCTGTATGCATCTTGGTGACAATCTGAAGACAGGTATTGAATAGCAATCAGGGCAATTTTTTTTTATAAGTCACATTCACCGAGCGTTTTTTGGCGATCACTCGCTTTGGCACTGGGTGATTGTGCAAGCCGCTCCTGCAAGAAACTTTTCCATCTCGAGTTTGGCAAGAAGCATTACAGTCGAGTTTGAAACATTTCCAATAAATAGATTTTCCATCTTCCCTTTCCTCCTTGTAGATTTGGTCGTGAAGAATGAAGAAATCGGGAGCACCGACATTCATGATGAATTCATAAAGTCCTAAAAAAACATATCAGCTCATTCAAAATGAGGAATCATTGAACAAAGGAATATTCATTTCTACACGAAAATAGTGAAGAATA
This sequence comes from Gastrophysa polygoni, assembly GCA_963576655.1. Lineage (NCBI taxonomy): Eukaryota > Metazoa > Arthropoda > Insecta > Coleoptera > Chrysomelidae > Gastrophysa > Gastrophysa polygoni. Next base: position 1,274,872 of record OY755083.1, read on the forward strand.
TTATTATTACATCCCGAGGTGCTCTCCCAAGGATGTGAGTCCCATGGTGATGATATTCTTTACCACATAGGTATCTATATTTTTTCTACCACTATTATGGTTCTACGAAACTCAAATATGAACACACTGTCACTAGTGTGAAAGCATAACTATTTCAATTTCGCTGCTCGAAATGTTGGTAGCAGTGGCATTCTCTTTTTGCGTGCCGTGAGAAATCTCGTTTATAGCGCAACATAAGCGCAAACCTGACAATTCTACATCGTTCCTCTCAATAATCAATTTCTATTGTTCAGATACTTCATTTCAAGAAAGAATATTCTCTTTCAAATTCATAGGGGATGTTTCAAACGTAATTTTGAGAAATTTAAATTCAAGGACCTTGCCAATTTTCGAAACACTTTTTAGCGAAACACAAACAATCCTAGAATGATGACTAGTCGGCACCTACTGCTCATTTTCAACTAGCAAAATCCTACACATACCAAAAATCTTTTTTTGCTTTTCTTTCGTAAAACAAGTGTGGAATTAAGGCGTTGGTGAAAATTATAATGACAGTTATAACGAGGCCCAGGAACTAACAAATGAGTAGACATCGAACAAATAATCTATTAGAAAAAATACAAACTAGTCAAAAAAACTGAAATTCTTTTCTAGACATAACTCATATCCTGTATTCAATACGTCATTCATCTTGCAGCTGCTGTTTCCATCAAATCTAGTCATAACTCAAATCACATTTTTAGTACGTTAATCATCCTGTAGTTTCTTCCAACGATTCATCTTGTGTCGTATGGCCTCAAAATGATATTCTCTAGCAGCATTAGGGTACCTATAATGAACAGAAGCAAGCATTTTATATTATGAAACAAGCCATACTGGAACATAATTATATTGATTTGATATCTTATCAAGAATATGTTTGATTTTTATTTTTATTATTTCCTCTATTAAAACTAATTTTGGGGCGAATTTAAATATCTGAAAACTAAAATGTAATGTTTTCCTACTAAACCTTCATCATCTGCAGGAATATGTTATTCACATTAAATAATAAACGTTTCTGAACATTAAAGGATAGTTTTTCAAAATCTCTCATCATGAATATTGTCACGACGGCTAGTCTGCAACAGTAGGTGTCACCGAAAATCAAAATAAATAAATAATCTCTATCCGAATGACATTCAGCTCAAGAAAAATAGTATCATTTCCATGACAACGATACGAATTCGAGAGTTAATTTGCTCAATGTGTGAGCAACACTTCTAAGCACTTACTGAAGCTAACAATGAAATGTCTGGTTTTTCAGTATTTCTCCTAAGATATATAGGGTGAGTCAAAAATGTGTACCGAGCTTTCTGGGGGTAATAGAACATTGAAAAATAAGTGTATTTTGATGATTAAACTCATGGCCCAAGGGAGATATAAGGGAGATATAAGATATGGCCTAAGGGAGATATATCCTTCCAAAGTTGATGAAATTAAAATAATTTCTCCGCATAACTTCTGAACGATGAAAGCCACCTGATTGAAATTTTGTGCATGAATGTATGTTGTCAAAATACATTTTTTCGTCGTACTTCCACATTTCTGATATTGTTATAAAGGGTGTTTTCAGAGGGTGAGTCATGATTTTTTGTAGAAAACTTTTTTCCCTGTATTATTTTCGGTGAAAAAACAGGAGCATTCGATGGAGCGAAGAAAATTACATGAAAAAGGTACTCTTATTCAAATACAAAAAATTGAGCCGTTCGTGAGATATTCGAGTTTTTGTAGTTACATGATATCAGCAGATTGATTTTATTCATCGCGAGATTCATCGGTAACAATATTTTAGCAGGCCATGATGAATAATTTTGTTCTCAATTTTGACGTTTATGTCATCAACATTCGAGTCAACATTGTTGTAGTCGATTTGTTCGTGTGGTTTTTCTGTGTCATTTATCACTGCGATTATCAACTGAGATTTTAAGAAATATGGCAGGTTATTCGTTCTCTGAACAAACTGATATGCTTCTAATGCTTGGCGAGTGCTTCGGAAATGCAAATGCTGCTGAAATATCGTCTCGCGATGAATAAAATCAATCTGCTGATATCATGTAACTACAAAAACTCAAATATCTCACGAACGGCTCGATTTTTTGTATTTGAATAAGAGTACCTTTTTCATGTAATTTTCTTCACTCCATCGAATGCTCCTGTTTTTTCACCGAAAATAATACAGGGAAAAAAGTTTTCTACAAAAAATCATGACTCACCCTCTGAAAACAACCTTTATAACAATATCAGAAATGTGGAAGTGTGACGAAAAAATGTATTTTGACAACATACATTCATGCACAAAATTTCAATCGGTCGGCTTTCATCGTTCAGAAGTTATGCGGAGAAATTATTTTAATTTCATCAACTTTGGAAGGATATATCTCCCTTAATATGCATTTTGGGCCATGAGTTTAATCATCAAACTACACTTATTTTTCAATCACCCCCAGAAAGCTCGGTACACATTTTTGACTCACCCTGTATATTAACACTCAACGGCAGTCTCAAGAACATCAGTAAATCAACAAATGGATAATCTGTTAGGTACTTACATTTCAGCAAGAGTCGCATACACAGTCCGACTCGGAACATTGGGATTCTTCAACATCACCTCCTTGAGTTCTCTGATGAAAACAATTTTCTCTTCGGCAGCGAAATCCGGAGGATGGTTATGTGGTTTTTTAACTCGTATGTCTTTAACGGAACCGTCGTATGGCACCACAGCTCTAGCATGACATCCAAGTCTTTTGTATTCGAGACAACGGAGATATCTGAAAAATTATTGCGTTCAGAATACTTGTGTCCCAGAAACTCCTGATCTATTACATGGAATGAGTCGATGGCAAAACCAAATTATTCGACAACCGAGTATTTTTTATCATCATCGCAATGAACTATTTCAACTCATCACATTCAATCAAATGTCAATGCTTCAGACAAGGTTTCACCAGTTGATGTCGAATATGGCACAGAGTAGCTGTTTCATCTCTGAATTTGAGATACGTTGATAAGGTGAAGCTCTACACAGATGTCTAAGTTGACATTCCAAAAAGAAGAATACCAACCAAAATTTGCATGAAGAATATGTGCAGCTAAAAAGGTTTCAAGACCTTTATAACTTTGCGAATATGCAATTGATCCTCAAGTCAAAGTCCTTATCAACTGGGGATTCCCAAAAATAATTCATCGATAGTTTCACACTCTTGGTCATGAACATTTTCGAGGGTTACATCAATGACTTGACTACATAGCTAGCAGCGGACTTTACTGAGCCTGCTGGTTAATCCTGTCTGATCAACCAAAGGCGATATCTGCTGACACTACTTCCGAGTATGACTGAAATTTTCATCAAAGTATATCGACCCAATACAAGTGTAGGGGTTCCCAGCTCTCCTGAGACAATAACTTCTGAACGAGGTCAATAAATAATCTTCAATTTCTTGTTTGTTGGTAATCGGTTTGGTCTCTACCAATGTACCTGCGTTCTAACCTCCCAGAAAATGTATTTTTTTCCTTCAGGGGGTAATTATCTACAAATTGGGAATTCGACCTTCTGAATTTGAGAACAGTGTCTGAAACTGCCTCTCTTATAACCAGGGCTTAGTCAACTGCAGAACAAGATATGCACATCTTATAGGCACTTCTGGAAATGGTCACTTGAAGAATTAATAGTTAGTAGATTAGTTTGGTTGTACGAGTGCGAGAACAAAAAAGTGACACTAGTATTCTTTCCAGAACACCCTCACAAAATTTTTGTCCTGATGATGATTAACATCTGTTGAAATCCATATAGCAAGTTCGTCACTTATATAAAAACGAAACACCACTGGAAGGAAAAAGTTGATAATGGGACTGGTGCAACGTAAACTGAGTTATATGGAACAAAGTTTCAAGCAAACCGTATTAATCTGTCACTGGTGAAACCTGGACATTAATCACATTTTTGAAACAATTGATTGTGCGGATATTTCTTCAAGAATCTAAATATATACTTTTTATGGCGACATATATTTTTCCTATGACCATCTAGGCAACAGGAAAGTCGAAAGTGAAAAGCACTAGTATGGAAATATTATAAAAAACGCACGCTTGCAGTGATTGATGAATGTAAAAATTCTGGAAATTTCATTACTGGTATCATCACATATGGTACTTATATTTTAGATTGATTTTGCATCTTAACCTATCGGAAAATGATTGAATCCAGTATCTTCCCTATCTCTTTGAGGTGATCTGATTATATAATTTCAATGAATGACAAGACACTCGGTGAAACTTGGAATGATAATCTAATACCAATGGTCCTAGGAAAAATACTGTATCTAACTGGTTGAAAAATGTATTTCATGCCACATTTCCGCAAAATATCTACTCATGCAAGATATGTCACTTTCCACATCAGTTATATAATATACTATTCATTTTCATGCATATGAAAGTATTGTTGAAAGTTGTATTTATTTAATGTACTTACATCATCGGGGGATTTCCTTTAGTGATATTCACATGGAAAACAAACCCATCTACAATATAGCGGGGCATATTCGGTTTCCTTTTAATCGTCTGTATCAATTCCCTTGTATTAATATCTGAAAAAAATGCGCTATAATACAATATTGCGCTTCAATCAATTGGTATTCGTTTGCAGTTGATTCTACAACTCGGATAAAATCATTGAATTTGGCGAGAGAAGTTTCATTGCGAAGGAAAATAGTTTATTCATAACATTTATTTATGTCTTCATCTTAGACCAGAACAAGATTCGACTATTTAATTAATTTATTTCCAACATTGATCAACCATATGAATCGAATAATTTCGAACTTCATCAAATCAGACTTTCTCACAATACTTGTTATAGAAGGATGATACGGTTTGATGACGGATCTTCTCAAGATTCAATGCATTTAATTTTTGCCTTTTGTACATGATATCATCACAACGATTGTTCAAAATGTCTTCCTCCAACTTGAATACACCGATTAAACGTCGCACATGATATCGGCAGACTTGACTGAAAATTTAAAAATTTGATCCTCGTTTTGAATGATTCCAAATGATGCTGTAATTCGTCCGATCAAGTCTTGCTCTGTTTCTACTGGAGTTTCGTAGACCAAAGACTTTACACAGGAAAAAATCAGCGGTTTGGGCACCGTTGGATTGCCAGTGGTGGAGCAGTTTCTTGGCCTCCTAGGTCACCCGATTTAACTTCGCTAGACCCACTACTCAAATGTTTTCTACTGTTGCACTGAATAGCCCCTAGAAGTTTGATCCCGTAGTTCTGTAACACCCTGTATTGTATGAGAACGATCCAGCTCCAATGCCTTTTCATATCCATTTATAATGATTTTATTCGCACTACCCACGTGAAACGAAATTTCCCGTGAAAGTTAATTCACTTGGGATCAAAATTTAGGTGGGTGATTACATTTTAACAGATTTTTCAGGTGGGCAGCACTACCAACAGTACCTATCACTTCCGCCGGCTCTGATCATGAACATTCAATCGTTGTTTCTGATTTCTTGTTATCGAAACATCTTTCATATATGATTGTCTCTGTCAACGAAGAATTTTTGAATTGTTGATGTTCATATAAAAAATTTTGAGAATTGAAAGCCAAAGAAAGTAAAAAAACCGAAACTCTTATACAAAATACAAAAAGGTATTTCACAATCTTCCTACAAAAGTACTGCAAACATATAATGAATATTTATTGAACATATCATTGAAAAAAAAAACAACTTGATATGGAGAAAAAATTAATAAAAACTTGGTTCTACAAAGATCATCAAACGAAAATGTTAACATTTCGTACGTCACAAGGAAACGACACTCAAACACAAAGAATTGTACGCTTCATCGTGAACCAAAGACATAATTAGTGTCAATATCGTGTGGTGTTTAGTAGATTTGCAAAAACACAGGAACTTTCCAATGTCAAATGTACGAAATGTCAACATAATCGATCAATTCAAAAACAAGGTTCTAACTTCGTTTCGTTGTCAAATCCCACCTATGACGTTTGCGGAACTTTCTGATAGAACTCTCCACTTTCTTGAAGGGGAACAGTTTTTCTGTTTCAGGATACCTGAAAAGTTATAAAATCACGTGTTCATTTTTTCGAAACCAAAAAAAGTCCACGAACAATTATACAGTGTGGAAGATTGAAATGAATCCTAATATCGAAGAAATAATCCACACGACGATTTTGTTTTCCGAACGTGATTTCTTGTGAATCTAATCATAAGATTGCAGGATGGTCCTGAAATGATGTTCCCTCATCTACGTGGAATTTTATCGAATGGGCAGTATATTGAAAGTATTCATCTATATAGGATCAAGTATTATAGCAAAGACTCATTGATGTTAACTGATAATAAAAAAAAGTGAAAAATACCTTGAAACGTATACTGTTGCCGCATAACGTGTTAGAACTCTAATTTTGCTGCCTTCAGAAACCATCCAATAATATACAAAAATATATTAACAATTGTCAAGAAGGAAAAGGATGGTCCGAATCCATCAACAAGAATTCTGACCCAACAAAACCGCACTCCGCGCAAATACAAACTCATGGGGCGATTTTTCCACCACAAGGACCACCCTGTATTCATATGATATGATTCATGTGAATTATTGTATAGTTCTATACTTTATCCAGAAGAGCCTTACGAAAACAAACAGCAGCAAAAGATGTAGTTGAATGAATTATAGATGAATTCAATAACTTTGGATCTTTCAAGGCAAATAACAGGAATAAGGGTAATTTTGCATTTTGAATAAGGGTAATTTTGCATGCGATGGGTTTTTTTCGATTTTTTTTCTTGGTACATACGTATTTCGACCTCAGGAACCCGAATTTCACAATAAAAACGTGCGCAAACTGATATTTTTCGAGATATTCCAGGAAAAAGTATGGAAATTATCCTTCTTGTTTCGGCCTGTTTTGGGTAGGCACCATAGCCCTTCGAAGTTTCATTTCTCACACAAGATACTCTTCATATCTTCCTCATACATTCTAGAAGCTGAAAATAAGGAGAAACATCCTCTAAAAAGTTCAATTCATCGTCTTTAGCATCTTTGATGAATCCTTCTGTCATATGGACGGCGCTGTCAAATGTTCAGCTGTGATATTTTGACTCACAGAACTGGTGATTCTGATGTAGATTCTCATTTGACAGCGCCGTCCATATGAAAAATGCTGGATCCACCTTCCTCCAAGATGCTGAAAAACGTTGATTCAACCAGTTCGAGGATTTTTTCCCTTCTTTTTGACTTCTTGAATGTTCAAGGAAGGTAAAAAAAGTATCCTGTGTGAGAAAAGAAACTCCATGCCTAACCAAAACGAGCCGAAGAAAGAAGATTAATTTTCATACTTTTCCTGGAATATCTCGAAAAATATAAGTTCGCGCACGATTTTATTGAGAAATTCAGGTTCCTGAGGTCGAAATACGTGAGTACCAAGAAAAAAAATCGAAAAAAAACCCATCGCATGATGAGTGCAAAATTACCGGAATAAGAAAACCTGTAATAGTATCATAGGTATGAGTTGCAACTATATTTTTGTGAGAAATATTTCTAAAATTCTACGCCACTCCCGATATTTTTTTCTGTTATTAATACTACCAGTTACACCAGTAAAATCTTCCCAGTACAAGAGTTCGACAGTTCTTCAAATTAACCTCTATTGGGTCGGACTGTTGCCTACCATAGTTAATGAAAAGATCAGAATCGATCCTGCCTCCATCCGAAAAAGTGTCAGAAATAATTCAAAATTCGGCGATAGACCCGTTCCAAGGCTTTCGAGAATGTACTTACAGCGAAGCAACACTGTTGTAGACTTGGGCTACATTTCCAGGTAGAATTATGGCAAACCGTTTCATGACGTTCCAAATTTTGCTTTTTTTCTCCAAAAAAAAATCCGGCGGATGGGAATGCTCTTTTGTAAGAATCAGTTCATCCTGTTCGAATCCTCTGGGGATTTGAGCTCTGGCTCTGCAATTACTACTACGGCGTGCTGAGCATGACAAATAACTAAATAAACAAAAAAAAAACATCGTCAGTCATTCGTTCAATGTATACCATTTCGTCATAGTGAACGATATGATTTCGTTATGTTCTTCACTCACTCTTTTCACAAACTCTCTATGACTTTTCAAAATAATGTTTCAAAACAGGCTGCAATAAGTATCAATCTGACATTTCATAAAAATATTAATGTACCTGTGTAGATTATTTCTCTCGAAGTCCAACTTGCACTGAACCCAAGCTTGAAAGTGACATTTGCCTGCGAAATTTCAGAGAAAAAAACGAGTTGTGGAATTGTTCCAAAATGGACCCTGAAAAGAAGCGCTACTGAACTGTGAACTGATGTCATTGAGACCGAGGTCATCGTTCCAAGGTCGCTTCCAAAGAGCAGATCGACACGCGTCAAAATTCTAAATTTGGTAAACATTAATGGCATAATATTAAAAATGAAATACATAGCAGTCTCTCTAGATCCAGTTCTCTCGAAGAAATTGAGAATTTTGAGGAGGGTATGCGTGATACCAACTTTCATATCATTTTCCAACACAATAAATAAAAAGAACAACTCGATTAAAATCGAATGAATTCATTGATTTCAACAATGTTTCTATATCCAAGCGAATCATTTACTATATCTATATCTGCATGAATTTATGACATAACGAAACCATATCAGAATTCTCTTCACGAAACAGGGTGTGCAACTTACGTTTTTCCGTTGTTTGTGTATGATACAGCATACGAATATCCTTCAACAAACAAGCAACTTCTCATTTCTTTATGACCTGAAAAGTGATTATTTAGTATGTTATCAGATACCCTATGAAAAAATTATAATGAAACAAGCATATATGTTATGAATATTATTTGTAGTACTTCACCACGAGTATCAGGAAGGTCAGCTCATAAACGAGTTCATCTGGTATAAAAATTCGAAAATTGAATTGAGTTGAAGTGGAATTCATATTTTAGTCACAATAATCGTTTGAACAAACTTGGATTATTACAAACTAAACATATATTAAACCAAATCAAATTCGCTCAGTTTATATCATGAATGGCTACAAATAATGTGCTTTTACATACTTCAACGAATTCGATAACTAGTTACACTGAATTCAATCCCTTGAACATGAAAAATAACTACTCCTTCATTGGGCTAATCATGGGATAATCGAATATGAAATAAAACGAAATCTATTACTGAAAAAAAATGTATAATAACATGCGAGTTGAACCTCAATTCAATGTATCATTTTTATCATTCCCACCTTACTTGATTTCAACTATAATTATGTTTATAAAGGCATTACAATTTTCACTGGGTGAAATTCAATAGCTAAATAATTCAATAAAATCATTATTTCGTCAAATCTGGTCTATGACGTTTCCGGAATTTGCTGATAGATCTCTCTACCCTCTTGAAAGGAAATAGTTCTTCTGTTTCTGGATACCTGTAAATGAAGAAATATATCATGAGCTAGTTTCAAGTCAGAAGATAGCGAAGCATAATATCGCAAGAATCAATGTCCAAGCTGTTAACTCGGTTGTGATATTCAACAACCCGAAAGCTGTTTGACTGTTTTCAAAAAATCAATGAAATTATTGACTTATAGTTTTTTCTACCTTCTCAAAATCGTTTTATAATTAGTGAATAATAAATTACACTTACAGAGATACAACACTACTGTAAACCTGAGCAGTAGTGCCAGGCAAAGTAATGGCAAACTGTTTGATGATGTTCCAAATTTTGTTCTTCTTCTCCAGGAAGAAATCTGGAGGATGGGAATGTTCCTTGGTCAGGATCAATTCGTCCTGTTCAGCTCCTGGAGGGATATAAGCACGGGCTCTGCAATTGCTACTTCGGCGTGCTGAACATGAGAAATAACTAAAAAAAAAAACAGTGTTTAATTCATGGTTCAGTTTGTTGATGGTGGATAACATCATTTCACAGAGTTGAATATCATCGATTGTATGAAGAATTTGTCGAAAGAATATTACATCGGGAATGAAGAATTTGGATATTGAAATATCATCAAAAATGGAACTACATGAAAAATCTTGATGCCAGTAATTAATGAAAGCACTTTTCGATCCAAGTGCATGAAATACGAATATGATTCGTATTCAAATCTCACTCAAGCTTCCATCATGTGACCTGCACAAGAAGAAATGAAAAACTTGCATTATGTATTACCAATCGTCTTTAGAGTTATCCCGTTCAACCCAAGAAATTATGCCATTCACATCATCATAATTTGAAAGGACTTCTGGACTTACGTTTTTCCATTATTTCTGTAAGCCACAGAATATGAATATCCTTCGACGAAAAAGCAACTCCTCATTTGTTTGTAACCTGAAACATAATTTTCTTGTAGGAATATTCACTAGATTAGACATGATATAATTAAAATGGCATGTGGACACGATGACATAGCTAGGCATACATGTATTCTACATCAAGACGAAATCGAGATAGAAATAAAGCTATTTGATATAAGTATATGTCAATTCCAGATGAAGGTATTTATTTGGTCATTAATCATCTGACATTAATGATCGTTTTTTCAGCTGTCTAGGAACGTTGGATTTCCCCTCAAAACGAAGAAATTTAGTCAGACAGACACCTTGAATTTCCTTCCTTCTGAAAAGAGAACTGACACTTGCAGTGAATCTGTTATTAATGGATGGCAGCCCAATAACGTCATTCCTGGCCAACATTTCCAGCCAATCGTGAGCCACATCATGATTTTATAAGTTTAGAATAAATCACATACATTTTTCCATCACACTGAATGAATGAAACCACACGTGAAATTTTTGTTCCTGAATCACACTAAAGAAATAATATGAAATGTCATAATTACATCAGAAAATTAATTATTCCAATATAAGAAAATAAAACGGCTAGTTAATAATTTTAATAATAATAAATGTAATAAGTTTGTAATCGATGAGTTCACCATTCCCGATGGCCAATTTTTTTCCGAACAACCTCGCTTGTTCTGTAATCGTCAGCTAAAATAAACTTCCACTCTTCAAACTGGAACATGAAATAAAAAATCACAATAATGATATATACACGGTGATTCATCTGGGAATCTAAAGATTCATTCACTGCCCCACCATATAAAGTGTAAGCCAAGTGAAATGAAACAATGAGGAAATGAAAAAATCACAATTTAAAGGCAACGCACGCCCATGATTTGAAACATCGACCTTGCAGACACTTCGTCGACTGGCGATACGTGATGTAGTTGTACGTGTGTATGTGAGTCACAATGTCAAAGATTTGCGCACGCATTATGTCAATACCGAATGATAAAAGCGATGATATATGCAAACTATCTCGGGTAGTTTTCAGTATGCTATCATACGACCCAACCATATAAATTACAGTCTCATATATAGGAATTCATTTTTCTAGATTTTTTAAGTGAAACTCACTCCATCTATCGTATGTCTCGTTACAGCCTTATCGAGAACGGAATATTTCTCATGCTCGTATCAGGAGAGCAGAAATGCGATAGGGTATGTCGTATAGCCCGAACGAAAATCTTTGAATTCCATTTCTGAGACACAATCGGGAGATTCCCATATTAGGAGAGCAGAAACGTCGAGTACAATCTGTTTTGCTGATTTCCTATTGGGTGCGCGATTTGTTGATATTCAGTTATACGCAGCGTACATACAAAAAATGTTAAGATAGCCTAATGATTAGCAAATAGGAACGTTTTTATAATTGAAATATGTGGCTCACATAAGAGGCGAAGTTAAGTTAGAGTCGACTGTCGAACGTTGCGTCTAATTGGTGCATATAAAGCAAGTATAGGTTTGATGATTTCGCTGAGAGATCCTGTGTCTCCTCCAGGTGCTGCCATACTTTCGATCAGAAGAAAAGTTTCACTCTCATCCTGGTTAATTAAAACCACACAAATTTTTTAGTTGGGCCAGCTTCGCTAAGAGAGGATTTGTATATGAGGCGTCAGTATCGGTAAATACGGGGTGAAACCGGAAGTGGAATTTTTCTATTATTCAATTTAGGTTGCCTACATACGCGCCACATTTATTTTTTACAACACGAATGGGAAACCTATAATGTTCGAGAGGAACATCGTGTTAGCCAGCGGTGGAATTTTGGGTGGAATTTTGGAATTTTTCTTGAAAGTTTGGAGGTTGTAAGCATCAGGAAAGACTTCACTAGGCAAAGAATTCCACAACTTTGCCGTTCTATTGAGGAATGATGCTTGGTATAGCGATGTTCGACAGGTCTCGAGCCTGACAGTGTAGGGGTGACCAACCTGAGCTCGTCTGGTTTGCAAAACGACGGAAATGAAAGAGCCCTGGCAATAAAGAATCGAAACAAAATTCACTGGGCTAGAACTAATAATCGATGAAACAAAACAGACCCCTCAGACATGTGTTACAGGAAACGACATAATACAGACGTACTACTAAAACTCAGAAGGGCTCAGTTCAGATCTCTAGTAGACTCATCACATGCCATTGCAAACTCTTTCACTACATGCAGTGTTGTTAGCCCTACGGATTCATTTTCCGATTTCCATTTGATATTCCCCTGTTTTTTTTTTTTTTCATTGGACATGCGGAACTGTATATGGTTTTGTGACTCAGTGAAGGCTAGAGAGCACGTATACGATTTTACGTAGAAAACAGTCAAAATTCTGGTTTCCTCTTGTCATCTTAGAGTCGTTTTTCAATTCCATCGATTTCTGTCAATCAAACTGATTACATTACTCTCATCCATCTGTTTCAAAATCAAGGATCATCCATTCAATGGGATCAAATGGTGAAGTCACCTAAAATAAGCACAGTATCAGTAGCTCATTTCATGTACATTTTCTACTGATGTATAGTAGGCTAACTACAGATTCTGTCGGCCTCACTTGGATTTCTACGGATTTTTGATATCTTGTTTGGATTCTGGTTTTCTCATTCGGGAATGTGCATAATAGTAATGCCTACCCACGGGATTATTACAGGGTATGAAAAACAAGGTATAAAAATTAAGGAGAAACCTATTATAATTGTTAGTCTTCAATATGGAAACAAATCTACACGTTCTCAGAGAATGCCAAATGAGGATGTAGGACTAAGTAAGATTCTCCATCCCATCATAGATATGCGGAGAGTAAGGATTGGCAAGAAGAGACCTTTCGTAATTCTCCCACGCCATGTCTTGTAAATCAATTTTTGTGACATCCCGTTTCATACGTGACCACACACCCTCTTTCATAATCAGAGGGTTTCCGAAATTGGAGCGATAAATTGAATGGAGTGTGAGACATAATGACAAAATAAATCGAAACGAAAATGAAACTATCAAAAATTTTCCTGGGCATTTGTTTGGATGGAACTGGTTGGATCCCTCAGTTCATAGCAGTGCAAGTTCGCACCTGAAATTCATTCATTTTCAATGTGGAATTATCAAAATTTACGCTTCAACTTGGACTTTATACATTGACAAAAATGCGTAGCGTAGAGCACAGATCTGAGATTGGGTTCATAGTTGGTAATATCGCCCTAATTCCAGTTTATTTTAATTTCGTAAACTTTGCCAGTTAACATATAAGACTTGAGATTGATAATAACATGATTTGAGTACACAGCAGGTGTTCAAAATTAGAGTCAAAGTTGTCTATGCAGTCTCGCACGATGTATTCAGTGAAGAAAACGCTGAAAACGCCCTTGTTGTCGCAAATCAAATGTGTTTATAGTTATAAATTTTTCCGCCCAATAGAAATGATGCTTTTTCATCCTATACCTACCAAGCAATCGCGAAAGGAGTTCTATTTGCACTTCGCATCCGTCAATCTGAAATCCGTATGGATTACTGATACTTCCGGTGGGTTTGACTAGGCCGAAACTACTTTTCGATGCGCTCGTTAAACTCTGGTCAGTAGTTAACAAAAGTTATAGGAAAATTTGTTGATTCATCATCTCCCAAAATATTTTTTCACAAAAGTATATTCTCTCATTTCGTTTTCTAGTAGTCTCATATATGAATATAACATCCCATGTTTCCATCTCACGTAAACTCGATATGAATCAGAAATTCTCGGTTCAGATTCATTGTTAGAGTTTGCTCAATTATTGCGAAAGAAATATTGGCTGCGCAACAAAACACCGCCAGACAAAATCGCGCCTACAAAAAATAGCGTGTGACAATACATCTCAATTTTTCAAAGATGAAAATTTTAAAAAAATCACTTTCCCTTTTCGGCCTTTCTCTTCTTCACACAAGATACTTGTACCTTGTATTTGTAGCTATTTGTACCTTCATTATACATTCAAGAACACATCCTCGAAAAAGTTGAATTAATCTACTTTAGCATCCGTAATGAAGGTGCATTCACCTTCTATCATATGATAAGTGCGAAATTGCCTCTGGGGTAATTTGAATGTAGCGCACTTTTTTTTCAGAGCCAGAAATATATACTTGTGAAATGCTGTGAGTTAAAGTAGCAGAAGCTATAATATAAAGTGCCAATATCTCATAAGGCCATCACTTTGAAAACTCATTTCTTTCATTATATTCATTCCACATGACGAGATTGAATTTTCAAAAAATGCCATTTTTATTTCATTCAATTATTATAATTTTAACAATTCTCAAGTATACCGAGTAGGTATCTGGATATTAATATTTTGATATTATTCTGAACATTGAGCCGATGGACATTCTAAAAAAAATTCACTTACCTTACTCACGTCCTCAGACTCCCCAAAATCAGTATCAATATTTCTAGGTTCCTTCGAATTCAAAAACCTTTCAACATTTTTTCTTGTACATTGCGAGTTAACAACGTTCGCAACCACTTTCAACTAAATTTTTTGATTCGAATAAGAAATTTCGAATGGCTCACTGCGAGATACAAAACAAGCTTTCCTGTCAATATACGGGATAAGTTTGGAGTTTCCACAAGAAATCAATGTTTCTTGAATAGGATCATCAATTGGAGAGAATGAGCAAATGGCTTCGAATAAAATGGACTATTACTCGAGCTCTACTATACTCTATACTATACTATACTCAGAGGGAGTTTGACCAAAGTAATTCACGAGGAACTCTTGAGAAAAATGATGTTCAAAATCAATACTTAAGAGCTTCTGAGTATTTTCGATATTCTAATTTCGACCGGATCATAGATAAAATAGAAAAGAAGAGCAAAACTACTCAAGGGAGGGAGCAGTGTGACGTCAGTGCGCAAACGGAGTTTATTGGCGCGCACTGACGTCACAGCAGGTGCCAAATTTGTGGCGTTTGTGTATCCACAATAACGCAGTTTCAATGGAAACGAATTGGCAATGCCCATTCCTCGGGTATTTATATCGTTTTCGGTGAACCTCTTAGTTGAAATTCACTGTTTATGAAGTACACACTACGATCCCATTTTTCACATCTTTACAATGATTAACAACCGATTTGTTGGGGCAATTAAAAAATAACCACCCTATATATTGACAGAAATATTTCGTTTCGATTCGCAGTGAACTATTAGATGAATATAGTGAGAAAAAAAATTGTTGGCTCCAGAAAATATGGTCTAAAAGTGAGTGAGAACATTGGTCATTCACACTGTAGTCAAAGAATATGATTTGGTTCTTTAATCTCGATCAACAATTTCTAATCACAGTGCTGGATTTGCACTTAGAAATATATCCAAAATATATATGAATGTCACGGACAATTACGATAATCCATTCAATTATGTTGATGCTGGTCAATTTCAATCGAATTGTTCAACAAAATCAACAAAAACAAACGTGACTCATATTTAGGATTTAAATATTCCTTCCCCAGAAACAGCCTCCTTGTATTATGTATAATCAACGTCGTCCAAATTAACGTTATTGACCGGACGTTGAAGCCAGTGGCAGTACTATCGCAATTGTCCGTAATACGTGCATAGCGCTGAATTTTCAGTTTCAGTAATTTGAGAAATACACTTTTTTATTGGGATAATTTCAACATCGAGAAAAACTAACAATTCAAGTGAGAAAAAATGACCTTTTGATCATCTATCTTCAACGTAAACCACGCATCAATTGAATCCTAGTTTTTCACCTCCTTTCAAGTGTTACAAAAGATTGATCTAGTTCTGGTAATGGTATATCTCCATTTAATTTTCATCAAAGGCAAACAACTCAGATCTGAAAGAAATTTACTAGCCAATTCTTTTCGAAATTATTCTTCTTTCTTTCATTGTCCAAGATTCCATCAAGAAAATGTATGATTACAAACAGTGAACACGATTTTTCAAGGAAAACGACTATAAGAGTCAAGATGATTTGGACCTGCCAACTGCTCAACAATGAGTCCCAATCATAACGACGAATGTTCATGATTTTACTAATGATGAAATCCGACGAAATTTTTGGAAAATTTCCTCACGGCCTCCAGAGATATTTCCAAGTTTAAAACGTAAAGCATTAGACTAACACTCAATCATGCTGCAGGGCCAAAAATTAGAATAATTCGAACATTAAAAATCATTTCCTCTTTTATTGATGAATTGGAGTTTGTACATATTTTCGTTTTATTCGAAAGGAATGCGATCACAGCTCTACATATTCGGATTTTTCCTCCACCTATGTAAGGACGAGTTAACTGATTTGAAAGTTACCTCCGAAGCCGCTTTGGGAAAACTGAAAATAAAAATGTCCAATAGAATATACAGGGTTTTTCCTAATCTCTCTGACAAAATAAAACGACCGAATCCTCACTTTATCTCAGACGAAAATATGGATTTTTTTTTTCGAAATGTCACATAGCTTTTGGAATACTTTGAATTTTTACATTAGATATTTGCACTCAATTCTAAAACTGTTCATATTATCAAATTTTCCATATTTTTTTTTTTCAAATATATGCCATTTATTTTTTCTGTAATTTCCATTTTTTTTCGAATTGAGCAACTGATAGGAACAACTTTTCGATCTCTCAAGGTGTTTTTTGTGTGGTCCACGGATATGCAATACAGTGATTTTTATTATTCATTTCAAAACAGCAATATACGAAAACACCTCAGGAGAGAAAAGTTTTTCCTTCAGTTGCTCAATACGAAAAAAATAATAAATTAGAGAAAAAGTCGGTGGCGCATATTTTTTGTCAATAATATAGGTTAGGGTGCCTCTCAGGACCCCACTGGACTTGATAAACTTTATATTTATGGCTAATCGAGTCTTATGAAAATATGAAACTGATAAAAAAATTAATGCCCTGTATTTCGAAAACTAAACGACATTCGATAAAAAATGACTAGTTTCGTCTGAGAATAATTTGCGAATCTAACCTGAGTATATGAATTTTTTTAAATTCCAGGAGTTTTTTCAAACATGTTAATATCATACTGTCTGTCGGTTATCTTCAATACATTAATTTCCTTCGATTCTTTTGGGATATTCTCTCGTTTTCAAAAATGGAAACTATCATAATCATGTCAATATATTTATAATATTTTTTCAATCTCAAGAATCAATGAAGAAACTCCTGGTACCAAAAATTGGTTAGAGATTGGTTCTCGAAACATTCACTAAGATAGATAAAAGTTTTGATTTTCTCAAATAGATTTGTCCTCAAAAAATAAACAAAAAAAACAAGGTTTCTTATTGTAGGTAGGTATCTGAAGATTGAATTCCATGTGTATATTATAATTTCTATCTCAATTTTTAATTTCAATTCCAAAGGTAACTCTGAGAATACAACTTAATGAACGAATCGAGTACTCTGAAGGTACTTTTCAACACCACAGATCAACACCCATTTTCCGACCAATGTTCCCGCGATACTCACCCTTCTGCGACCGTCTCGTAAACTCTCTTCAACGTCGCCTTCGCCAACGAATCCGACCTCACGGCATACTTCAACTCCTTGACGAACTCCTCTTTCTCTTCGGCATTCACGTCCGGAGGATGATTATGCGGCCTCCTCATTTTCAATTCGCCTATCCAACCGCCCACGGGAATCGTCGCCCTACCTCTGCATCCGGATTTTTTATGTTCCGAGCATCCCAAGTATCTAGAGGATCGTTCGACTTGTTACCATGATGGTAATATAGACTGGTGTCCCAACTCCCTATACCCAGCCACTAGAAAAATTCGTAGACTTTCGCCTACTTGATTATGAGGAATTTTATTACCTCACTAAGACTCAACAAGATCGAAACTAGATGGCGCCACCTATGCTGATCTCGATGGTTATTTCGGAAACTATCATTTGAATTCAAAATGAAACACAAACGCAAGATTTGAACCTTCTACTTCTTACTGTCAGATATTCGTCAATATTAATTGATGCGACTTCAACTTCACAATATCGACCATCGTGTCGCCACCTATACTCAATCGGTGCGGCCTTAGTAAGGTTGTTTAGAGAGAAACAATTGAAGAGTTGGTTCACCATCCTATATCCACCTTGCTTGTAACTAAGAGTGGTCCCATATGTGGACATTTGGCAACCGCACTTGGTTCAATTCGAATGAGTCATTTATTTGTTCTTCGAAATTCAGCAAATATTGTTTCTTTTATTTCACTAAGACTGCCTACCACACCACTTGCAAATTGTATAGATTAAAAAAAAGAAAATTTTCTGACTATAACAAATTTTACATGCTTTTCGTGTTTTTTCGTCAAATGGAGTTATAATCGGAGGAAGAAAAACTTTTTGGTCAAATGTTTCGTCATATTTTGAGAACAATTCTTTTTATCCATCAAATATCATTTTATACATAATTTCGACAAATACGAATGATCTCTAATTTCACCTGAATCTCTACTAGTTTACGAGACCGCAATGATGAGAGAGGAAAAAAGAAAAAATCTACTGCTACTATGTATACAGGGTGTCCCGAAAATAGTGTGCAATACTCCACCTGCAGCTTATAGGACCACAAAATAGAAATAAAAAAGCCTCAATAAGAACATGGTTCGACAAATGGCCCCATAAGAGATCTACAGCCTTCATTGAGGAAAGAAGATAATTTTTTATGCATTGATTTTTCCGAACCGGTTTGAGATAAGATAATGCAATTCCGTGTGTTCGCTCAGTGTTCCATGCTGAATTTAAAAATGTGAATGAAAGTGACCGTGATTAGTTTGTGAAAGTGAAAGAGAAAAAAGCTTAAAAAATCAATTTCAATCCGTGTTAATTTTTTCCTACGATACGATCGTGTCCAAAGAAGTGGGAATTTTGGTTCGGCAAAGTAACACTTCGCGTTTTTGTGAATAAAATATCAATTTTGTTCCAAAATACTTCCTGAAGTCATAGAGTACAGTTATAAAAAAAGAGATTTTACAAAGTATGGTGAAACTATAGGTACTCGTTACTTGACGTGAGTAACTCTCTCCAGTGGCGTAGACACTGGAAAAAAATTGTCGACTTACTTTTCGAATAATCATCGAATGGTGAATTAATGCTATTATAACCTGGACCACCCTGTATAAGAAGAACTCTATTCGAATCAAACTCATTCGCGAACATGTACTGAATACAGAACAAGTAGGTTGAACTCAAATTGATTTAGAAACGCATTTTCAATTGAACCAAATGCGTGGTAACCAAATAATCAATCAATTGATATTTACCGTAATGGTGGAGTACCAGCAATAACATTATTATGATAAACGAATCCTTGGGATACGAATCTTGTACGTGAAGTTATTCGTTTTTTACGAGGTTGTTTTTCCATCTTCCAGACATAATCTGACAAAGAAATAATATCCAATCACTGTTCGAAATGATCAAACTGACTAATCATAAATGCGGTGATTAAATTGAAAACCAAAAATGTTTAGAACTTTTTCTTTATTCTCTTCTTTTCATCTACAATGGAATAGTATCAAGAGTTGTTTCCGAATATCCTCGAGGATGCTTCTTGCTTCGTTCCCCAGGTCATGGCTTCTTCTTATGGCCTCCGATTTCGTCGAACAGCCATTACAAAACTTCCCGAGAATATCCAACTATTTACAAAGAGACCTCAGTAATTTTACATCTCCTTGAAATTACTGTTTACCCTAAACTATGAGTGGATTTTATAAATACGCGTGTTATTCATCTTAACTTTCCAGCCCAATTTGGCATCAAATTCGTTCAAATCCAAATTTTCCATATTTACATTTACTTTGACTGAATGTGATAACCCGAGAGCCTATTTCCAAATTTCTAAATTTTCCGTTATAACGGAAGTTGACAGGAATTTGGTTATATCCTTGTCTATCAAAACATTGTCAAATTTCGTGCTTACAATTACAATCCCATGATTGGAATAATCGAAATGAGTTGAATTTATTCATCTAGTTCGTTTAGTGTTTACATAGGATGGCAACTTCTCTAAATTCAAATAATACAGAGAGTTATAGGTACTTTAGCAGTACTTCTTATTCGATATCAATTCAACGAGGGAAATGCCAAAGAGTAAAAAAAAATCACGTATTTATGTCTTCACGAAATGTGAAGAACTAATCAGGAAATTCAAAAACGTTGAAATATCAAGGACTGCTAATTGAAAAACCAAATTTATTGCCTTTTCTGTTGAAGCTAGAAGTTATTGATGATATTTTGACAGCGGAACAAAATTTTGACGGCTCATACAACCAAAAGTTTCAAAATGGCAGGTGAGCGTCATATTGAATCATTTTTTCAAATAGTACACACTGTATATTTAGTTTTCGAAATCTGTTCATAGTGGATAGTGGATTTTGGTTACATCTAGTAAACCATTTTGTCAACTTAATGTTGTTATTAATTTGTTGAATCTCATAATGAATAATATATGTGAAGAGAGATTCTTGAGGATGAACCAAAATTTGGAAGTTCAACACAGAAAACTAAGAAAATATGAGCAGATGTCCAAGAAGGAATGACATATGGGGTGTTCTATTCATACAATTCGAGACGGCACCATTTCAAAATTTTCAGTTGTAATTTTTCAATTGGTTTGAAAATTAGTAGGAGAACGAACTTCAGACGGACTGTATGAACGGTTTTTCGAAAAACCAACACCTCTAGAAGCTTCTAACTTTACTGCCAACTAACTGCGAAAACGTAGCTCTTCAAGGTGTTTTCAATTCGTGTTCCTAACCATAATAACACAGATATAAGTTTGATTCGTCCACATTCCTCAAAAAACCCTCAAATAACTTTGATAGAAATTAAGTGTCATTGATTTTACTCTATTTTATTTTGTTTCACGCTAACCTTGTATGTTTCAGTTACCCAAAGCAATGAAGTTTGGAAAACAAAACATAAAAAGCTGGTGGACCAACAAATAATCATAACCTAAACCTTATTATAGGATCGTTCTCAACAGAACAAGTTTTTTTCAATCTGATACTCAACTCAATCAACGTGAAACATTAGGCTTACGGTATCTAAAAATAATCATTGTCACTGCATTACTTGAGATCTCGAACGAAGCTTGGTGATATCAAAATGGAGAAAAAAATTTACGAATCTGAACAACACCTACTTTTATTTCATCCTTCATTGAATTTTTCAATTCAGTTGTTCACAAATCAAAATCGATATTCCAAAAACAAACTTCTCTTCTGAATTAAATGTTCATTCACCACCTTATAGGCGAGTTTGAATTTAAACACAATCTAAGCCAAATAAAAGTTGACCACTCGTAAATATCCTAGTTTTTGACAGATAACAGGCTCTTAGATGAATAGACGAAAAAATGACTGAACCAACTTGTACCTATTGAAAATGAATGATCATCACCTACTTCCTCCTACCCAATAATTATCAATGCCCCTCTGTATACTTACGCTTTTGCGATATCGGCAAAGAGTTCAAGTTCGGCAAGTCGAACGCTATGTGAAGAATTTGCCACTTTTCACTTTACTTGAGAATTATGCCTCATAAACAAGGTATTAGGAATGTTGTTGCACTAACAGTGTGATCAGGTCGAACAAAATCATAATAATTGATCTATTCTTCATGAAAATTCAAACATTTATGTTAATTGAATAAGACTTTCTGTGACAATTATTGATCAAGACTGACAATACTAAAAATGAAATCTCTGAAAATAACTAGTAGTTATTCTGGTCGATTGTTATTTTTCAACGTCCTTCATTACATTTACAGCGTAATTTCTCGAATGTTATCATAAACTAACTTGAAAACATCGGATTATGTTGAAACATAATTTGGACCGATTCTCAAAAAAATCTTCATCAATGTGGATAATTCAATAACGTCATCATTGACTTAATTCTCCAACCAAATCAGTTCTTTAACCTTTCCGATGGAATACTAAAGATAGAAATCACTGAGGTGGTTGAAAGTGGCCAACAATAACATTCTCGATTATACACTATCAACTATTTTCAGAAAATAGGACCAATAGTTTGAAAGGCATCTAAAGATAAGGCAAATACACTGATAAGTGAAAATGTATATTGAGAGATTAGTAACGGCAAAACTTCGTTTTCAAATAATTTTTTGGAAACTTAAAAAAAACCGAATCAAAACTAATTGAATAGCGATCCAAGTTCCAATCTAATAATTCAAAAATTTTCGTTATAACAACTAACCTATAAAACCAATTGAATATCAATCTCCTGGCTTCCCCACAACAACTCAGAATATCCAAATTTTTTCAATGAAAAATCCAATATCCTGAGAATGAATTGTGTAAAGTGGCATTCGATTGATGAGACATGATCAAATCATTCCAGGATTGCAGTTCAAAGAACAAAAAATATTTTACATATCCAAGTTCAAGATGTAGAAATCTCAAAATATTCTTCAGCGTTACGAAAGGAAAAATAGTTCAACAGGCATAAGTAGTCGAGCAAAACTATTTTTCTCTTGATCATAAGGAAGAATATTAAAAAAGCTCCACGATGAAATTGGAAATATAAAATAAATATATTGTTTCGGGAAACAAATATCCTCACAAGGAAAAGTAGCCGTGTAACGATATTAATTTCCACTGCCGAAATAATTTGACCAGATCACAAATTTCCTGATTCCCGAGTTCAAAGTAAGAACCAACAAAATAAGAATCAGGAATTCCATTCAACTGTTTTATAGATAATCAATTATCATGTTCGAAAACGATATTGAATATACAGTGAAACAATCTTGGAAGTTAAAAAAAAATTATATCTACAGTGCATTCCTTTCACATAACGATCCACACTCAATTTTGGAATAATGATGAATCAGGGAAATTAAAAAGAAAAAAATATACATGGGAACACATTTTACCACAATTAAACTTGATACCTCATACCCCCAGAGCATGGCACTCGACTTATTCAAATGAATCACCCTATATTTTATTCCATCATTAATTTCATTCCATATAACACAAAACTCGGTACTGTTGAATATCTCATACCTGACGATGGTAAGATAAAATATGGGATGATGCATTAAAAACCATCAAGAAACATTCTTAAGGGATGTGGTAGTTAAGTTAGACCAGTTGTGATGAAATCTATCCCCTCCATATCATTTCGACGTATTTCTGAATCTCTTGAGATTCATTGTTCTAAAAATTATTCAGGGTGGCTAGTTTTAAATTGACTGTTATACATTTGATTCCCACCAACTTCATCAACGGAACCGGAACCGACACATATTCAACAAAATCCAAACATACTGTATACATTCTAGTCCTATTCAAATAGGTGTGTATCATTTCATGAGAACATATATGTGTATATATCAATGAGTCTGGTAGAATCGAATACCAACTACAGTTGAAACTACAAATGTTCTCAGGCAATGAGAAAAAGAAAAATATTCTGAGGAACATTTTTTTACTTTTTCGACCTCACTCACCTGAACAAATTTATAATTTCAACGTGATATGGAAGCCGCAGAATCATCGATATTGATATGACTTCATAAAATGCGTTACCAGCACAAAGAATCGCTGAACCAAATGGATACAGCAGGCTTCGATTTATGTGAAAAAAATGTATCGTCGTAAACTACAGCTCTTTGAGCTTCCGAATATACGAAACTCCAGGAATATAAAATTTTGACATACTCTAGTTTATGTTCTATCGGGAATAAAGTCATAAATGCAAATTTTGGAACAATGTATTTGCCCACGTAACTTCGAAACGAACTCGAAAACGGAAGTCGAAATATTCGTGTGTAGAACACTACAGGGAGAATTATTCTAAATTCAAGTCAAGTACTTCTCCAAAATCAAGTCATGTGGGATGCCTGTTGAACAATTAAAAATCTACTTTCTTCGTTTCACTACTGACTCTAAAGAATCGCATGATATTTACAATGAATGTAAAGTAGTCATTCAATGTAACTATTGTAACACCTGAATATGAAGTCAGTAAAGAGATGAAGAATTCGAGGATCCATAATTGTGCACTAAAAATCCCACATGACATGCTAGTGGTATTTGACTACTATTCTAGGAGCATGTGAGAAAACCGAACCATTCAGGAAACCTGAGCACACATCAAAAATATCGTTATTTAAAAGCTTTCCTCAGTTTTCTAAATTCCATTTTTCACACAGTTGACAGTTTACAAAATTTATATGAAAAAAAAAACAATAGAAATGACAAAACTATGCCACTTCTTGTGTCACCACGGTCACGAAAGTTACACTGAAGGATCAACTTGTCCGTATCATGGGCATTTTCAGGTACTCATATTTTCAGAAAATCCAAAATGATACAAACATCAAGCAAACGATACACTAGATCAAATGATGAAGTGTTCAGATGATTTTTATCAAAGAGGAATTGGGGAGTTCACCAGTCATAAAAATTACTCCTTCATTTGTTGGATGAAGAAGTAAAATCATCTGAGTAAATTCAGTCAAGTTGATGTTATGTATCAATTGTATTTGTCAACCCCCATAATGAATCCGAATGAAATTCATCTCTGAAAATCGAACACTGCTAGAAATTACACTCGACGCCAGGAATATTACCAAAATCTTCAAGGATAAATACAATTTTATCAAATGTAAAATTGCAAGTTGTGGATTCACTGTTACAATTCCAATGTGAATGAAAAAGATCAACACACGTTCGTATTCATCGTTGTGAAATTTCGTATAGAAAGTGTAATATCATAAATCTATGACATTACAGTCATTCTTACATTTTCTTCAATGAACACTTTTGTATTCAAAATCATTATAAATCTATGATATCACAGGTTTCCTTCCATTTTGTCAAA
The DNA here is from genome assembly GCA_963576655.1 of Gastrophysa polygoni. Taxonomy (NCBI): domain Eukaryota; kingdom Metazoa; phylum Arthropoda; class Insecta; order Coleoptera; family Chrysomelidae; genus Gastrophysa; species Gastrophysa polygoni. The sequence continues at coordinate 1,300,139 of OY755083.1, forward strand.
TGAACACTTTTGTATCCATTATTGTTAGTTAGTAATATTATAAATTTATAATATCAGATGAACCGGTTCATTTCCCCAACAGTAATATTTCCGAATCAGAAAGTGCGACTTCTGGTAATTCCAAAATTGAAACAACCAATTTGTGAAATCACTTCCAGACAACAGTGCATCAGCTAATTTCAGCTGAAGAACTAAAGCGTCTTTCAAATAATCGAGATTTGGTCAAATGATCAAATCCCTATAACGAATATAGACGTTTACAAAAATTATTGTAAACGCCAAAAATTCATACGAAAACAACAATCTTTACACAAATAAATCAAATGCCTACCATGTCGTAGAATCGCACAAACATACCATAAACACAAAAAATACTCAAAACCTCAAATAATTATTCATTATCATTGAATTCAAATACTAAAAATGAAGTTGAATGAAAGCTTCTCTGCAATTATTTGAGATTTTGAGTGGAACAGGGCTTCAATTTGAAGATGTGGCCAAGCAGATTCATTCTGAAATGCCTTGCGAGTTTTTCAAATCCTTAATGAAATTAAAAGTGTATTGACATTCTCAACGAGTGAGATCAAGGCATCCCAAAAATATCTATCCCCATAATATTATGGTTCAATTCCATCATTACCATTATCAAAGATTGATAGCATATTGCTTAATTGACGAAATAGCACAAAACAACAGTTACAAAACTTTTTTCCAGAGACCCATAGTTTCAGTCATATATCAAAGTTTGAAAAATGATATCAGAATTTGCTCAATTATATCCGATCAACATACTAGGGGACAGCTAAGATAATAATGCGAAAATACCGAGAAGTTCATAGTACATTTTTTTCTGTCCTCGTATCTTGCTTTGTTTTCAAGAAAAAACCTATCTGCTCGCCCTTGGAATAAATGGAAAAAAACCCAACAATCGATTATTTTGTATGCTCAAATGTTTTTCAATAGGCTTGAAGGAAAGCTGAATCAGCTCATGCTGCATTACTGAGGAAAAGAAACACTTTTCATAACAAAAACTCAAGTCAAAAAAAAATTATGTTACCAATGAAAAACAATGTGAAAAAAACATCAACTTCAATTAGCGTAGAGGTATGCAAGGTATTTATTTTTCTTTAAAAAAAAAATATCTATCTGAGAAAGAAAACAGTAGATACATATTTTTCCATATCATAGCTCAGATGTCGGATCAAACGCCAATGGAATAAGTAAACAATTCTTATCTCATAAGGAGAAGATTTCTAAGCAAACAAGCCAGCTAATTTCAAAAAAACCCATTTTTTTGTTCAGAATTTGATATAACCTAGTTTTTTCTCAACTCGTATCAGCTAAAACTACAGATCTTCAGAAAAACGTTTATAGCAATTTCCTTTTCATATCTTAAAGGAATCTATTTGAGTTTTTCGACACATCAATGGATTATCATATACTTCATCAATCTTTTCAAAATCTTTAGGGTGTTGATCAAGTATGTACTATAAATTCATCAGACGATTTCTTGAGTGATTCTAAGACAAAAAATTCATATAAACATACAAGGTTCATTTCAAGACACAAAGTATTGAACATTAAAAAAATATATTTTTTAGAAATGTATTACATTTTTTACAATTATTGTTGTGATTTGGAATCATTTGTCCTGTTAAGAAGCTTATTGAGCCAAAGCTTGACCTAATTAAGCATTTAAAAATACCACTTATTTGTCTCTCGATTTTTTTTTTGTCTCTTGCTCAGTTTTTGGGAAAGAAATGAATATAATGCAATTGATTACATTTACAATCAAATAATTTCATTTTTTCATCAAAAAGTAAGCAAAAAACGAAAAAAATACAAGCGAAAACGAAGTTAGATTTTGGAGTTGATTATTCTGAAAAAACTACATTAATATTACAAAAAAATCAGTGGCCTATATTTTTCAGTCAAAAATATTTGTGAGCCCTTAACACGACAAATAAGTCATGCCTTGAATGAAACATTTCATTTATTTACAAAGAAACAATGTATCTTGTATCTTGAAAACAAAACAAGTAAGAACACATGTTCATATGAATTATTTCTTTTGAAATCACTCATTTTAAAATCATAGTTAACTCAATTCTACCTCCATATATTCAAAGAGCAGGCCAAGAAAACGTTGTAATTGACACAATACCAGAGTTGCAAAAAATCACGTTTTTTTGGGAAAATTAAAAAATCAGAGTTTTTCATTAAATCGTGATTTTTTCGGTTCATACTGATGTTTTCCTCAAATATGTAAATAATGAATTTGAGAAATATTCATTTTCCTATTTCATGATACCATTTATCCATCATAAAGGTAATATTATAAAAAACTATGAACTGCTGAAAATTGATTGTGTTTTCTCAAGTTTAATTTATGAATATTTACAGTTATGTTTTTACATTTACACGATTTATGTCAACACTTAGTTTTTAATAAACTCTCTTCCTTTCTTTAAAGTTTCTGATGATTCATCTACTTTGACGACTTGTTTTCACATTGCGACAATTTAAATCAAATTATTTTTCCAAGTAATCATGATTTAAATAAAATCACAGATTGGTGTAAAAACAAGCTGCCGAAGTAGATAGCTCATCAGGAAATTCAAAAAAAGGAGAGTTTATTTGAATCTAAGTGTTTACATACATCAGTACATGTAAAAATATAACTAATATTAATCGGTACAACGTGGATATTCGTAAATTGAACTTGAGAAATCACAGTTTACAACAACAAAATCAATTCATAGTTCATAATATCGCCTACATGAATAAAAGATATATAAATGATTAATGAATATAGAAATGATATCATAAAATAATGAAAATAAGTTATTTCAAAGTTCATATTCTCCATATTCAAGAAGAAAAAAATGAAAAAATCCCGATTAATCGAAAAAAAAAAATCAGACTTTTTCATTCTTCAAAAAAAAAACCGTGACTGATCGAACTCATTCGATTGAAATCCTCACGACCCTGCACAAAACACATCCCCTCGTACGATACACACCGGCCACAAAAAAAAAAAAACAACCGTCTGATCTCATCCGCGCTGCTCGGCCACACCTTCCCCTCCGAATTCGCCCGATTCCTCGGACGGAGGAGGAAAAAAAACAAACCACCTACCTTGTCCTTCGCCCGCTCCGTCGGCGCTCGTCCCCGCTTGCGGTTCCTCTTCGCCCGTCATGCTGCTCTCCATCATGGAGTAGTCTTCGTTGTCGTCGTTGGCCGTGTCGTCTAAGTTGTCGTCGCCGAAGTTGTCGTCGCCCGTGTCGTCGATCAGAGTCGCGCTCTAGAAAATTGAAAATAGCGAACGTGATTTCACGAAAAGCGACATTTTTCGTACTGATTTCCGAATGAAAATTCGACTATTTTTGAACGCACGTATTTTTCGACAGCAAAGTCTTTCCATCCGCTGTGGTCACTATGATACGTGCCTATGTACGAAGCCACATTAGATATGGTATCATTTTCTGGGGAACATCTACTGATGTTAAGAAGATATCCATACTACAAAAGAGATATCTTAGAAATATTTTCAATATTTCACAATTGTTGTCAATTATTTTTTTTTTTTCGAGATCCGCTAGATATATCCGAAATAGGCTTCTGGCCTATTTTTCTAGTAAAGCTGGCAATAATTATTGTAAGTCATCAAAGCTATGGTCAATATAATGCTAAAATCCACAATAGCCACTTGCTTACTTTCATGAAAGGTATGTGGAGGTCGACAAAAAAAATGTAATATGCACCAAAAACTGTCTATTGTTTCGCCTGTTTGCTAGCCTTGGCTATCAATTTGCAGGCTTGATTCGCAGGACTTTTTCATCCTCAATACATAAATAACTGTTATGAGGAGATGAAAGATATATTTTTTTTCAGCGATTTTTTTTATCGAAGTTATCGACAAATAGTGAATTCAAAAATTTATATTTTTTTCTGAATCCTCAGAAAAATATTATAATTAATTATCATCGCTTATGATAATTTCTGCTTTCAACCTTTCACGCTTTCTTGCCTTTCCTATCTTTCCGTCAAATGCCTTCGTGCATGGGTACCTTTTGTAACATGTTACTGATCTTACAATGAGGTTAATCAGTCAAACTACCATCAGCTACACATATAACATTCCTAACATGATAAATATATCGATAAAATCTGAGTACATACTTAGCTATGATAGTTTACATTATAGCTTGTTTCTGTATTTCAATTGTATTATATATCATTCATGACGATAGTGATAATAATGTGGCGCGGACTTTCAAACATTGTATTTGTAGTCATGGAAAAAGTATAGTACACAACTCGAGTTGTACTGCAATTTTGCACTTTGCACATACATTTTCCACTAATTCTCTAACAATGGTTCATATGGTCATGAGGTAGGGTATGTTTCGCCCTCAAACTCAATACTCAAATCAGAAATGAAGTTTGGTTGAAAATATTATGCAAAGTGCAACATGGGATCAGAATTACGTCCACTAAAAATCATCAATTTTTGCAATCAGTAAAATGTTCATCATTTCCCATAATGTCACTTCACAAACATTGTATTTTGAATATTTAGGAAAAAGTTGGCGTGTAGGGGATATTCAGAACAAGGTGATATTTCCATAGCCATTCATCAAAAGTAGACAAAAATGATTCTGTACCAAACAAAAAATTGACTGAATTTAATGGCAAACCTTACTGGTGATTGCTCTTTAAAGATAGGACCCAAAGAAATGGGCAAAGAAGACACAAGTTATAATTTTGTAATTCACCAAACGAAATCGCCACAGGCTTGTCAAGTTGCTGATAATCATCTCTAGGTTTCAATATTGTTATAAGCTATTGAAATCTCAATGTTTTCTTAATATATTCATTACCAATTTATGTTTTTTAAAAATTTTCTGAATGAATTTATATTGTTATTAATCTTCTCAAGAAGCCAAATGAAAAACCATTCAAACTCAGTTTATGTAAACAAAAACAAATCATCTCACCTGATCGTAAGGCTCCATCTTGAACTGCACAGCCGAATCAGATTGGCTCTGTGAGGCTGGTTCGGATTTTGTGATTGCTTGTGGAACCTGAGGCTCCGAGGAACTCAAACGTTGTCGTTTTATCGAGGGCTGGGAAACGATAGGCGTAGATTGTTGTTTTTTGGGGCGCGGGATTGGTTTATACTCTTCAATTTGAGGTTTTTCATGTGTTTCAGGGACTTCTGTATCAGCGGACCCCTAAATATAGAAAAAATAAAATATGAACCAATAGTGAACAACTGACCTAGTATTTGAATTGCCTTTATTATATATTCCGTTAGTATATTCTCGTTTCATTTACTTTCATAAAAAAATTCCACCAATGATTCATATGATTGTGAGGATTTTTTTTTTCATTTATTAATCCCATGAAACTGGTACAAGTTTATAGCCTATTGTAAGTTTTTTAAATTGTCACACCATATAATTTGATTCAAGACACACTCAAAAATAATATCATTTGCATCAATGCTCATATTCAATACTATGGAAAACTGCCATCATTCAAATACCAAATGAATACCAAGTATCACAGCAAAATATTATGGAATCCATCATCAGATAATTTGTGACTTCAAAGTGCAACATGGGATCAGAATTACGTCCACTAAAAATCATCATTTTTTGCAATCAGTAAAATGTTCATCATTTCCCATAATGTCACTTCACAAATTGGATTCTGAAGGAGATTCACTTGGATGATGACTTTGATTCAATATTTGATGTGAATGAAGCGCCAACAATGATGTTATTTATAGTTGTTTCACACTTGATCTTTCTGGAGAACATACCTCAAACTAATTGAGTAACTAAATGAGTATTTTTTGTATTTTTTTCTATCTAGTATGAATGAATTCTAAACCATTCCATTATATCAATTACATTCATTAGGTGTATAAAATAATGATAATTTGGAGGCATAATATTGATATTGAATTATTATCCTGAAGACAATAATTTTGCTTCTTGTTCAATAGATAAAGGTAGAACTTGGTATTCACTTCATAAAACTGAATATGAAAATGGTGAATTCAAGATCAATATGAGATTTCTAGTCTGTTTCAAGAATAAAGTAAAAACATTTACATTTTACACAAGAATTTACTCTACTTTATTCTTGAAATAGACTATCATTTACTGTAAACTATATAGTAATGTGAATATTCCCATCTTCATCTCAATTTTATTATTCTTACTTCCTATTATTCTGTAAAATATTAAAACTAGGTACCCATCTACTGTAATTCTCCACTCCACTTTGAATATTATTCTTATTTCAAAACACACACAGACATTACTCTATATACAATATAACTCAAATTGGAGTAATAAATATTTTTGTATTACTTTCTTTATTATGATGAATACTTTCTAATAAATGAATAAATGCCTAGAAAGCTACCGTTTTGTCTGTTGGACAACTTGTCACTGTACGAGTCAAACAAGAACATTGTGAACAAGACAGAGTGGGTAGAAAGCATAAGGTATTTATCATCCTATCTCAATTCCAGCAGTAAGAAGTGGCAAACATTATTTTTTTCTTGTCCTCAAAAAAAACTGTTCCATACCTTTTCAAAAAATGTATTAGAACAGTTAGTATTCAAAGGAATAATCAAATACAAGACCCCCTTTATGAAAAATCATATCCTCCATACTCACATTGCCATCGCCGGTAAGTCCTTTGATCTGCAAAGCCTCGGCAGTCTTGATGAAGGTTGTCAAATTTTCCTGGCTAACTTGTACTTCACCTTGATACATAAATTGTAACAAATCGCTTAAAGCTTCGTAACTAACGTCTTTCATAAATACAATGGGGTGTTTACACGGATTTGATTTGAAAAGTTCTTTGAAGTAAGGACTACACACTGAAAGCACCATTTTGTGAGCCTTCAGACATTTTCCCTGCACTGCAAGCGTAACATCTACTAAGTCTTCATTTTCTAACAACGAATTCATGCCCGAACTCATGTTCTTGTGGAAGTTATCCCAACACAGAGAGAATTGTTCCGACGCCATGGTCGGCTCTGAAAAATAAAATAAAATTTCAATAACTCTGCAATTTCAACCGACGCCACATCATGGCGGCATCAAGCGATATTTTAAATCAACTAATATCCACCGAAATAAACCAATTTCACAACAGCTCACCTTATTTGAAACGTCCCTATAAACAAATAGTATATATAACACAATTTTTGCTATTATTAACACAAATATACCAAATAAAACACCAATTTCTCTCAATCAATCAAAGGGCAACTCCACCCTATAGCAAAGTACGCCAAATAATAAAGATGGAGGAAATAGATGGCCCTGGTGTTACAAACGGAAATAGGTTGTACCAACATTGTATGGAAAATCAATAGATGAGTTTTGGTCGTGCCTATAGTAACGGTGTCCGTTAAGATAGCACACTACAATATAGAGTAAATTTGACGGTTATTGAATTGATTTCATTGAAATTCTACAAAATTTCCAGTTGATATCCACCAAAAGTCAGTGTGGTGATAAATCATTGAACAACTATTTTCCGGATGTGTTGCTCCTAATATATTCTAGTCACACAATAGATGTCAATAGAAATCAGCAGTATATAACGGAAAAGTCAGCATTTGTCATTTATTGCTCCTCTGTCAGGTCAAGATTATCCATCTCATCTCATCGAAGGATTTTTTCGAAATGGTCCTGTAAAGAGGAACTTTTCCAGCCTGAAAATAAACTGGAAAATTGAATTTCCAAGACGGTATCTGAAAATCGAATTTCCCTTGTGAATACATGTCAGAACTAAGCATGATCACCAATTCAATTCATCATGTTCAAAATTGATAATTGACGTGTGGAACATAGAAATGATCTATTCAACATTCTTGATAATCATTGAGCTCGTTCATTTTTCAATTTCCACCGCTGGCTAACACGATGTTCCTTGAGCATTATAGGTTTCCTTTTCGTGTTGTCAACCGATAAAAAAAATAAAAAAATAAGGCAATCATTTCAGATTCAATCTGGAGTCCATCCTGTGTATACTGTGATTTATTTTTTAGGACACGCTATTGTCATAGTAAACACAGCCAAAATTAGTATAATTCAGTTTTCTTGCTGTCATGTGGCAGCAATGCTTTCCTCTATATTGACTAATTACGTCACGCATGCGCAATTGAGTAAACGTAAACAAAAATGGCATATCTAATAAGGGCAATATTTTTCCCGCTTTTTGTTCGATGTCTCTTTGACGTTACCAAATCTAAGAACCATCTGAAAGGCTACCGCAGATGGACAAATTGGATAGATTTATCAAGCTAGCAAGAGCTGGGGAAGGCACATATGGGGTAGTGTACAAAGCCAAAAATAAAATTACTGGGAAGAATGTTGCTCTCAAGAGGATTAAACTCGAAAAGTAAGTAGGTAATTATATTGAAAAATGATTTGTTTGTTGGGAACATGAATGCTTTCGAATTACTCCATCTATATCATTCATCAATGCTTTCAACTCCAGTGGGAACTAGGAATTTCATATGCCTATGTACTAATTGGTAGGATTTCCAGCTGAATTGTGTGTTCTCTACGTTATTTGTGTTCGTAGCACCACATGATTCAGCTTATAGTCCTGCTTACATTCAGCACTAACTACTGCGTAAGTAATGGCTGGGAAATGTCATCTATTATTTGGCAACTACTTACCAATTGATTTTCAACAGGTTTTTTCACAAAGGTGATTCAGAAGGTGTACCCCCAACAGCAATACGTGAAATCAGCTTACTGAAAGGTCTTCGTCATTCTTCCATTGTCGAATTATTAGATGTGATGCAAACAACGGACAAACTCTATCTTGTATTCGAATATCTTGATCTGGATCTAAAGCGCTACCTTGATAACAGTAGAAGAGCTTTAGAAAGTGAACTGATTCGGGTAAGCTCCAGATTTACTACCTATATCATTTTCCTACCTCCACTAGTATACTGTCTAATTTGTTGACAATATATAAAACAGATAGGAAGGACATACAACAAATAACATTATGACTAGATATCAAACAATGAATCTCACATTCTCACTTAATTTGATGTAACAAAATTGATGAACTGAAATGTCTCTCAATCCCATTCTAGTTCAAAAAGTATGATTTGGCTTGTATAATGTTTTTGTTATTTAAAACTTGTTTTGTATTTGCTATTCTTCTATTTTTCAGAGTTACATGAAACAACTCATTGAAGCCCTAGCCTATTTACATTCACACAGAATCTTACACAGAGATTTGAAACCTCAAAACCTTTTAGTAGACAAAGAGGGTCACATCAAGTTGGCCGATTTTGGATTATCTCGGTCATTTTCACTTCCCACAAGAACATATACTCATGAAGTTGTTACTATGTGGTATAGGGCACCTGAATTACTTCTAGGAGCAAAAATGTATTGCACTGGAATCGATGTTTGGAGTTTAGGATGCATCATGGCAGAAATGGTGAGTTGTTATATCTATAACTAGTACAAAACATGACAAAATAGGGACATGACCACAATTAAACCACTCTTGTCTTGGTTTTGTAGCTTTCACTATTAAATTAGTAATTGTTCTGTCACTAATCATTTTATGTTTATGTCATTATTTTGGTTTCATTCAGGTGATACCAAGGCCAATTATTCTTCCACAAATATTGTAGTTGGTTGTTTCTTGATAAAAAAAAAATAACATAACAATCAGAAAGATAACTGACTGACTTTACTAATTCAGTTCCACTTGTTGCAAATATTATATAAAATCTGTTATCGTTTCATACTTTTGATCATGAAGTGATAACTATAAGTAATGTCAGTGACCTTAACAAGAATAAATTTTCTGATGTAGGATATACAAACTCGTTTTTCATAATCATCCATTCCTTGCATTATACTTATTTTGAGAAGGAAAATCATGAATAATCTAAATGGTCAATAATAACCACTACAACTAATGGCAAAGATGCCAAATGAAAATTTGTGAAGGATCAATCGTAAACATCATTAATATCAATATATCGTATCCTTAAAAGTTGAGATCATATATCCATCTTTGATCTCTCATTAGCATGAAAGGGTCAAGGGTCCTGTAAACCCAATACTAACAGTAGGCTCACTCTGGCCTACATGAGCAGCTACCTATACCACACTCCTCAGACCCGTCGGGTACCGTTCGGCAAAGATATATGGAGGAGGATAATTGTGATGTCCTGTTTTGACTGGCATGCAGCAGTAGAAATGTTCTCTGCCGATGAGTTGAAATTTTTCAGATCGATTTCACCTTCCTACACCATAACAAATTGTTCAATTGTAGTTCAAGGCTACTGGTCTACCATTTTCGATAGAACAGTGGGACACTGCAAATTCAATTTTCATTTCAGTTGATGAAAAAAGCCTTGTTTCCGGGAGACTCGGAGATTGATCAGTTATACAAAATTTTCAAAGTTATGGGAACGCCGACTGAAGAACTTTGGGAAGGAGTTTCTTTGTATCCAGATTATAAGCCTACTTTTCCTCAGTGGGAATCAGTGAATTTAACAGATATTATCAATTTCCATACCCAAGAAGAGGAAGATTTCATATTGGTAAGAAATGGTAACATTACTTTGAAAAAAAATTGAAAATCATCAGTAGTGAAAGTGACTTTTAGTCACTTCCACTTTTAATTTCAAATGTGAAAACTGAAATGCATTTTCTTTCTTCTGGACTTTTGTTTTCTGCAGAAGTATGTCATATGTCATATGGGAATATTATCTTTTTCGAAAAATCTTGTGTACAAATATCAGTTCATAGCCATCTGCTTATTTTAATTGCACTCAAGTATTGTTAATCCTTAATATTCGAAAGTTTAGATCTACACGTTTTTAGAAACGAGGAGAGAAAATCCCAGAAGGATCTTCACGTATTCGTTTGGTCTAAATTTACAACAAAAAAAAGATATTCTGGCGTTGTACCTAACATTATTTGCTAAACAAATCGCGCATAAACCTGTTCACAAATTATTCATGGATTTTTCTATTTCAGCATATGTTGACTTACAACCCTTCAAAACGAAAGACTGCCAAGGAACTGTTGAAAACAAATTATTTGAAGACTGCTAAATTAACGGCGCCAGAAATGGAAGCATTTCCTCCTGATAATGACGAAGATTCAAACTGGTGCAATGCATAATTTATATTTTTTAAGATCTGATTGTTTTGTGACAAATGAATTTTTCATTGCTATTTCATTGTTTTGCACTTCTTCAGAAAAAAATGTTATTTTCTATCAGTAAAAATATTATTTTCTATTTGAGTGAGTGCCAGGATAAAAGTTGAAAACATTTTGATATTTTGAAGTGTGAATAAATTTATTTTAAAAGAATGGAAGTGTTTATCATATCAAATTCCCTGATGATATCTCTGCATGGTTTCTTGGTAGATATCAACTTGGGATTTTCACCATTCTTCACCTTATTTATTCTGGTTTTTCGCTGAGGAAAGAAGTATATAGTTACGTTTGGATTTTTTTTCAAAAAAAAAGAGAAAATTGGACGATTCTTCAAAGGACGACCACTAGCTGTCGTCACGAAATCGATGTTTCATTCAAGTCATTCAGTTTGTCAAAATAGGTTGTCCAAATTCTGGAGTTTCGATCATTTTTCGGTAGCTCCTCTTACCCCTCTAGAAATTTTCGATGTTCATATTGTAATTGAATTCCAAAGTCAATCTAAAATATCTCTAGTGGCAAAGCACTTCCGATTGAACCGGAAGGGCACAAACTTCCTCATTTTGAATATCACACCCTGTATTTCATTACATTCTTGATATCTTGGTAGGAAGTTGGTTTTCACTTCCAATTTGATCGGAAATGCTATGCCACTGACAATATTCAATTGTTTAAGTAATGCCAAAAATTTTCAGAATTCAATACTAAAGAACGGATCACGTGAAAAACTTTGTATAGGCACTTCTCATGATATAGTTTTTCTTATTCTCTGAATTGTAATTAATGTTGGAGTGTCATTTGAATTTTGAAGTCAAGTTACTATAATTATTTATAGCTAGTTTCACTCTAGTAATATGCTCTGAATTGTAATCAGAAATTTTTTTCGATGTTTTATCAGGTAATTCATCAACATTAAAATGAAATAGTTAATGGAATGAATTGAAAATTTCATTAGTTCGTATGAGATGAAAGACGTACACTTAAACTGATGGAGTTCAATAGACGTCATCATGTCACAAATGTCATTGTCAAAAATGATTCCAATCAAACCTCTGTCAAATTAAATCAGCTATCAATTTCTTCACTTTTTTTTTTTCATCAAGATGAATCATTATTGATTATCCAGATTATAATACGAAGTTCTTTAATTTCGTTGAATTCTAATTGAGAATTCCATATTTGAAATCAGTTTTTGACAAGAATGACATTTGTGACGTCACACATTCCTCGTCAATTAGAGATAATGTGAATAACCGTTAATGAAATCAATGATCGAATAACTTCAATTGAAATCCTGAGTAGTAATAGTAGTGGTACTTTAAAAAAATAATTTTATTTCAAGAATAAAAAAATATAAAAAGTAAAGAGATGTTTCGTCAGCAACTAATCTTCTGTCGATATTGCTTCTGGCACAGTATGAATGATGACCTTCCTCCTCGCATCATAGGCAAAGTTATTAACCTCGAATATTTTGCTCTGGTAAAACGGCTTCAAATCATGGATATCAATTTGTTTAGCCTGAAATATATGCATACAAAGAAACTATTTCAGAAGGAAAAAGCGATTTTTTTTACCTTATCCATCAGATCTTTCTCGTCTATTTCTATAGTAAGAGTTTCCGTCTCTGAAGTGCTTCTTTGAAACGTCAGTTGATCCTGCGCTAGCTGTCTGAGAATGTAGAAAAGTAGTTCGCTATGATCTTTCTTGAAGAGGAGATATCTCTGGAAGATCTAGAACAAAAAATCCCATTTCGTCGAAACATAAGGACTAGACGATTTCAGGCTTGCCTAGTCAAGTCTTTCCTGATGCTCACGATCTCCAAATTTTCAAGAAGAATTCCAATACCTTTCTATCCCAAAATTCCACCACTGACTGACACAATGTTTTTCGAACTTTATAGGATTCCCTTTCGTGATGTCGAAAGATAAAAAGAAAAGATTCAAAGAACATGTTGCCCAACATATTGTTGATATACGTCAGAAAATGTCTTGAAAATGTAACGAACAATGAATGAATAGTTTGGAGGATATTTTCGTTCATTGTAATGAGAACCAAATTCTCTTCAAAAAGTAGTTCACTCAAACAACATAAACACATGGAAAATATGAGTGGGTATCAAAAGAGGATAATCATAGGACATTGAAGAAATAAATTCATTTTACTAGAATCAGAGGGTTAATTTGTTCTTGTTACCGATTGCGTGGTCAGCATTCCCATTATTTTGATGTTAAAACCTTATATCTCATTGCTTATAATGCAGTTGACAACACCGGGAGATCACTCGAAGTATGATGCATCAGTCTGTTTTGAAAGGGAAAGTGATTTGAGCTTATGTTTGGGGATTCACTTTGAAAAAAATCCATGAAGTGACTCTTCTGAAATTTTGCAGGCACGTTTTCTGATTCCATACCAATACACCATTGTTTTCTTTGCATTCTTAGGTGAATCAGCCTCAAAGTGATAATCAACCATTCTGAATGCACAGAAGACAAATATGACTGATTTAAAGATGTGAAACTAACCTGTCGCATCGTCTTCATAACACTGTACTTTTGCGTTTCAACGAAACTTTCCAACATCATTCTGACAGCCATATTGACATCATCTTCTTGAACATATTCTCGCAGATGCAATTTCGCGTGAGCTTCGCTCATCCTGATGATACTTTCGACGTGACGAACAGTTATGGGTAAACTTCCAGTGGCCTGAAACAGCAGTAATGATTATTGCTTAGCAGTCCCAAGTCACTGTGTTGATAATGGATGTCATCTGATCTGCCCTTCCTTGTCTGAAACTAGAAAAATCCAACTACACCTTCAAATATCGGATTTTTGAGTCGAACAGGAAATTAAAAAGTCTTTCAACTTCGGGAAGCTGAAAGATGATTTTTTTTATTTTTTCTAATTTTTTTGCTGGCACAGCTATTCTGCTGTAATGACTTCAATGTTTTTCCTTGAATTCTTGATCATAAATTTATTGTTTCATATAAAATACTATCGATTCACGAAAAATATATAATAAGTTGACATTATTTGTAACGTATTTCTTCAGCTATTCTCATAGAATCTGTAACTCTTCGCTGTTGACGAAAATAGAAAAATTTATCGATTCAATGATCCAAAGAATATTCTTTCAACACATCCAATAACTGGATTGAAATCTTAATTATGGTCGACAAATTTCTAGAATTTGTAGCTGATTTTAATTAAAATATCAGGGCCAAAAATATTTCAAAACATATTCAATTTTAGGTATATTGGGTATAAAGTTTGGAAATCTTTTTTTCCATAGACCAATAGAATGGAAATTTGAATTAATTCAGTCACTTGATTCCTTGTTCTTTTTTTGGCATCGGTTCATCTTCTCTGTTAACTTTCAAGTGGAAGTAACAGATATTTATGTTTCGTCAAAGGAAATAAATCATAGGAAAATCAATAGGAAAAATATCTCACCAAGGATTCTTGTCGTAACTGACTGTAAATATTGGCAATTTTGTCTTGATCAATATTTTGTAATTTTGGGTGGATGTTTTCCTTGGCATATACAATATATTTCTTCAGCATTTCTTGAGGAATCTGTAGCTCATCTATCTCTTCCGGTTCTTCTGTATCCTTATTTGATGGGTGATGACGAATATGGGAGTCAACAACAAACCTGCGCAAAAGAAATAGTTCAAACATCCGAACAAAAGATGATGTGTGAGGAAAAACTTTTGAAATTGTAGACTAGACTAGAAGTAGGTACCATTTTACCAAGAGAATAATATTGAGAACGTGATTAAGGTTTTGATGTATGTCTTGAAAAATCACCGATTATGCGCAGTCAATCAAATCATCATGGCATCAACGTATTTCTTGTTTGCGTAGCACTGATTTTGCGTGAATGATGATAGCAGTCGTTAGAGATGAAGTGGAAAAAAATTATTCATTAGTCATTTCAATTGCATTTTTCTATATCATTTTCATTCAGTCGTTTCGACCAATTGATTATATTTCTTTGTTTTGTGTCGAGCTTCCGAAAATGATTATTTTCTTTTTCAAGAATAGCTACAATGAAGATCATACAACATTCTATTTTACTCCCTCACTACCACCTTACTTGCTCGGCTTCAAGTATTCAAAAAAACCCTCTTCATATTTTTTGATCTTCAACTACATAATAACAACCCTCTTGAAGCCAAGTGAAAAAATGCATTTGATTAAGAAAATAGTATGTCGTATTATGTTCGAAATTGGGATTGTCGAGATTTGACTAAAGTTTACTACATGACAATATGTACAACAAAAAAGATCTCACCTAGCTAAATGTTGATCCAGAATAGGATCGACCTCATCCCTCACAACACACAATATATCGAAACGTGACAGAATCGGATCTGACAAATTGACGTTTTCGGCGAACGTCATACTGGCGTCGTACCGACCCCCTATCGGATTAGAAGCAGCTATGACGGAGCATCTGGCCTGCAGGCTCGTGACGATCCCCGCTTTCGAAATCGAAATCGATTGTTGCTCCATGGCTTCGTGAATCGAAGTACGATCTTGGTCGTTCATCTACACAGGAAATAGGGCAATTTTCGATTTTTTTTTCTTGGTACTTACGTATTTCGACCTTAGGAACCCGAATTCCACAATAAGAACGTGCGCAAACTCATATTATTCGAGATATTCCAGGAAAAAGTATGAAAATTAACCTTCTTGTTTCGGCCTGTTTTGGATAGGCACCATAGCCATTCGGAGTTTCATTTTCACATTAGATACTCTTTTTATCTTCCTTATACATTCTAGAAGTTAAAAAGGAGAAGAAACATCCTCTAAGAAGTTTAATTCATCGTCTTTAGCATCTTCGATGAATCCTTCTTTCATATGGACGGCGCTGTCAAATATGTGCATCTGTGATATTTTAGTTATTCTGACGTAGATTATCATTTGACAGCGCCGTCCATATGAAAAATGCTGGATCTACCTTCCTCCAAGATGCAGAAGAACGTTGATTCAACTAATTCGAGGATGTTTTCCCTTCTTTTTGACGCATTGAATGTTCAAGGAAGGTATAAAAAGTATCCTGTGAGAGAAAAGAAACTCCATGCCTACCCAAAACGAGCCGAAGAAAGGTTAATTTTCATACTTTTTCCTGGAATATCTCGAAAAATATAAGTTTGCGCACGTTTTCATTGTAAAATTCGGGTTCCTGAGGTCGAAATACGAAAGTACCAAGAAAAAAAAAATCGAAAAAAAAAACCATCGCATGATAAGTGCAAAATTACCGGAAATAGTTATTCAAGTAACAAGTATAGAAATGTTCTAGATCATCAATCGCTATTCAATGAAATAATAGTGGTATTTCATGAACTCGGTCAAGATTTAGCGAAAATAAATGTTCGGCACTTGTCGAATCCCATATAAGTTATGGTATTGAATTTTGGGGATTCTGTAGCTCTCAGTTGTTGAAATCAGTATTTGTTCTACAAAAAACCGAGGGATCCCTGTAGATCATTGTTCGAGGATCAACCTATACTGACAGTTTCTTGCCTTCTTATACTAGAGACTGCTTGTCTGGTCCATAAAAAAATATGAAAATGCACAAAATGTTGCTTGGTAGAATACATGAAATGGTTTTCCTCTCCGTCTACCTTCCAAGAACATCACTTATGAAAAATTCTCTAATATATGGAAACTTATAGATATTTAATCACCTACCAGTGGTAATGAAAAGTGTCTGTGATAACATAAACATACAATTCAGGAGAGCCTTGAAAAGTGTGCTTGCCACTAAAGCATACTATAATTCAAGGGAATTTCATTGTGACCATTTATAGCCCTTTTTTGAAATTTTCAAGTTTTTTAAATTCAGAAATTTTCTTTGTTTATTTATTATTATTCATGTTCATATTTTGTATTAGCATTTTTGGCGTTGACATTGAATTTTCGACCTTTTCGACCGTGATTTGCATCGAATTGTTGATTCAATCTTAAATTGTTTTAATTGTATGACGATGTATATATCAACTTTTATGTTATATATTTATGTTTTTATCGTGTGAATGATTTTATCAATTTAGTTATGACCGTAACTGCGTATGGAACATTTTGTTTTTGTTTTACTCATATATATGTTCATATTTATACTTGCTTCATGATATTAGGCATATTTTGATTAGATTTGAATAAATGAGTTGGTTTCAACGTTTTCTGTCAACCTTATTAGCAATGACAATGAGGAATCCCACTTTTGGTATTCATTGGGGTTGTCCAATTGCAATAATTACCCAATCTGTATAGTCATCACGGTTCAATTAAATGAAAAGAGGGAATTATAAGGGCCTTAATTACCGATGGCAAAGTTTGCGTCCCGAGGTTATCAAGACTCAGTAGTTCCCATGATACATAATTATCTTTCTGACCGATTTGAATAAAATTTTGTTCATTTTCAAAACGCAATGAATGTACCAATTCATAACCTTTCCGTTATTTTTGATTCAGGTACCGTCGATCATAGGAGTTTTGTTTACACTTAGAAAAGGTAGAGGGAATTATAGGAACTATAATGTCCCAAGGGAGTTATGACCTTCTTTACCGATAGCGTAACTATGACGATATCTGCTCAAAATATCTCGGTCAGAAATAAAATATATAAGAAATAAATAAATATAGTAGAGAATATATACAATGACATATCTTCGATTCCGATACCTTATCGAACTCGTCGATCAAACAAACTCCTTTATCGGCTAATACCAACGCGCCGGCCTCGAGGGTCCATTCTCTAGTTGCCGCATTCTTCCTGACGTAGGCAGTGAGACCCACTGCGCTGGCACCCTGGCCTGTCGTGAATACGGCTCTCGGGGCGATTTTTTCCACGAATTTCAGAAATTGGGACTTGGCCGTGCCCGGATCACCGCAGATGAGTACGTTCATGTCCCCTCGAATTTTGTGTTTCTGGCCTGAAAAAATGTTCGATAGACATTTTCTTTCAAAGAATAATAATAATATAATTTAATCAACAATAAGTTATCAAAACCATTACAATGATATGCATAACAAATTGCCGAGAGCGTCAGTAAATTGAAGTATACACAGGAACATACAAGACAAGTAATATAAAATAGACTATCAGTAAAACACGAATAAAGACGAACCACAAATATATAAATGTATACAACTTGACCCACATTGTTCCTAACATCATCTAAGAAAAGAATTCGTCAAGTGTGTAGAAGTTCTTTTGGGTCAAGAAGCCTTTGAGCCCATTTTTGAAAATGAAAATATTTGGCGCACTTTGTACATCTTCAGGTAAGTTATTATAGATTCTGCAGCTATTGTAATACAAGTTTCTTTGGTAAAACTTGGTCGAGTGCTTTGCCGGAGCTAAACAATGAAAGATTCTTATGAACATAGCACGATATTTCATATACATCATAGGTATTAACTACGGTTAATATTTTATTATTTTTATACGACTCCCTGCGAATTTTTGTAATGGGAGGAGAGAGATATATGTTTTTAAAAAATTCGAAATTATTTTTTAATTGTACTTTTATGAAAATGAGAAGATGACCTACTGCGATGTCTCAAGATTAGCTTCAATTAATTTGACTGAGTTCCGAAGCAATTTATCGCATATTATGGAAAATCGTGAATTTAATAAGGAAACTGATTATTCCATTCTGAAACAGTGGAAAATATATAGTGCAATATTGCAGAATTTGCAAAAATTAATACGGACTAGAAAGTAAATTTTCATACTCCATTCACTTCGGAATGTTAGAAAAATAAAGGTTTGCACCCTTTTATTGTGAAATTTGGGTTCTCGAGGTTGAAAAAGGAAATCGAAAAAATAGTCATGCCATGTGCAAAATTACTCTCTGCTTTGCTAGGGAATGCGAAGGAATGCAGAAAGTTGCACCAAAAGCACATTTCCTCTGATACTAGATAATGATATTATTGATACAATCATACAATATTTACAAGTCGATAGAGTACCAGCAGGAGTCACTTTCATCGTTGGCTGTAAGATGATGAAAAAAGAAATAATGGAAAATAGAACAAAAGTATGGGACAGTATGAGATAAAGTGACATTGAATGGACACTACATATTACAGCTAGTGTTATTCATCTATGATAATAAACACCTATATAATAATAATAATAATAATATGGCTTTTATTGCTGCAACTTTATAACGTGAAACTAATTATGTATATGATTATGGATACAATACATACATATGCATAAATAAAATAATAAACTGAAAAACAAAATCAACAGAGGCTACCTTGCAAAAGGCAAAGTTCGCACTTCTTCAGTTTGATATACAAATATCCAACTTCAGAAGCCCAAAAAACTCTGATCTACCACCTCTACTCTTGCTTGAGTGTGAGTCAAAATTCCCTGAAATATTTGGGTATTGAATGCTTCAAAAAATTAACAACTTTTATAGGGATCAATAAGAGTAGATCTGTGATGAGAAAAGAACTATATTGTTTTTTGTTGGATAACTGCTTCTACAGTATGGATGGATTTCTAGCTTTCAGAATTTGTTCATGATCAAACACTTGTGTTTTAGCTTTTTTAGCGTTCTATTTTCCGACTAGTCCAATGAGTTTTCTCATATATTTGATCTTGTCATTGTGTATGTGTGAAAAATTCAGTGATGAATAAACTATTTCTATTCCTTCTATTTCGAATCAAATCAAATCAAAATACGCTTTATTATCGGAAGAATAAAGATTCTTATTGACAAAGCAAAGCTTAAAAAATAGGTCAATTTGTATAAATAAAAATTATGAAATATAAAATATAAAAAAAAGTTTACATACAACCACTGTAAATACAATGAAAATAGTCACAATTTACAGTATAAAATATATATAATAACATATACCTACAAATAGTATAGTCACAAAATTTTCAACAAATAACATCAATCCATCAGTCGATCGTTTAAAAATCAAAATATGATATTATAAAAAAGGAAACAGACATCGTATAATTAAGAGAATGTAATTCTGATTCATAACCAACATTTTTATTTTTATCAGATATAAAGTTATATAGAGTGTGGTGATGTAAACTAAGTGAAATCTAAAATTTATTTAGAATCTCTTGGAGTAGAATTCGTCCAGCGAATAGAATGCTCTCTCTAGTAATATATTTCTCACGGAAGTTTTGAATTTTCTTTTATCGGTAATAATTTCAGTTGCATTAGGTAGGTGGTTGAACATTTTCTTTCCGTTAAATATAAAGGAATTTTTTACTAGTGAAGACCTTGGAAGTGGTACGGATAAACTGAGGGCTTGTCTAGTTGTGTATTGTGCTGTAGAATGTACTCTATCTCTAAATTTACTGTTGATGAGGCATACAGTTTCCAATATGTAAATGCACGGTAGCGGTAAGATTTTTTGTTCTATGAACAAAGGCTTACAAGAGTCCCTGGGCTTGGCTTTGTTCATGTACCTCATTGCCCTTTTCTGTAAAACGATTATCATGTCAAGTAAAAAACCACTACAAGATCCCCGAAAGCAAATTCCGTATCTCACCTGGATTCTTCGGCTCACCACCGAAAAGTGTAAGAGCCAACGCTCTCTTGATATAACTATGCCCGAAGATAGATGGCGCTATGGAAGCAACGATCCTCTCGGCGATCCTGTGGTCCTTGCTCAATTTTATAATAGAATTGATGTCGTCGTCGGTGAGCGACTGGACGATTTGCTTGCAATCCTTAACCAGCAAGTGATTGGCGAATATCACAGTGGAGAACACCGGGAAACCGTTGTCGGTGTTCAGGGACCCGTTGTAGCTGTTCGTGTAGATTCCGGTGACATCGACTTCGTCTCCTGGCTTGCACCGATCGCATAGATCGGCGAGGAGGATGCAGTCTTTCGCGCGGGGCACTCGGCCAGCTGGGATGCGCCCGGGAGATTCTTGAAGCGTGATTTTTTGGTAGTTTCGGTATACCGTTTGTTCCATGTTGATCTGAAGATGGATTATTGAATGGTGAACAGAATATTATTCACTCGAACCAAAGGTACAATAGATGTTCTCTTACGAAAGCGTAGAGAGGCCACCAACTTATTTTTCTTCAAATTGCGAGTTGTGAGTCGAAATTTCGGGAATATGATAGAAAACAAAAGATACAGATTGTTAATTGAAAAGACAGATTGAGCTGGATCTGAATCGTGTCGAAGTCATCATAATCTAACTCTCAACATTGAAAAATCCACTTATTCAGTTATATAGAGAGATTAGGGATGGCAGAATCTATCTGTTTCAATTGAAACGGACCAACACAGTAGAACAGACTGCGTGAAATATTTGAGACTGACATCGGAAACTAACATAACTCACATAGCAAAGAAGATCGCCCCAGCACAATAATTTTTTTCAATCGCAGATTCGTTTCCTACTTATTTGTATTAGTGATTATGAATTTTTTCAGATTTTTATAAAAATAAATGGTGAATTCGAAATTCCCAAGACATGTTTGGAATCCAAAGATCTAAAATATCGATTTGACTCACCATGAACGGTCCCAAGCTCTGACATTCAGGACACGCCCCTGGCTGGACTTCAGCTTCTTGGGACTGAGTAAATGGACCGATGAGGCATCCACATTTGTTACAATCGAATTTGACAATTGATAGTTGAGGAAGAACACCTGTAGTCGCTGTTACGACTCCAAGGGTTCTCACCAGTTGATTTACATGTAGTTTCCTAAGAACAAATCGAACAGTTATGAAGTACTTAGTGAAATATATGTGAAATAGTGGTGAGTAATCAAAAGTATTTTCAGTGATCAGACAAGTAAAGAATGCAAGTGAAAGAAAGCCAAATGTCAGGGTTTGCCTGATTCAAGTCCAGCAATTTTTTCCATTCTATTTGATGTATATAATGGAAAATCTGAAATCAGAAATGAATTGTATTCATTTGAAGAAATTAAATATATTCATCAAGAATACTCAACTAATTTGTTTCGTGAATTGGAGTTGATAACTTCAAAAGTGGAAAAAATTTCAGGAATATTCTCTCATGAAACCCAACACTGTGAGGTTCTTATACTAGATTATACCTCATCTGAAAACATAACTGTTGAAAATGATTCAGTTTTGGCTTCAAATTTCAAGAATGGTAGAAATCCACTATTACATTAAATTCCTTAGAAATAACATGACTCAATGTTGAATCATTCTGTACTAGTCAATTTTAATTTGGTTTTGGTTGTACCCACAACAAGAGTCTCAAAATGATAGGGAGTTGGTTTATATTTACGAGCAGAGAACAGTTCAAATAACAAATATATGATAAATTTTCCTTTCGCTTGAACTATAATGAATTCAGTTACTAATATGAGTATTAGAATGAAGAATTAATATTGCCATTATCTTTTATTTCCCTTACCTGAATGTGCGCAGCTCTTCTATCAATGGCAGATCTGATATTCTCACATGGATTTCATTGGTAACTCTATCATAACTGGGATACATGGATAATACAATATCTTTGGCAACTTCATCGAAAATCTCCAACATAGGAAAAGGTGCTTCTGGCAGGAAGTATGCCAGAACATGCTCCTTGTTAGCCAGATTAGGAAACTCAACATTGAAACTAGACTGATTATTCTCACACATTCTCCTAATTTTTTCTTTGTAAACATACTGGCCCTTACTGTTGACATATGTTCTCAGAAAATTTTTAAATCTATTAGCAATTTCTGTTCTAGGACCCATCATTATTACCCAATCTTTTATGGAATATCCCTTGGTGTCTTCTAAATTTTCAATAGATTCAATCATTTCTGTATCCTCAACATCTCCAATGGCTGCTTTCTCAGCATCTTTACGTCTTCTTTGTCTGGGATCTTCCTCATCATCACTATGATCATAAAAGAGTTCCCTATCATCTCTACGAAATATTCCCATCTCCCTATCTCTCTGTCTCAATTCTTCTTCAGCTGCTAGACGTTCTCCAACAGAAAGTTGATCATAATCTTCATCATCCAAAACACGGTTATCATAACGATCCAAATGGGGAACAGGCCGATAATCACTGAAACATATTGAGAATTACACCACAAATGATTTGATAAATATCTAATGTTAAACTGTACTTTTCCATATTATCCCCGAATAGTTCTTCACCATCCTCTTCTACCATATTTTCATCCATATCCCCAAGGAGAGCCCCTTCATCTTCGAATGGTTCGAAATCTGGGCCAGGTGAAGACATATTTGAGCGAGGGGTTGGTACTGGAGATTCTTCAGGCTTTCATGAAATGATACAGGACATTAGAGACTCATTAGGTCGGATCCAGGAATGTTGGTGCAATATTTTTGAATATAAAATACTTACTCCCTCCGGCATTTCAACAGGTAATTTAATTCAGTAACAATACAGGTGAAACACAAATGTGTGGAAATACTACAGAGGACTAGTTGAATGACAGACAAATACAGACAATAGTACCAAAGAGATACACCAATGAAGTTTCACAATAACCAACTTCAATCTCTTCTGATCATTAATGATAACAAGACATTTATTATTCATTAGAATGTATTAAACGGCGGGAAAACAAAAATAACATAACCAAATAGGCGACAAGTGATGACACAGAACACAGTTCGTGTTGAAATGACAGATTATTTTCATAAAGCAGAGAACTAGGCCCATTCCTCATCATCCGTACATGTATAATCTGTGTCCCTCTAGGGTATATATTGCTCGAAGACCTTAGATAATTGACCTTAGATGATCTGAGTTTGAAGACGAATTCGTTATCTTGTAAAATATTGTATTCTTCACTGCTGTAATTCCATGAATATGAGTTCTGTAGACCCCAATTGCTCGGTGATTTCTATATTCCTATCGTACGATTTGATCAACACTGAAAAGTGTAATTAATAAAGTTATGTGGCGTTCAATACTTCATTCAGCGACAAAACTCTACATTTTCTCCTGTGTTTCACAAATATAAATCAACACATTAACATCAGCTTCAGCATACATAATAGACTCATATTTTTCAAAATTTTAGTAGCATTGGCACTCCCAATCACGGTGCTGTCTAAAACGTTGTTTGTAGCGTGGATTTGACTGACCGTTGGTGCTGTGAGGTGAGCCAGCTGACAAGATTTGAGTATGGAAAAAGGAAACAATTTTTTATATTTCCATATTTCCAATATTTGAAGCTCTTTCTGTATGTTCGAGTGATTTTTTTCATTCCCTTCATTTTACATTGTTTGCCACGCCAATCAACATCTAACAAATCAACGGAGATTCTATTATAATCTGTTTTTCATTTCAGGCAAGGAATTCTAATTGAAATTGTGAGTATTTTTTATTCATGATAATGTATGGGTAGATTCGTATGTAATGAATCATTGGTGTGATTTTTCCAGAAGAGAAGAATAATGGATAAAAAATCACTGGATTATTTCAACAAAACAGTTATCAGTACCCCTAAACCTACTGCCTCATCAACTGTGGATAGGAGATCGATTCAAAGAAAGGAAAGAACCAGGTATAATGGTGAGAACTCTTTGAGTTTAATGGAGGAGAATGTGAGTTCAAGTGGAAACTTATCAGGTATCAGTTTCAATTTACAACAGCAACGAGAGCTGGCTAGTAACTCACTTCATAGAGCTAATAAAGTGGCATCTATTCCCTCAAAGTACTTGAGATCTGTTCCAGCTGAATCTGCAACGCATTTGAATTTTTCTTGTGAAAGTACAATCAGTGAGAGTGACCTTTTGAAAACTCCTGTAAATACTTCTACCCCACGCAACTCAGTTGAGTGTCCAAGTTTGGGTGATTCTCTGACTCATCTTTCATTGAAAATAAAAAACACTGACATTACTTTGGACAACTTTGTGAGTGAGTTTCAGAAAGCAATGAATAGCCAATGTGATGTTCCAAGTAATATGTTCATACCTGCAGAAGATGCAGATAGTATGTTCTTAGCAGATGAAAGGTCATGGCAAATGAAAGAGGCTCTACCAGTTCAAGAGGAACAGTTTTCCAATTTGGAACAATCTGTTGGTAAGATGTCCTTAGGAGAATTCTTCAGGTGCAGGTCAGATACTCTGTCTGATTTAACTTGTGCTAAAAGTCCTGTCAAGAAAAAGAAACCTGTACCCCTCATAGATGTCTCAAACAATACAATAGAACACTCTAATATTGAAATAAATGATAATAGAAGTTTGAGTGTGTCAGCAATTCAGAAATTCATTGCTGAAACTGAAGATACACCTAGAAAAGCAATAAATCAACTATGTAAACAGGAAGATAAATCTATTAACAGCCTGATCAATGAATCAGATGTACATCCTAGTATTCCTGTGAGTAAGAATTCCTCATATTCTAGTGACCATTCTAACAATGATGTTATGCATTGTTTAGTTGACAAAGAAAACGTTGAAACAATGAACATCAGAAGTAGTCAGAATAATTCGTCTCCATCTTCGACAAGGAACTCTTCAAGGGCTTCCAGTAGAGCTTCGAGTACTCTTACTTCATTGCCAGATGGAAAATTACCAATTGATACGACAAAATGTGATCTTATTTGGGGTTGCATAAAATTAGGCAAATCTATAACTCAGGATTTCATAATAAGAAACCGAAGTTCTAAACGATTGATTCTGCAGTTGTCTGTCTCTGGACAAGAGTACAAAATTATGAAAGATAACAGAGTGGATGGTGAAGCACTGAGTTCATTGAAGATTATATTGCATCCTCATGAATCAAAGACAATTCTCATTTCATTCATACCAACTAGAATTGGAGCAGCTATTGATGAAATCCTCTTCACATCAGTAGAACCAAAGCAACAGCAAAGCAAGAAGCAATGTGTTAGGCTCTTTGGATATGGTGGCTATGGTAAGGTTGAGTTTGCTAACTTAACTAGAGATACAACAGGAAGATTTTGGCTTTCCCTTGGAAATGTGGATAGTCAAAGCAGTGCTTTTGAA
This sequence comes from Gastrophysa polygoni, assembly GCA_963576655.1. Taxonomy (NCBI): domain Eukaryota; kingdom Metazoa; phylum Arthropoda; class Insecta; order Coleoptera; family Chrysomelidae; genus Gastrophysa; species Gastrophysa polygoni. The sequence goes on from OY755083.1 coordinate 1,326,348, forward strand.
GTGAAGAACACTGGTGTTTTACCTACTTTTGTTAATATTGCGTTCAATTCCAAAAAGTTCACAAATGTTAATGTAGCTCCTAATTTTTTTGTACTCATTCCTGGTGAACAAAGGGAAATTGTCATTACATACCAACTCTCAGGAGAAGATTACAAAACTTTGCAAAACTCTTTGGGAGGAACTGTTATCATGGATTTGGGTAGTTTGGTCATAACATCGGGGACCGAAGTTGATCGCGGTCGATTAAGAAGACTGTGTCGGAAATGTGTCGAGGCTGGTTCCCCATTAAATGCGCTTTGTGCTGTTCTGAGAGAACAGCTCGAAGGTGAAATTATGCCACCTGATTTGTTCAAATTTCGAGAAAGTACTGACCGCTTGAAAGATATCTTGAAGTTGTTTACTTGCCACGAAGTTACAGTGACTGTAGAAAGGGACCCTGATCAGACAATCATGCCACAGTACAGTGACGAATCTGGTTTGTTCCAGTCTTTGTATCAAGATACTATTGTAGCTCATGAGAGCACGATTGGTCATTCTTGTCGTCTGGAGCCTTCAGTGATTTTCCTCACTCCTCCATCTAAAGTGTCTGACTATCTTTTTTTTTCGTCAGCAGCTGATAGAAAATTGTGTTTTGAAATTAGTTCTCCCAAAGAGTTGGAGGTACATCCTAGGGAGGGAGAGCTTCTTCCTAATGGAGAATGTATCATCACTCTTACATATCAAGTCATCACTGAATGTGAAAAAAAACAATTCAAAATTCTTGTTTCTGTTGAAAATGAAGTTTTTGAAGCTATCGTGAAAGTTATTCCCATCCAACAAATTAGGAGCTGAATTTTTAATGTGTGAAATGTTATACCTATTATAATTTTATTTTTTCAATATATTTCTATACTGTACTGTATTCAATTATTGTTTCATTTTTGTTGGAGAAATGGGAGATGATGATAGGAATAGGCTTTTGGACTGTTGAGGAATAATGGACATTTTATAGATACATAGTTTTGATAGAACTACCTTGATCTTTACGTTATTGAATGTGATTTAGATTGAAATAATTTTTCAAATTCTAGTACATTTGAAGTTTCATTGCAATATAAGGGGAATTTTCTCCTCGATGAACATACTTTCTAGAATGTACCATGACTTATATACAGGGCATTAAATTTCCATCAAAAAAGTTCATCATTCCAAAACTAAGAAAATGCAACAGTGAGAGTTCTTGTAAAATTGGGAAACAAAAAGTTTTCAATACATTTGCAATTGTAATTTTTGTACACGTGCATAGTATGGATACAAAACTACGTTTCATCGATATCTAACAAAAAATTACCAATGGTTATGGATACCTGTGACATTTTTTGACTTTTTATAGATATTTAACATAAAATTAACAATGGATATGGATTTTCGTAACTATTTTTGACTTCTTCTGTAGATGCAGGTTAACAGAGACAAAGATTCACAAATCAAAACAGCTAATTTTGTTATACTTCTTCCATTATTTCTATAGGTATACAATAATAAACTGGTTCTTGGTCAAACTTCACCACCCTGTATTCAAATCGTGGTGCATTTATACAGAAAACTCCCCTCATCTAGCAAGTCTATCACCTCTCAAAATTAATGTTTAAAACTATGGACCACCCTATGTGATGAGAAATGAGTTTAACAGGTAAAACAAAAAGATTTATTTAGTGGTATGAATGAAACATTTACTTATTATCCTTAAAATTACGAATACTAGGATAATAAATCTAAATAAAACATTTCATTTGAAAAAATGGTTAAATTCTAAATTAAATAGTAACACATCTATAAGAAATGTTGAAGTCATGATGTATTCCACAAGTTTGGTACAGTGTTCAAGAGAGTGCACAAAGAGTTGTAAGCTCTGGCATCGAAATTTTCATTACTGAATGTGATATATTCATCTGCTGTTATACCTCTCCCTGTAGATTTTCCATGGACCTGAAACAATGACCTCCAGTATTGCACATGTCATCACATACCCACATATTTGACAATTCATTCAAGGAAGATCTAGTAGATATACAAAAACTGTAAAAAGAAATAAGTCTCACAAAAGTCTCACAAAAGCAAAATATTCTTGGGAATATTAATGTGGAAAAAGTGTAGGATGTTTCAGATTTTATGTTCTGAAAATTTAATAAGCGATAGAATTTGCAGTTTGATTATACCTAGCTGCTTGCCATATTCAGCTGATGTGATAAACAGCAAAAATTACTGTCTGAGGACATGAATTTACTGTCTGTACAGTCATGTATTTCGGACTCTTTGGTGATCTCGCTCCTCCTTCCGAAAAATAAAAAATTGAAAATATAATGATAATTTCACTATGCCTCAAAATGTCACTGCATTTGAAATGCAACCTTTATAACTTGGCATTCACTTCTCAAATGTGGATATGAAGATGGTTAACTCAACATCAGGTAATATATATTTTTCTTTAAAAATTTTGGAAACAAGGTGTCACTTGACTACCATTGAAGAAATTCTCTACACATCAATGATCTGTCCTTACAAGAAACATATGGAAATGATTATATTTTTCATTTCTAGAAACAGAAGGAGAAAATCACATAGTTTGAAAGAAATGAGCAGAAACTACACCCAAGTAATTGGAAGGACGTCTTTGTAGCTTAGATAATCTGCATGCTGGTTGAAACTTTTTTGAATAGTTCAGCTTTCAAGTAAGTATGTAGTGTATATATAGTGTATTACTTTTTGATAGAATCTCATTTAGCTTGAAAGTTGAACATGAATGTATTGCATAGATGCATACTTGAGAAAACTATACCAGATTCTGAAAGGACCATTCATGGGGGGATGGGACATTTTGCTTACATCACAATCAAGTTATAAATCATTCAACATAAGAATATTCATCTCTCACCTCTACGTAACCTGTTATAGGATTATTGATAGGTGTCTCCAACGAAATTCTCACAACTTCGTTGTCCGTTGTCTTCATCTCGAACCACAGGCCGTTTGCAGATATCTGAGTGACAAACCCAACTATGCTCACATTTTTATTGATGTGAGCACCAAGCAGGGATCCGTTAACTATTTCTCTCATTATTTTTCGATATAAGTATGTTTATATAGATAATGATAGTTCCAAAAACCCCAAAGAGAAAATAAATCGGCTCCGGTCAGTCCATTTTTTCAACATAAACATAACCTATCTGACCGTACTCTTGTCCTTGTCAAAGCTGACAGCTGCCCATGATACAAATAACACATGATAGCTGCCTAATTTCCGAACTCTACCGATTGATCTCTTCGATCAAAATATTCCATCAGGATTTATTTATTTGTTAATAGGGTTATTATAGTTCTGAGGAAGGTTCCCGCTATCAACATAGTTTATTATTTTGTTCGCATAGGATAATGAATAACAATATAACTCTGCCACAGAATACCCTATCTACATAAGATGGATCAAACTCATAGAAATTATTTTCTATGGTTTATAGTATTATAGTTACTTGGGTGTTCTGTGCCTGCATCCTATAAACCGTGCTGCGTCCCTGCAATTATATTTCACGAAAATAGACGTTGCACGACACTGAGTAGGTTGTAAGCTTTTGTAGCCAAGTTGTGGAAGCCAAGCTCACGGTTGTTTTGATTCGGTAATCTAACCAAATAAACCAAAAACAATGATTTATAATTTTAAGTGGGGTTAACTCTAAAACACAAAAATGTTCTTTGTCCCTAGCCCATGAATTGAATAAATATATATAAATAATATACATATAGAAGCTCACTTCTCATTACAAAGTATAGCTAGAATACAGATAGGGTACCATAATACTGGAGTAGTGCGGTAGTGTTGAAATCAATATGAACACTGATACTGAAAATACAAAGAAGGATTCTGGAGAATGTTTCATTTACTTGGATTTCAACGGAAAGTTGTCCCTAGACATCTTCGAGAAAGAAGTTTTCATTCATATAGCTAACCTTCACAAGAAAAACCCTTTGGTCCAAGTGAATGATGTTGTTTTCAGAGGTACTGTTGAATTGTGCAAATGGATTCACGTTTTCTTATATTCTCTTTTTCTAGGCACCTTTGAATACCCAGTGGGTACAAATTTATTTTTCAAAACATCGAAAAGTTCTTCACAAGTAAATGATGCATTTGTGAAAAGAGGGCCTGTATTACTGGATTGCGTTCTTGCCGAATCAAAAGTTTTGAATTTGAAGCAAGTCAAAATACCTCCACGGAAAATAAAAATTCCCAAAGAACTCTGCAAGATTGACTTCAATCTCAATTGGGATTATAACACCCTGATATCTAAATTTGCTGATGGGTCTTTGAAAATTGAAGATGTTGTCAAGAAAGAATATCAAAATCAAGTGTTGGTAGAGGAGATCAGAGAAGAAGAACAAGATAGTTCTGAAGAGCAGATGGACATTGTAGATGAAAACCTCGATGAAAACCCTGTGGGAGAATTCCCTGAGGAAGAGTTTGTACCTAGTTCAATGGAACAACAGTTAGAAGAGGAGTATTCCAGATTGAAAATGCTTGCTATGAAACCTATGAGACAAGATATTTTGGAAGAATCTGTGGACACCAATGATTATTACAAGAAATATGAATATCATAATCTTAAATGTCAGGTAATGTTACTTTCTATACAGTTACAAATGTCTCTGAAGTTTTTTACTAATTCAGAGACAAAATAGACTTACCTAGATAACAAACAGAAGTGATTAAGTTCTCATGCGATATTTCTATCTATCATTATTTCAACTAACAACTTCAATATATTATGTCTAAGAACTCATGTTTATTGTTATAATTTCCAGATTCTGAAGCCATGCGATTTTTTTCGTCAAGAACCAGTTAAAAATCTGAATATCAAGACACTATCTAATTATGTTGACATTGATCGTTGTGTAGTTCATGGTTTACTACCAAAATGTTCAAATTATCCCCGTGAGTTGAGTCACGTCGAACGAGATAATATTCTTTCCCTGGAAAATTTTGATAACTTGTCACTTGCTGCAAGGTATTATGTTTTGAACAAACAAGTAGAGAATTTGGAGAAATATCTGGACACTTTAACGGAGGCAGAAAAATGTCAAGGAGATGCCTATGGCAGGACTCCATCAGAAACTCTGCATATTTATAAAGCTCTCAGAGGAGACGTGAGGAAAAGGATAGAGGATATCAAAATCAGCTTAGTTGAAGACAAAGTCAACGAAGAGCATGAAGAACCTCCAGTGTTTGAAGATCCTGTTCCAAGTTGTTCAAAATAGTATGTATAATTACCAATTATGCACCCTTGCCCAATCAACTTATGAGGAGCATTTTTTGAATCTGTTAGTAAAGCCATAGGTTGAACAGTACAAAAAAAATTTTTGACATTCAAAAAACAAGTTAAATTGAGTTTTAACACACTTATGGATCAATAAACTTCAGCAAACAATAGTTTTGAGTGTATAATATTATACTATTCACTCAATTCAAATGAAAATAACTAAAAATGGCGCATTTCTCAATACAATGACATCAAAATTGTCTTGCTCTAAGCTCGATCTAGTATAGAATATATAATATCATATCTTTGATTATTACTTTTAGGATATACAATATTAAGATGCCCTATGTATGATGCCCATCTTTCTCCATCACATTGATGGCAAAAGTAGACAAATTTGGAACAATTTTCATTCAACTATACTGTTTTTTTTTTAGAGAAAACATATCTGTTTGTCTGGATTTATTATAGGACAACCATGAAGACAAAATGGTCAGGCCATTATCAATTTCATTCCTGATATGTTGGACTGAGTCTGCGGAATGAATTGATATTGTGTCATCAGCAAACATGAAGATTTTTCTTTTTTGTGGTTTGCTGGTTTCATCCCCAATAGCCTGCAGAAAAAAATGTTAAAAATAGCCTTAATTTTGAAATCTAGGAAAATATAATCTGACCTAGGTGACAAAAATACGCAATAACTAAATATTGAAACAATAAAGTTGACTTTTCCGGTATATGCATAACTATTTTGATAATTTTTCATTGAGCTATATGTGACAGATAATGGCTAGGTGTTCACTAAGGATAGACAGTCTGAGTTTGTTTATTCAATGAATATTGCTGCGGTATATGCTGAGCTAATATAATTTTTTAATATTTCAGCAACACAACTCCCATAAATGAAGGCTGAATAAAACAGTAATTTGGTTCTCCAAACTATCAGAGGCGTAAGCTAGTGAAGTATCATTGAATGAATGGTGATAGCAATGTTGGAAAGTAACACAATTTTCGATGAGGAACACAGAAGGGAAGATTTGAAAATTCATGATACCATATAGGCATACGAAAGATGAATTATTCCGTAGGTTGAAACCGAGTGTATCTGGAAGGATGATTCATAAGGAATCATCTCAGATACTATTTTATAATTTTCATTATTTTATTTTTCGGCAAATAAACAACTGATATTGTATTTTGTCTTCATATTCAATTTCATGAGGAATCCAAATAAACATTGACCACTCACAAAGACATGATGTTAAAATAATAATAGTATTCACTGAATCTAATATAAACTAAAATAATATATTATTCGATTCGCAAATAGCTAATTGAAAACAGTCTCCACAAAAGTTCGGAAAAAGCAATTTGCAAATTTTCTAAAAAGTTCTCAATAAATTACTGCCCTCAGTATATATATAAATATTTATATCATTTTCAATTGATATTATCTAGTGTCCTTTCTCGTTCGTCTTAATTAACAAGATCAGGCATACCAATTAGTTATTCTTTCATTGATATACCTACTTTGAAATTCAACAAGAAATTCTTAATTCAAAATGATGCTTTTCGAAAACCAAATGACTATATGGAAATACAAAGCTGACTCCTTTTTTTCACTAAATGTGAAAAACTACCTCGGTAGAGGAAAGTCTCTTCACGCCTTGAAAAGTAGCAGATAATGGCAGTTTCTATGGCTAGTGGTGGAAAAAAGGTTTCAATACCATTATTTCGAGCATCATTCCAACAAAATACTCTCTCATGCGCTACTGAGCCGAAGATCCAGAAGGATGTAATTTTGCTAAAACGAGTCCTCGAGGTTTGTGGTTTTCCTTTTTGCATACAGTCCAGTAAAGCGTTTGCAGACCACATTCTTAGAGTGTGAATGATATCCTCTACTGCATTCGCTCCGGTGTATTCCAATCTCTCCTATTTCTAAATTCTCCTAGATTCGTTTGAAGGTATGGGGAAGTTTGCCTGTTTATTTGCATCACAACTAGGTTGTTTCTCCATTACATTGTCTGGATACATTTATTGCAAATATACACTAACAAAACAAACAGCTGATTTCCTCCAGTGCAGTAAGAATGTGTCTGAAAAATCGATTGGTGGGTCGATCTCATCTGTAAAGCTAACCGTTCCGGAGATATGGCGCGTCAAAGTCAACTTTTTGCTTTTTCTGCCGAAATAAGCAGTTCTGAGTTGAATTACCAAGTTACCTTTACGAATTGAGTTTGTTCGATTACAGATTCGTTATCTACGTGTTCGAAACAGTGTTTTTGATTTTTTTCAGAATTTTGAAATGACTTTTGAAATTTTCGGAAAATCGACCATACGGATAGTCGGAAAAAATGTACATGGAATTTTCGACCATGGATGAAAATTTTCATTTTGTGTCTGATCCAGCTGATTTCTTCCAATGCAGTAGGAAAATGTCTGAAAAATCGATTGGTGGGTCGATCTCATCTGTAAGTCTAACCGTTTCTGAGATATGGCGCGCCAAAGTCAACTTTGTGCTTTTTCTGCCAGAATGAGCAGTTCCGATTCAAATTACCAAGTTACCTTCACGAATTGAGTTTGTTCGATTACAGATTCATTATCTACGTGTTCAAAAAAGCCTCTGTGATTTTTTTCAGAATTTTAAAATAACTTTTGGAATTTTTGAAAAATCGACCATACGGATAGTCGGAAAAAATGTACATGGAATTTTCGACCATGAACGAAAATATTTATTTCGTGTCGAATCCAGCTGATTTCCTCCTATGCAGTAGAAAAATATATGAAAAATCGATTGGTGGGTCGATCTCATCTGTAAGTCTAACCGTTCCGGAGATATAGCGCGTCAAAGTCAACTTTTTGCTTTTTCCGCCGAAATAAGCACTTATGAGTTGAATTACCAAGTTACTTTCACGAATTGAGTTTTTTCGATTACAGATTCGTTATTTTCGTAATTGAAGAAGTCTTTGTGATTTTTTTCAGAATTTTAAAATAACTTTTGGAATTTTTGAAAAATCGACCATACTGATAGTCGAAAAAAATGTACATGGAATTTTCGACCATGAACGAAAATTTTCATTTTGTGTCGGATCCATCTGATTTCCTCCTATGCAGTATAAAAATGTCTAAAAAATCGATTGGTGGGTCGATTTCATCTGTAAGTCTAACCGTTCCGGAGATATAGCGCGTCAAAGTCAACTTTTTGCTTTTTTTGTCGAAATAGGCAGTTCTGAGTTGAATTACCAAGTTACTTTCACGAATTGAGTTTTTTCGATTACAGATTCGTTATCTACGTGTTCAAAAAAGCCTCTGTGATTTTTTTCAGAATTTTAAAATAACTTTTGAAATTTTTGAAAAATCGACCATACGGATAGTCGGAAAAAATGTACATGGAATTCTCGACCATGGATGAAAATTTTTATTTTGTGTCTGATCCAGCTGATTTTTTCCAATGCAGTAGGAAAATGTCTGAAAAATCGATTGGTGGGTCAATCTCATCTGTAAGTCTAACCGTTCCGGAGATATAGCGCGTCAAAGTCAACTTTTTGCTTTTTCTACCGAAATAAGCAGTTCTGAGTTGAATTACCAAATTACCTTTACGAATTGAGTTTGTTCGATTACAGATTCGTTATCTACGTGTTCAAAAAAGCCTCTGTGATTTTTTTCAGAATTTTAAAATAACTTTTGGAATTTTTGAAAAATCGACCATACTGATAGTCGGAAAAAATGTACATGGAATTTTCGACCATAAACGAAAATTCTCGTTTTGTGTCGGATCCAGCTGATTTCCTCCTATGCAGTAGAAAAATATCTGAAAAATCGATTGTTGGGTCGATCTCATCTGTAAGTCTAACCGTTCCGGAGATATAGCGCGTCAAAGTCAACTTTTTGCTTTTTCTGCCGAAATAAGCAGTTCTGAGTTGAATTACCAAATTACCTTTACGAATTGAGTTTGTTCGATCACAGATTCGTTATCTACGTGTACGAAACAGTGTTTTAGATTTTTTTCAGAATTTTGAAATGACTTTTGAAATTTTTGGAAAATCGACCATACAGATAGTCGGAAAAAATGTACATGGAATTTTCGACCATAAACGAAATTTTTTATCTATCGTCCGATTGGTCTGATTTTTCCCGTCCTAGTAGAGGAATGTCTGAAAAATCGATTGGTGGGTCGATTTCATCTGTAAGTCTAACTGTTCCGGAGATATAGCGCGTCAAAGTCAACTTTTTGCTTTTTCCGCCGAAATAAGCACTTATGAGTTGAATTACCAAGTTACTTTCACGAATTGAGTTTTTTCGATTACAGATTCGTTATTTTCGTAATTGAAGAAGTCTTTGTGATTTTTTTCAGAATTTTAAAATAACTTGGAATTTTTGAAAAATCGACCATACTGATAGTCGAAAAAAATGTACATGGAATTTTCGACCATGAACGAAAATTTTCATTTTGTGTCGGATCCATCTGATTTCCTCCTATGCAGTATAAAAATGTCTGAAAAATCGATTGGTGGGTCGATTTCATCTGTAAGTCTAACCGTTCCGGAGATATAGCGCGTCAAAGTCAACTTTTTGCTTTTTCTGCCGAAATAAGCAGTAATGAGTTGAATTACCAAGTTACTTTCACGAATTGAGTTTTTTCGATTACAGATTCAATATCTACGTGTTCGAAATATAGTTAAGACTCGAAAGCTACAATATCTCGGACATGTAATGGGTAATGAGAGACGATATGTCGTTTTGCAGAAGATCCTTCAAGACAAGGTATATGGAGTGGGCAGAAGGAGAATATCGTGGTTGAAAAATTCAGAAAGATACTTTCAATTTGAGTACCAGCAACACTGAGTTATCTCTTCCAAGAAGGTTCCGTCATTAGGTAATGGGCAAACTTATTAAACCCTTCACACCCTCCGAGGAATGAGGGATATCCAAATGAAATAGCAAGGCGGAAAGTGCTCACCAAAAGTATCAAACTTTTCGAATTATTTATATAAACGGCCGGTATCAGGTGTAGCTCGGTCTGAGAAAAGCAAGGATGAGTTTTTAGTCCCTTCGTGGCGGAAGACCGTAGGCAGGACCTCGGCTCGCCCCCAGGGAGTCGTAGGACCTTCTTGACAGCCCTATTCGCAAACATGCACCTTCCTTTCCTCGCTTATAACGTGAACTGAGAATGTGACTAGAATGTCGACGGGGTCGGCATGATAAAAATCACATTGACTCACTGCGTCTGTGTGATGAAGATAAATATTTATTCATTCATTTATTCACATATATACAGGGTGTCCCATAAACATACCGACAAACTCTTAGGGATGGTAGAGGATATCAAAATGAACATTTTTGCTCGATAAACATAAGTCCGGAAACTCTTCGTTTTCGAGATGCAGGGTGTTAAATTTTTAAAAAAAAAATCGATTTTTTATTAATATCGTAAAACCAGCTGGTCCAATTCAATGAAATTTTTACAGATTTTTGCACAAAAAAATATCGCCCAGTAGATTTTTTGTAATTAGGATATTTTTTTTTAAATGAACAACTGAAAATGCAACTTTTATGTCTCTTGAAATTTTTCTGTATCTACGTTTTGAAGAAGAAAAAAATAAAAACCATATCTCTTACATCTATGAAAAAAAAAAATAAATGCTAAAATAAAAACTTTCATTCAGGAGGAGGATATTTGCACATATTCAGCAATATTCTATTCTACCTTGGATCCACGAGGCCAGGAACTTCCGAGAGTCGCTACCATCGATAACCGTATGCCAGAAATTGTCTTCCGGCAACGCACAATCAGACACATTCTGCTTAGCCTCAACGTCAAGAAGGCTATGGGGCCTGACGGAATACCGCCTATTGTTCTCAAGAAATGTGCCCCGGAACTAACACCCGTTCTTTGCAGGTTGTTCACCCTTTCGTACAAACTCGGCGTATTTCCTTCTAACTGGAAAAAAGCTAGGGTCCAACCGATTCCAAAGAAGGGCAAGAAAACACTCCCTAACAACTATAGACCGATTGCACTACTATCTGTGATCTCTAAAGTAATGGAAAAAGCAATCAACATCGAGCTCATCCGATATCTAGAGAGCTCAAGAATCGTGAACGACCGGCAATATGGCTTTCGTCACCAGAGGTCAACTGGAGATCTGCTTGCCTATGTGACACATAAGTGGCAGGTGTCAATAGAGAAACATGGGGAGTCTCTGGCTGTAGCCTTGGATATCTCCAAAGCATTTGACCGAGTTTGGCACCAAGGCCTCCTAGCGAAACTTCCGTCATATGGTTTGCCGCCCCAACTGTGTCTTTTACTATCGAGTTTTCTTGCAGATAGATCACTCTACGTGGTGGTAGACGGGGTCTCGTCTGATACAATGCTGGTGTTCCACAAGGCTCTGTCTTGGCACCAACTTTGTTCTTGCTCCACATCAATGATTTGTTGAATGTGACCTCTAGCCCAGTTCATAGCTTTGCGGATGATAGTACACTTCATTCCGCCTTTTCCTCTAGAGCCCCTATATCATCCAATGAGGCCAGAGGTGCAAGACGAAGACAGATCGATGCTTTAAATGAGGATCTGACAAGAATTCTGAAATGGGGATCTGAGAATCTAGTACAGTTCAATGCAACTAAAACTCAAGCTTGTATGTTCACCAAGAAGGCTGATCACACAATGCCCAATTTGATGATGTCGGGTACCACTGTTCCTATGAGGTCGTCAATATCCTTGCTGGGTGTCACCACCAACAGTGCTCTCTCATGGGACGATCATGTGAGGTCCATTGCGAAAACTGCTTCACAAAAACTTGGTTTTCTATTCAGTGCGAAAAGATACTTCACATCCCAGCAGCTGCTTATGATCAACAAAGCACAAATTCGACCTTTCCTGGAGTACTGTTCACATGTTTGGAGCTCAGCTCCCAAACATACGCTGAAGCTCTTAGATTCAATTCAGATGATACAACACTCACCAAATCATTGGCCTCTCTAGATCATCGTAGAAAGATCGGCGATCTCTGCTTTTTTTATAGATTCTTCCACGGTCGGTGCTCAACGGAAATATCATCTATTATGCCACCACGCCCGATTCCTAGTAGACAAACCAGACGAGCTCAAGCTGGTCACCCCTACACTGTCAGGCTCGAGACCTGTCGAACATCGCTATACCAAGCATCATTCCTCAATAGAACGGAAAAGTTATGGAATTATTTGCCTAGTGAAGTCTTTCCTGATGGTTACAACCTCCAAACTTTCAAGAAAAATTCCAACACCTTCCTTCTTTCCCGAAATCCCACCGCTGGCTAACACGATGTTCCTCGAACATCATAGGTTTCCCTTTCGTGTTGTCCACAGATGAAAAAAAAATATTGAGGAATAATGAAATTAAATGTTGTCGTATATGAGATGAAAAGAGAATTCTTCAGTGAGATGGTCACCCGAAATTCTTTTTTGGGTAATGGACCAAAAACATTTTACACTCCACCAAAAAGCTTTAATAAAATAAATTCTTTCAAAGGGTTGATCGTATTTGATAGTTCATTCTTCATTAACTACTGAAAATGTTCGCATTAAATATGTCCGATCTCATTTGGATCACAACATTACCGTTATTACTATATTTTAATTGTATTCATTCTTTTTTTCCTTTCAATCTTATCATCACTATACCTCAACAATGCAAGGAAAAAACTGCTCTCACCTTTTCATTTGCCAAAATACAAGATATACAACATATTATTTGTAGGCCTCACTGAATTAGACATCATGAAACAGACCACACAACCTAGTGTGAGTTCTACTTCATGATACCCTGTTCGCTTACTGTTGCATCGCGCTGAAAATTCTTGTCCTACCTTCTCGTGTCCCTCGCCTATCGAGCTAATCCAACTCAATGAAACCACATTCGCTCGCGTCGATAAATCTTCGTGCTTCAAAATTTCGGATATGATAAGTATCAGCGTGCCTATCGAGGTAAATTTACTATCATGGCTGCAGTTAGGTTTTTCCATAAACACAAATAGGAATAGGTTTCATTGAATCTACCAAATAAAATGTCTCATTTGGCAGTTCGTGATCGTAATCAGTCAGTCAGATATCTATGGACGATGTTATCATCATCTTAAACCTAAGACTAGAGAGATACTAGGATGATGATACTTATTGCACCTCATTGAGGTAATCTTTGGATGGATGAATCTTGAATTAGAACTAATCAACCTGCTTCTGCAGAAGCAATTTTTGTACTTGGGTGTGAAACAGCATCACCAACGTAGGAGCAAATGAATATTCTTGTAAGTCCCACAGCTCCAATAATATCCGTAATTGAAGACCATAAATCAACCCACCTCAATATCCTATCGGACTACAGAGTGCTCGGGATCGCAGTTGGGTTGTCAGTGGCCATTTACAAGGGTCGGATTTCTTGTTCCGTCGCGGAAAAGGGACAGCCGAGGGCCAGAACTTAGGACATCGGGCAGACTGGACATGAATAATGCATACCGCAGATGTGGAATACGTGTAAGCCCGTCCGGGAACCCTTGCCGTCCCCTTTCTTGTTGCCCGGAGGGATAGTGTCGGGCTTAGACAGGGTGATTGTTACATCAAAATGGCTGGTGGTCAGAAAAACTGACAATGAGCAGTACGCGTTATGGTTCACTCTTGGTACGTTTTTATATTCACCAAATTGGTCTGGTGGATTGCGATAATTTGCTCAATCACATCTAAAGTAGCAAAACTATGTTTTCTCTTTGATTATCTCAACTGATCGAACTCCTCTTGAAAATACTCTACCACGCACTAGTGGAAAGCCATTTCCGCTATGGAAAACTTTTTTTTTTCATCTGTGGACAACACGAAAGGGAAACCTATAATGTTCGAGGAACATCGTGTTAGCCAGCGGTGGAATTTCGGGAGAGAAGGTGGGTGTTGGAATTTTTCTTGGAGGTAGTAAGCATGAGGAAAGACTTCACTAGGCAAAGAATTCCAAAACTTTGCCGTTCTATTGACGAATGATGCTTGGTATAGCGATGTTCGACAGGTCTCGAGCCTGACAGTGTAGGGGTGACCAGCCTGAGCCCGTCTGGTTTGTCTATTAGGAATCGCGAGTCGTGGCATAATAGATGATATTTCCGTTGAGCACCGACCGTGGATGTATCTTTAAAAAAGGCAGAGATCGCCGACCTTGCTACGATGATCTAGAGAGGTCAATGATTTGGTGAGTGTTGTATCATCGACTAGGCGAATAGCTCTCTTCTGAATTGAATCTAAGAGCTTAAGCGTATGTTTGGGGGCTGAGCTCCAAACATGTGAACAGTACTCCAGGACAGGTCGAATTTGTGCTTTGTAGATCATAAGCAGTTGCTGGGATGTGAAGTATCTCTTCGCACGGAAAAGAAAACCGAGTTTTTGTGAAGCAGTTTTCGCAACGGACCTCACATGATCGTCCCATGAGAGAGCACTGTTGGTGGTGACACCCAGCAGGGATATTGACGACCTCATAGGAACAGTGATACCCGACATCATCGAATTGGGCATTGTGTGATCAGCTTTCTTGGTGAACATACAAGCTTGAGTTTTAGTTGCATTGAACTGTTCTAGATACTCAGATCCCCATTTCAGAATTCTTGTCAGATCCTCATTTAAAGCATCGACCTGTCTTCGTCTTGCACATCTGGCCTCGTTGGATGATATAGGGGCTCTAGAGGAAAAGGCGGAATGAAATGTACTATCATCCGCAAAGCTATGAACTGGGCTGGAGGTCACATGCAACAAATCATTGAAATAGGGAGCCGCAGCGAAAACCTCCGTACACCTTCTAGAAGTATGTCAGAAACGTTTTCTCAAACTCATTTCTTCTGAAGATCGACAGTACTCTGATCAACTGTACCTAAAAACAAAAATCATGGTCATCAGACAACTATACTTTTTTCACACACTCATGAAATATCAAACCACGAAACAAACAGCACTAGTCACTTATCATTCATATAATACATGAAATCGAAATCGACAACTAGTTCCCTATATGATGAAAACAATAACACAACGCTCTAAATTACTTGGCATCAAAATTTTATAATTTCTTTTCATCATCTCTACTTTTAGGTACTATTCATAAGTATACTTTTATGTAATAATTTTTTGTCGACCTTTTACATATATATATATATATATATATATATTCATGCGAAACAAGTGGAACAACACTTTATTCATTTTATTTTATTGTTAAATACCCCCTTGTATTCATTGAATCAAGATTATTATTATTATTATTCTCCAGTCGTCATGTTAGTAGATTTTTTCTTTCGACTTCCTTCACCAGATTGAGTTCACTCATAGTCTGATACCTACACCTGAAATTACTAGCTATCGTGTTGATTAGGTATAAGAGATGAAAAAAAAAATAATCTCCTTGCAAGCAGATCTTGAATGGTATGTTCACTATCTGCTCAGATCTGTCAGTGTAATTTATTCTGATGTATTATTCACTTCCTGAAATATCACATGAATAAATACTGGTACCACAATACAAGGGAGGTTCACAATGGTCAGCGTTAGCGAACAAGTGGTATTATTATTCGAGGCAACTTGATCTGTATTTGATCTCAACATCCCTCATCTGACATTTACGACCGGCTGGACCACTCGACTTCAACTAATATACCTACTCGTACAAAGGTGGATGTATTCACCTTTGATCTCGATTCACCCAACATTTTTGCAGGTTCCTGTAGTCCATTCATAGGAGAGGTAAGGAATATTATTTTTAGAGCTTTTAACAGCTTAGAAAAGTGAAAATAATTGGTACTTTCCGTCAATTGATGAGCTTATTGTTCGTGGGTACTACACTATAGCTGAATACGAGGCACTGTCATAAAATAGAATAGTTTCGATAGATAGTCTAGTTTTGCAATATTGATGTGGGTGTACAATAAAAGTTTGTATAGGTAAATGGAAGTGAAATAGTATGCCATATTCGATAAATAGAACCAATATACGCTGGAAGCAACTATTCATGCTTTTCACCTTGTTTGTTTCACCAAGATTGTTTTCCGAAAATCTTCTATTTCAAGTGTTTGAGTCTTCTCTTCCTAGTATACTACACTCATTTTGTGTTGGAAGCAAATAATCTCAATGATGGTGGAATACTTCACCAGGATTTTTCTTCTATGTAAGGACAACACGAAAGGAAATCTGATAATTCATTAGCAAAGACAGGCAAAGAACTAGCATTTTTGAACAAATACACAATGTTTAATTTTTCAGATTTTTGTGAGATTTTCTCTCCTCGTTTCTAAAAAATAAAGTAGAAGTTATTGAAAATTATTTCAATATATTTGTAGTAGGGACAGATGACAGATTTTGTGATCTGCCCCAAAAAGTCACTGCGCTTGAAATCAAACCTTTAGATACCTAAAAGAGAAATTCTCTATTGGTCAGTGACACCTTGTTTTTGGAAAATTTGGAAATACAAATATATTCAATAACAATAACTACTTATCTTAGTGGACGTTTCGGGAACGAGTCTGCTCCCGTTCTCAATACAATTAAAACACTTATCTTCGCAAAATTTTTCCAATGTGCAGTCGGTTTTGACACTGAAAAGTGACAATTTGGTAGACGGAGGAATTCTGGTTACAAGGTGTTTTCATAATTTGATACTGAATTTTTCCCTCTTCATATTCAATTTTCAGAAGTGGGTGCCAAGTTCTATCTATATCAACTGAACAAGAAGCAATATTAATGTTTCCGTTCAGGAAAATGCAAGCAGACTCTTTGATTTTCCGTTTTTGGTTGTCTTTTTTTCCTATGATCTTAATATTACCCCAATCGGTCATATGTTGTCCATTTTCAGTAAGGATATGTTCAACTAATTTTGATTCGTCAGTAAATCTTTTCTTTATATTGTTCTAATTTTATCATGAGTTATCATGAAAAAAAATGGAATATTGTGCAATAGTTGTTTTTTTCTTCGAGAACCGATATTTCAAGAAAGTGGGTGTGAAAAATACTATGTTAAAAAAATAACACAGATTTGACTTCGTTGCACCCATTTCGTTCTTTATTTGTCTGAATGATTCCCTAAAATTATCTCCAAACAATTATGACATCCATGAAGAGACGGAATATGAATGGATATTTTCATTCCATCGGACCCGCTGGACCAGTTCTAATACGCTGATGAATGGAACGACATTCATCTTCAACAAAAGGATCAGAGGTTAACAATGGCGTGTTGGACTCACCTTTGATCTTGCTCTCATTTTGATCTTCATTGTGTACCATTTATCCACAGGTGTAGTGAAAACAGGTGTGAGCAGTTCTCGGATTCAACAGGGGTTTGTCCTCGAATTTATATTTTTGTGAAGTGATTTCTACTTCAACTCATAGATATTATCGGATAGGACGATAATTCAATGTTTTGGAAAGATCAATTCATATCGATTCATTTATTATTTTCCATATGTTATCATTTTTCAATTTTTTCAATATCTCATCATCGTACCTTCAGTTCCAGAGATGAATGATCGAAATTTGGAATACCCCA
The DNA here is from genome assembly GCA_963576655.1 of Gastrophysa polygoni. Classification (NCBI taxonomy): domain Eukaryota; kingdom Metazoa; phylum Arthropoda; class Insecta; order Coleoptera; family Chrysomelidae; genus Gastrophysa; species Gastrophysa polygoni. The sequence continues at coordinate 1,344,180 of OY755083.1, forward strand.
TTTTCAATTTTCATGCTAGTGTGCGATGACACAAATTTCAATATGACATTTTATGAATGAACAAATTGATGAGAAAGCCAGAAAAGCGTGCTGTTATCGTTCCGAAAACCGTAAATTCCTCCGAACAACAAACCCACTAGAAGGATCACAAAACAAATATTCTGAAGCTAACATGAATTCCCAGAATTATCATAATATTAGTACCCAATCGTCGCCAGTGTTGTCATATCCAATCATCAAAAAGTTATGAATAGTCCATAATATTTAAAGTCCTTTATGAATTCATGTAGTTCAATGCACAAATATAATAATAAATTTGGGTCATGACGATTATGAATCAGTTCTGATTAATAGAAGATTGCTACATTATTCTGAGACTCAGCAATTTTACTTTCTTGGGGGCTCGAGGACCAGCATGGGTATCATGAATACTTTCTGCTCAACGTTGCAACACCGCAATTTGATATTGACAGTCAACGGCGATTATTGCTTTGTTTGGTATCTGTCATTATTTACGTTTCGATTTATCGATATTATTCAACTTGTGTTCAGTTTTGTGTACTCAGAATTCATCAGAAACTCAGTTTATTTCCTGTTTTGGTGATTTGATATAATGGTGAGACGTTGTGAGGTGTGTTAAAGACAATTTGAACCGGCGATCAAAACACGTCATTTCATAGGTGAGTTACCATTGTCGTATCATTCGAGATTTTGAAGCATTTTCCCAAACGGAATGGATAAAAATGAATTCAAATTGAATTGATTAGATTATATTGATTATACCCATAGGACAGCTGCGACAGTGTCTCGTCATTGTTCATTTTCCCACCAAGAAATGCTGAAAAGTACTACTGAAATTGTTACGGATTTTCAATTTGGTTTCATCATGAATTAATAATAAATTCGACCCCCTCTGACAACACGGCACTGGTGCTGGGAGAATCAGGTTCTGCTATCCTTGTTTAGACAAAGATAGATGTTGCTTCCAAACAAACTGTATTGCCAGGGCTGTGGATTACTTATCTAGTCTGTTCAATGATCGAAGGTAAATTCAGTGCACAAACAAAATAAATAAAATAACCCAACTATACTCGAAGGTCACCGAATTTTCATAAACCAGTCAGTGACGATCAATTTCATCAACTTAAACAGACTCGTTGATAGAAAAGATCAGTTGACCTTCTCTAACAATGTCCAATATTTTGAGCTCCCATAACGGTGCACTATATTTTTCGTGCAGTATTTGTCGATTTCCATTTGAAAGGAATAAATAGCTGTCGTCCCTCTGTCCCAGAACAATATTCGGTTTTGGTCCAGAGAGACGACATTCAATTATTTCCTTCCATCTTCACCGATCGCGCTGCATTTGTTATCGATGATCTCGATATTCTTGTTTCACTTTATTCTCGAAGAGTTTTCGATGAATTCAATTCACTATCGGATGATAATGTACAATATTTCTACACTAGAGAGGAACTAGAGATACTCATTTTCGAGGCGTGAAGGGACTTCTTCACCGATGTAGCTTTTCACATTTTCAAAACTTTCTAAAGAGTGAAGAGATCTGAAGCCTGACCAGGGAAAATAGTAGATAGTAAAACTACTAAGTGAATTATCGATATTCTACACATATCACAGAACAAAAGCACCTATGTCGCGCTATAAACGAGCTTACTGACATCGCGCGGTGATTGGTGGTACGAAGAAAGAGAGTGTCACTGCTACCAACATTTCGAACTGTGAAATACAAATATTTATTTTTACAGATTCTCAAGATTATCTCCTATCGTTTCTAGAAATGAAAATATAAATTATGATAATTATTTATTTTCCTTTTATTCATAAAATTTGATAAGATTCGTTCTTATTTTATGGAATGACATCCCTTGTGGAGTACCATCTCGCAATTTTTGGGTACTCCAGAAGCACCCACACTTTATTTCATCGAAAGATGTATGATGGAGAGCAATTCATCATTGAAAATTATATTCCACATCAGATGATCGAGGTGACCGCCGTTATTTTCGATATATTTCCTGCAATTCATGGATTCATAAAATTTTCATGAATGTTTTCATGATGATGGAATTATAAGTCGTGAGATTTCAGAATTTCATAGTGAATTTATCGCTATTCAATAATATACGTCACGTTCTCTATTGAAAACATTACTATCGGGAATTTTAGATCACACTGTATAAATCCTGATGACGTTGATCTTGTATAATAGTTCTAGTAAAAATATGAGAGCTTTAATTCGGGAAATTTTAAAATCTGAATTTTGACCGGTTCAAAATATAGAGTATATTCGTTTTTTTCCAAATAATATTGAATAATGTTTGTTAAAGTTGAGAAATGTCGAGTGCATGGATGAATATTCGTCTTCAGATAAGACGCCGCAAAAAATCTTGCTATGGGAAAATAATATACCCTGTATAGCGCCCACCTCAAGAAACACCAGAACAAAAACTCTTTCATCATAGGAAATAACGTTATATAGCTTCTTGATGTATTCTTGAAAGCATACGTCTTTTGTCATGGGGGCAGTTTGTTTGGAACAGCTTTATGTGAAAAGATCGAATTACCAAATCTGAATAGTGTATTGTCCCTGAATACAAATAGCGGTGACATTTAACATGTCTTTCACTCTCCTTCTTGTATAACCCTTCAACCGTCAGTTCAAAGAGTCTTCTGATTTGGTGGGTACTGGAATTTTTTCTTTCATTTGACACGAATACCGGTACTTTTCTCTCAAGTACCCACTACGATAATGAGAAAAAACAAATATGTTTGATAAGAATTAGATAGGAAGCCGATAAACTCATCTATTTTTCAGGTGTTTGTAGAGGCTATTGATATTGAACTGGAAAGTTCATTTGCACCTTTCAGGTCCGTTTTTTGACTATTCTAAATATTATTGTGATTTTTGGTTTTTTTTTATCTGTGGACAACACGAAAGGGAAACCTATGATGTTCGAGGAACATCGTGTTAGCCAGCGGTGGAATTTTGGGAAAGAAGGAAGGTGTTGGAATTTTTCTTGAATGTTTGGAGGTTGTAAGCATCAGGAAAGACTTCACTAGGCAAAGAATTCCACAATTTTGCCGTTCTATCGATGAATAATGCTTGGTATAGCGATGTTCGACAGGTCTCGAGCCTGACAGTGTAGGGGTGACCAGCTTGAGCTCGTCTGGTTTGTCTACTAGGAATCACGCGTGGTGGCATAATAGATGATATCTCCGTTGAGCACCGACCATGAAAGTACCTATAAAAAAGGCATAGATCGCCGACCTTTCTACGATGATGTAGAGAGGTCAATGATTTGGTGAGTGTTGTATCATCGACTAGGCGAATACCTCTCTTCTGAATTGAATCTAAGAGCTTCAGCGTATGTTTGGGGGCTGAGCTCCAGTACTCCAGGACAGGTCGAATTTGTGCTTTGTAGATCATAAGCAGTTGCTGGGATGTGAAGTATCTCTTCGCACGGAAAAGAAAAACCGAGTTTTTGTGAAGCAGTTTCCTACATATTTCGTATTTGAGAAGTCAACCACAGTCTTCGAATAGTAACGTCAACGTTCATGACTTTCTAACGAAAAGAGAAACCTAAGAAGGAAATAGGACCTTTTTTGTAGAACTCGACGTCGCCTAGATCACAAACGTGCAAAAAAGATCAAGAAAATTCCTCATGGATTTTTCGCAAGGGACAACATGAACGTACCAGAATCATTATTTAGGGTTGAGAAAGCGGTGAAAAAAATCAATATGTGTCGGAAAACGAGGTTGATTTTTTTTTTTCGAAAAATGGTCAGAGATGAGAAAAAAAATATTCACTCTATAAATGATACAAAAGGGTTGTCTATCACGTTTCCGGTGGAATACCTATCAGTGAAGACAAGAGGTTGTCCCAGAAGTTGGAATACTCATAGAAATATCAGTGGTTTATGCCTCCTTGAAAGGCATATACGTGTCATTCTGGCATTTTTGTGTGTCAACAGATACACTCTATTGGAGAAAATGATTATCTAAACTGTCATATTCCATTGGTGTGTTATCAGGGTGGAAATTTGAGAAAAAGTGATTTTCTTCGAAAAAAAAAAACGATATTTTCGAATAACTCCAAAATGGGAGACTTCATACTGCGAGCTTTGGGACACGCTGTATACGCAAGAAAAATTAATGATGTCAGTTTTCACACGATGGAACATAATTTGAACAACCAGGGGTAATCAGCGGAACGTTGACAAATTATTACATAATTTTTTTGTCGAATTTACTGATGCACTCGTATAGATAATTCATACCATGAATCGACTTGTTTGATATGTATCATGTGGTTGCACGAATTTCCTATGGTGTTGATCGGGGTTTGGGCAGTTCGTTCTGTCTATGTCCCAAATTCAAACACGGATATTCCGAATTCAAACGTCATTGTGGAATGGTGGCGAACCGCAGTAATGTACCAGATATATCCCAGATCTTTCATGGATAACGATGGAGATGGTGTAGGAGACTTGCAAGGTAATGATGATGATATATTCATGGATGATGAAGGTGATTCGAATAATTTCCGATACAGAAAAACATGTTGATACAGAGAAAATAGACATGAGAGTTGATATACCCACCTCACAGTGGTGGTAATATACAGGGTGTTACTATGTTAACTATGGGAACTATGGGAACGAACTCCTAGGGGTAATTCAGTGCAACAGTAGAAAATCAAAGGCTTTACATGTCCCAAAGGAAAAAATCTAGCGACGTTAAATCGGGTGAGCTTGGAGGCCAAGAAACTGCTCCACCTCTGGCAATCCAACGGTGCCCGAAGTGCTGATTTTCTCCTGTGTGAGGTCTTTAGTCTAAGAAACTCCAGTAGAAACAGAGCGAGACTTAATTAGACGATTTACAGCAGCATTTGGATTCATTCAAAACGAGGATCAAATTCCGCCGAAATCATGTGCGACATTGAAATCGGTATTTTCAGGTTGGAGGAAGACATTTTGAACAATTGTTGTGATGATATCATGTACAAAAGGCAAAAATTAAATGCATGGAATCCTATTTAAGCAATTCATCGTCTTTCTAAATTTTAACGCGTCTTAGGGCCGTAGTGACACTTTTCATAGTTCTGTAACACCCTATATTCATTTTTCTAGGATTTTTGGAGATTCGTTCTCTTATATTCACAAAATGGATGTATAAAATTCAAGTAATCCCATCCAAAACCGTTGAATTTAACGATTTTGCATACCTCCAAAATGAACAAGTTCAGGTGGGTTCAATTTTGAGAGACGCACCCTGTACTACTGGCACGATAGTAATATTCACAATATATCGTTTACGAATACTTGAATGAGTAGTTCACTTGTAATATTTTTATTTTATTTAATCGCAAAGATGCTTATCTCTACTCCTTATATGTATGGAACGTGAGCACGAGTCATTTGTAACGCGATCATCATGATCTCCTGTAATGAGGGATTTTTGATAATTGTCATTTTGGGAGCGAGTGCAATACAAGACTCGTTATCTGAAATTCATAGTTCGGATTCGACGGTAACTCTAGATTGGTGGCAAACAGCCGTATTCTACCAGATTTATCCTAGGTCTTTCATGGATAGTGATGGAGACGGTGTGGGAGATCTGGAAGGTAATGACTGCGAATTCATAGAAAGGAAAACTTGATTATTCAAGTACAACTGGTACATTAAATCGCTCATACTCAGAATTTTCAAACCGACCGTAATTTACTAGAGATAGATACTCTCTGTGATTCAATCGAGGAACTGGCATTCGTTTCTCAAGATTTTTTTGGATTTCCTCTCCTCATGAAAATGAAAATATGTGTTTTTGTAATATGTAATTATTCCGATATATCTGTAGTAAGGACAGACTTATGATGTGCCCCAGAATGTCATTGTGCTTTTAATTCAACCTTCAGATACCTAGAAGGAGAAATCTCTATTTGTCAGTGACAGTTTTTGAATCAAATTTTGAATCAAAAGAAAAATAAATATCAAAATGCCTACTTATCATAGTGGACGTTATGGGAAATCATGTTTCCAATGCAATAAAAATTATTTTGGATATTTTTTGATAAAAAAAAGAGTTCTTGAAAAAAAGTTCTAATTATAGGTCCAGCCAACATTAGTGTGCACATTCTGCGTTAACAATCATTCCAACATGATTTTAAAAAAAAAATGAGTTCCTACTTTCGAATAACGACACTTTTTATATCATTTCTCTGATAGTAAAATGGAAGAAATCCGTTGTGAATACTCCCCAAATACAAAATAATGCTGAAAAAAAATAAATAAAAAGAGTTCTTGAAAAAAAGTTCTAATTATAGGTCCAGCCAACTTTGGTGTGCACATTCTGCGTTAACGATCATTCCAACATGATTAAAAAAAAAATGAGTTCCTACTTTCGAATAACGACACTTTTCATATCATTTCTCTGATAGTAAAATGGAAGAAATCCGTTGTGAATACTCCCCAAATACAAAATAATGCTGAAAAAAAAAATAAATAAAAAGAGTTCTTGAAAAAAAGTTCTAATTATAGGTCCAGCCAACTTTGGTGTGCACATTCTGCGTTAACGATCATTCCAACATGATTAAAAAAAAAAAATGAGTTCCTACTTTCGAATAACGACACTTTTCATATCATTTCTCTGATAGTAAAATGGAAGAAATCCGTTGTGAATACTCCCCAAATACAAAATAATGCTGAAAAAAAAATAAATAAAAAGAGTTCTTGAAAAAAAGTTCTAATTATAGGTCCAGCCAACTTTGGTGTGCACATTCTGCGTTAACGATCATTCCAACATGATTAAAAAAAAATGAGTTCCTACTTTCGAATAACGACACTTTTCATATCATTTCTCTGATAGTAAAATGGAAGAAATCCGTTGTGAATACTCCCCAAATACAGAATAATGCTGAAAAAAAAAATAAATAAAAAGAGTTCTTGAAAAAAAGTTCTAATTATAGGTCCAGCCAACTTTGGTGTGCACATTCTGCGTTAACGATCATTCCAACATGATTTAAAAAAACAAGAGTTTCTACTTTCGAATAACGAGACTTTTCATAGCATTTCTCTGATAGTAAAATGGAAGAAATCCGTCGTGAATACTCCCCAAATACAAAATAATGCTAACAAAAAATCACGACCAAGAAGCCAAATAATCCGAATTCACTTAAATCATATCCTTTCACATCCTGCTCATAATAATGTTGGATCTTCGTTGATCCTGACTTCTTGGATATCATTTTGATTTATCAATATTTATTATTCAAATATTTTCTGAATACTATTATCATTAGAAATAATCATCAACATATACCTTCGAGAAGAGCAAAATTAAAAAATTCATCATATTCGAGCAATCATATAGATTGGTGAGCTTCAAAACACCACGTTTTTATAATGAAAATCATTTCTTGGTTTCACCAAGCAATCAAGAATAGAAAAAGATATATTGGTAGGTATTCCGATATACGTTTATGGATTCAAAAAGTTACAATGTACTGAGGAGTATAGTAAACAATATAAGTGAATGAAATCAGTACAGATGAAATGTGAAACCGATAAATAAACAATGTAAGAGAATTTGAGCTTGTGATGTGACCAAAGTAGTTGTGGAACAATTATCGCACTCGTTTGGAAGTGCTAATGGGTACTGATAAATAGTTATCATTGATATTGTGTTTTCAATTGCACAGCCAAGATTACCGAATTTCAACAAACCACGGTGGAAGATAGAACACATACAGTGTGGAACAGCCAAATGGAATAAATTCGATAACGAATAAATGATGGTGTGTTGGGAAAAACGCTTGGACACGTCGATTTGTATTTTTAGATGCGCATTTTAAAAAAAATAATTAATTACGGTGTGTCATGTGATAGTGGCCGATACCAACTTTCTTATTCCAAATACAACCCCCTATATATTATTAGTTTTTCGGATTCTTCAGAAAATTCTAGACATAATTCATGTACAATGTCCCATACCTATCTTCAAGAACCAAGCACTTCTCAAACAAATGATACACACACTAATTCAGAATTATTATTGCTTTAATTAAATAAAAAATAAAATAAAATTTCTGAAGTTGATAAAACGCTAATGAATGAATGCACATTTCGGAATAACTGAGAACTAGTTTTTTCGCGAAATGCTCGAAGCATTGAGCACTGATCACTGGTTTGAAAAAGTGATCCGTAGCAAAACGTTTACGAGCCTGGTAGATATTTATGAGCCAAGGGCGTGAAATATGCTTTTATAGACCGCTGAGTGTGAAGCGAGGGCTATCAACACGTCTAGGTTTGACATGAATCTTAATATTTCATTGTATATTTTCGAGATCTTACACTTTTATAATCCTTCAGATGGATTATCGTGATAACGTCTTATCAAGTTGATTAATATTCGATTTCATTCGATGTGAAATGTTTATGAGTGAACATTTGATCAACTGCATTCAATGGAAGATAGTATTAGATACTGGAAAGGTACTTGAAATGAATCATGAGGTGTAGATTCTTAAAAATGTATAGATTCAACATGAATTGTCACACCATAAACGCCAATGAACTTTTTTCGCAGTGATATAGCTGATATGATAATTTGTAGATATATAATATACAGGGTGTCCTGGAACTAGTGCAAAAGCGGTTTCTAAGATCATGAATAAGAAGAAAACTCTCATATGGTCGTTCCTGAAGATGGTTTTTTAGTAATTTTTCCGAAACAATTCCAGATGAAATGATGCAATCTTGTGTGGGTACTCACCTAGTGATTTATGCCGAATTCGAAAATGTTAATGAAAGGGAGAAAAAATTATCTCAATAAGTCATCACTTGGTCCATAACTCTCCTGTTTTGGAAACCTTGCTGACCCATTTTGAAACCATAATCTTCTATTGAACCTGATAATTCCACAGGTATCATCAGTAGACTGGACCATCTCAAAGATGCTGGGGTCACAGCCACTTGGTTAACCCCGATTTTCCAGTCCCCTCAAGTCGACCAAGGATACGACATCAGCGACTATCGTGCGATAGATCCACTTTTCGGCACGATGGAAGACTTCAAACGACTCATCGAGAAAGCTCATGATTTGGGAGTCAGAGTTATATTGGACTTTGTGCCGAATCATACGAGCGACTTGCACGAATGGTTTCAAAAATCCAGCAACAACACTCCAGGATACGAGGACTATTATATCTGGTACCCCAAAAGTGATTCGACTGAAAGGCCTCCTGTCCCAAATAACTGGGTGAGTTTCCAAAACAACCATCTGATGATAACTATACGCGCATGCGCGAATTTGACGCTTGACAGATGTCACTTTTCATTTTGAACTGGCGCATGCGCATATATCAGCTGCGAACCTCTGTCATTCGTGTTTTCTGACTTCAGTTTTTGTGTCGTTATCGATCATCCATATATTTATTATTATACAGGATGGCCCAATGGAAACGAAACAAGGTATGCATTTTACTGAGAGATCAAGGAACTGACATTTGAATAAATGATTCTTTATGTAATGTTGGATAGGACGGGATTTAAAAAAGAAACACATTAGGCACCTTTTAGATGAACATCGTTCTAACTACAAAATGAGAAATAAATGGTCATTGGAATTTGACAAAAATATCAATACCAACTAGAATAGGGTTCTTGAAGCGCACAAAGTTAAATTCAGAAATACAGAGCGATTCAAAATTCGACTTAAATATTTCATTTGCCTCCATATTACATGGAAATCTGAAAGTTTTGCCATATTCCCGTTGAAATAACGAAGAAATTTTTTCCATGGTATTGATGAATTTTTTCTTTCAGATATCAAATTTCAAAGGGTCTGCATGGGAATGGAGCGAAACTAGGCAGCAATATTACTATCACGAATTCACAGTTCAGCAGCCCGATCTGAATTACAGTAATCCAAGAGTCGTACAGGAAATGAAGGTAAGAATCTCGATCTCATGGTGAATTATCATTAACAATAAGTAGTCGAAAATCTGTTGATCCAGATCCAGTTGATTCGATCATGTCCAGATATCTCTGTCCAAGATTTTGAACCTCGCACCATTCATCGGAATGAAATTACCATATCCCTTTTTTTTTTCTTTCACTCAAGTCAAAGAAGTCAGAGATCAAGTGTGCTGAACCTACCAGACTCCATCCTGAAGCATCCGTGCTATCAATAATCATACCTATCATTGTAGATGCGAATGTGAAGTTCAATTCGGATATTTCATACGATATTTGTTCGACATTTCAGGATATATTAGGCTTCTGGTTGGACCAAGGTGTGGACGGTTTCAGAGTGGATGCAGTACCATACCTTTTCGAGGACCCTGAATTCAGAGATCAACCTCTTGCTGACGGTTACACCGTCTATGACGTCAATGTCCCCGATTGTTTGGATCCGATATATATAAAGGATCTTCCACCAACGTTCGACATGATTTACCAGTTCAGAGAATATGTGGACGAATATGCTGCACGAAAAAACACTGAAACTAAGTAAACATGATTACATTATCTATTGTAGGAGCAAAAGTATGTAAGGTATTTAAGAATGAAACGTTGTATTTCAGCAAGTAGGATATTTCCATCATTCGTTATGAGATTGATGATTGTTCGATCAATGAATGTTTTAGCAGTTTGATATTGCGAAAACTCCATGAGCATGAAAAAATGCAAGAGACCGAATGCTTAGATGTTTTCAATGCCCAAAAGATTATGCTCTTCGAATTGAGAGTTTCTATTGATAAACTTGAAATTTGGGACAATAAAATCATGGACCCCTCTTGAACTACCCCAAAACTGGGTCCACATAATTTTTGAAGTATGTAAAAACAGGGACATGCCAATTTTCAGAAGATTTGATCTGCTAAGATAGTCACAATTTCAGAAAATCTTCATTTGAAGATGATGTTTATTTGAAGATTAGCTCATATTTTTATCCCAACAATACGTTTTTGAAGAATTCACATCTATCTTGTATGTTTAGAAATTAGGAAAAGTTTGAGAATTAAAATGTGTTCATTTTTCAGCTTTTAATGGGATTTTCTCTCCTCGTTTCTAAAAAATAGAGTAGAAGTTATTAAAAATTATTGCAATATATTTGTAGTAAGGACAGATTTAGGATCTGTCCCAAAATGTCACTGCACTTGAATTTAAACCTTTAGATACCTAAAAGAGAAATTCTCTATTTGTCATTGACACCTTGTTTCTCAAATATTCGGGAATACAGATATATATTATACGAATAAAACCTCTACTCATCTTGGTGGACGTTTCGGGAAGGAATCTGCTCCCGTTCTCAACACAATTGAAATATTTTTCTCTTCGTAAACTTTTTTCAATGTTTCCGATTTTGACACTGAAAAGTGACAATTTGGCAGACGGAGAAATTCTGGTTACAAGGTGTTTTCATTAATTGATATTGAATTTTTCATTTTCATATTCAAGTTCCAGAAGTGGACGCCAAGTTTTATCTATATCAACTGAACAAGAAGCAATATTATTGTCTCCGTTCAGGAGAAATGTGTTCCTTTCTCAGAAGAGCATTTTAAGGTGTCTTGTTGGTTGCCCACCAGATCAGTCATGTCGAAACCTCTTCAAGGAGCACAAAATTTTGATTTTTTGGAATATTTATTTTTGAAATACTGACGTATATTCATCAGAATCGGGATATTTACTTAAGAAATAGCGACACACATTCACACGATACAAGGAAAAAAGAAAATCATCATGTACCCTTCAAACAACTAGAAATATCCAAAAGATCTTCTAATACTTTTGGTGTCCATTCATAAAACTTGCTTCCACAGTAGTTGAAAAATATGACGTCTCGGAAATTCAAACGTAACTTGAAGATATTCCTATTAGTTCTATGTCCATACACCAAACGAGAACTTATTGATTCTGGTTGAAATTTTATTTGACAATTGTTCTCCTATATAGGCTCTTCATATTATACAGGGTGTCCTTAAAAGGTCTTTACAAAAAGCTACCACATATTCTTCAGACCAAAACAATTCGATACAAGCAAACTTACCTCAGTAAAAAGTTGCTTAGTTTGGGCGCTAGACGGCTCTGAAGTTGAAATTTTCAAATCGATTTTGCTTCATAACTTTTGAACGGCTCATGAGATTTTTTTCAAATTTGGTACGTTGGCATAGACTCATCGGGCAATGAAACTCATATCATAATCATAATGAATATCATTCCATGGGCGTAAAGGTAATGATGCACCCGTGAATTGGCCACCACGTTCTCCAGACTTAACACCGATGGATTATTATGTATGGGGTTATCTCAAGTCTACGGTTTACAAGACCCCTGTGAATACTGTAGAACAATTATGGCAACGTATCCAACAGGCGACGAATAATCTTACAGGCGATGAAGAAGTTATGCAAAGAGTACATTTCAACTTTTTGCGTCGTATAAATCTTTGTATACGTGAAAATGGTGAACATTTTGAACAATTTTTATGAAATATCTGTTAATCGTTTTATTATTAATTATGCTCTAAATCACTAAAATTAAAATTTTGTCGAAACCATGAGAGGAATCGACTTTTGTCAAGAGTACCTTTTTTGTAGTGAATGAGTTGAATAATTTAGATTTCATATTGAAACTAATTTTTTTCCATTGGCGTAGGAGTTTTAGATGTTTATTTACTGAAAAAATCAAGTTCTACGCCCATGGAATGATATTCATTATGATTATGATATGAGTTTCATTGCCCGATGAGTCTATGCCAACGTACCAAATTTGAAAAAAATCTCATGAGCCGTTCAAAAGTTATGAAGCAAAATCGATTTGAAAATTTCAACTTCAGAGCCGTCTAGCGCCCAAACTAAGCAACTTTTTACTGAGGTAAGTTTGCTTGTATCGAATTGTTTTGGTCTGAAGAATATGTGATAGCTTTTTGTAAAGACCTTTTAAGGACACCCTGTATGTTCTTTTTGATTAGTTCTGTACATACTATTTATATTTTAAAGATGTTCTTTTGACCTGTCCTATGACTCATATGTTCCAAAGGATTGATAAAATGATTGATTGAATATTTCTATCTTTTTTCAGAGTGATTATGACCGAGGCCTATAGTCCGATAGAAAAACTCATACAGTATTACGGAACGAAGGATTTGAGCAGAAAAGGAGCACATTTCTCGTTCAATTTCAACTTCATAAATAGTTTGACTAATACCAGTTATACCGTTGATGATATTTCTAACGCCATCGAAACATGGTTGGTGAATCTTCCAGAAGGTTATACCAATAATTGGGTGGTAAGTATTCGATAGACTCGATAAACTAACCAAACTCGCAACTGACTTTTACATGTGGGACCATCCATATGATAACTGATGCAAATTAGTTGATTAGGATAATTAAATGTCCGTTGGACCATGTTTCAATCTAGAAATAGAAAAATTCCAATTAATCAGCAGTGTTTTGTATTGACTGAAATGAAATACTTCCTTCAAGATTGGGAACCATGATAACCACAGAGCAGCCACCCGTCTCGGAAAAGCAAACGTCGACGGTTTCAACATGCTGATCGCCCTTCTTCCTGGTGTGATGGTGACCTATAACGGCGAAGAAATTGGAATGGAAGACGGAGAGGTGACTTGCGAGCAAGGATTCGACCCGCAAGCCATAAAGGACTGTTCGACGTTCGCCCAAATCAGCAGGGACTTCGAACGAACACCCTACCAATGGGACAACTCGACGAACGCTGGCTTCAGCACGGCCACCGCCACTTGGCTACCAGTTTCGGTCAAGTCGAAGTATCTCAATCTGGCTGCACAGAATGTTGCTGGCGTATCGAGTCACTACAATATTTACAAGGAATTGATGGAGTTCAGGAAGACTTTCGAGGATTATTCGAGTCTGGATTCTGTGTCTGTGATGAAATTGACGGAGGATGTTATTCGAATTGACAGAAGGAGGTATGAAGGAGACTATGTTTTATTGTTCAATATTGGGCAAGGGGAAGAGATCGTGGATTTCCTCGGGATGACTGATGTTTACACAGTGGTCATTGCCAGTGTCAACAGTACACGTAAGCCTGGGTGAGTGAAAGTTATGTAGCAGAATTTTTTGGAAGGTATATTGCTTCATCAGCATCGAAAAGTTCCTTTTCGAAAGTTTATATTGGAATCTGAATTGATGTTATCAGTCTCTGATATTTATAATATATTATGTCAATTTGATGAGAAATAAATGTACATGCTACAGGATGTTCATTGAATAGGTATAATAAATCCAGATGACGATTGTAACAGTGATTTTGAGATGAAAAGTTCAAATAAATATCTGTCCTGACTCGATTCGTTTTCAAGGTTTTTCCCTTCTTTTGGAAAACATGTTGTTTTCCGTAAATATATTGAATATTCTTTGCCCACTTTAGCTTTGACTCCATCGAATTTTTCAGGTATCAAAAAATATACGTTATTGACTTTTTTGAAGTTTTTACGTTTTGAAATACAATTTGCTATGTTTCATGAAGTTTTCCCGTATCTTGATGAATTTTTGAGAAAGAAAATATACTTAATTGTAATTACATTCCAGTGATTTTGTTTTTTTTTTCTCAAAAACTGATGGAAGATGAGACGGAAATTCAAGAGAAAAAAAGCGTTAAATCAGAATTACCTTCTCTGAATGACAAATAATTGGTTTTAATATGATGATATTATGAATGCGCTGAACGGACTTGATGCATTTTTTTCATAATTGCCACTTCAAACTCAGTTCAGCGCTTCCGAATGATATATACCTACGATAATTCTAACTATGTTTTTAATTTTTGCAGGGATGAAGTGACGAGACAGATGGTTTTGATGCCTCACGAGAGCTTGATACTTCGGAATTGAAGAAAATATGCCTTTTTCTTCGGCACGAATACAATACATTTTCATGCTGAACAAGTTGAAATATTTTATAGACGAATTGAAATCAATAGGAATTAAAGTTGAAAATCGAATATTTGTTGATGATGATTTTATTCATGGTCAGAGCAGCTTTTCAGTCTGAGCATTTTAGCCTCAGCTGCAACATATTACTATATTACTGATAAGTTATTACAAAGTCTACCGATGGGAAGCCATTGATCAAATAATGATAATAAATAAAAAAAAAGAAACACCTTACCACGACCATTTATAGGAAAAGAGTGTGTAGCTTCATGAAACGACGATGCAAGTGGCACTTTTTTTCGGATCGTGATTCACCTGAAAATTTTCGGGAAATTTTTTGATTCAGGATATTATAATCCCATTTTCAATCTCCATTCATCAATTGGAAAATGAAAATGATAATGTGAAATCCACAGTAGACAAGATATCCAACTTCATTATTATTTATTATATTTATTTTTCTCCTGAAAAATATATTTATTAGGCGTTCACACTTTTTTGGTTACGAGAACAGTCTTGGACATTATGAAACTCTGAAGCTTAGCTCACATAGATCTATAAGCTATCTGATTTTTCTCCACAAGCTGATCAACTCCAAAACAGATTGGAGTTCAATACTGGGCCAGTTATGTGTAAATTCTAAAATTATAGTCACAAGAAGTGATAATTTATATTACCACACAATGATCACACAAATGTATGTAGAAACTCTATCTGTCAACTACTAAAAATGTGTGACCTATATTTCTCCCATATTGATTTGTTTTGCTCATCTCTGTAGTGAAGTCTTATCTATATTTCTTCTACATCGGTATCTACGTGATAATACTGATATCATCGTCGCTATGGACAGTTCATTATTCACCTAGGTAAAACGTCTGCATCACTATTTACCTAGGTAAAAAAACTGTTACTTCTCATAAGAGGAATTCTTTGAATAATTGTGATTTCTCAGGTTATAACACCTCATGAAAAAGCCAACACCTTCGCCAAAATGTTTGCAGACAATTCTACCTTGGATCCACGAGGCCAGGAACTTCCCAAAATCGCTACCATCGATAACCGTATGCCAGAAATTGTCTTCCGGCAACGCACAATCACATTCTGCTTAGCCTCAACGTCAAGAAGGCTATGGGGCCTGACGGAATACCGCCTATTGTTCTCAAGAAATGTGCCCCAGAACTAACACCAGTTTTTTGCAGGTTGTTCACCCTTTCGTACAAACTCGGCGTATTTCCTTCCAACTGGAAGAAAGCTAGGGTCCAACCGATTCCAAAGAAGGGCAAGAAAACCCTCCCTAACAACTATAGACCGATTGCACTACTATCTATGATCTCTAAAGTAATGGAAAAAGCAATCAACATCGAGCTCATCCGATATCTAGAGAGCTCAAGAATCGTGAACGACCGGCAATATGGCTTTCGTCACCAGAGGTCAACTGGGGATCTGCTTGCCTATGTGACACATAAGTGGCAGGTGTCAATAGAGAAACATGGGGAGTCTCTGGCTGTAGCCTTGGATATCTCCAAAGCATTTGACCGAGTTTGGCACCAAGGCCTCCTAGCGGAACTTCCGTCATATGGTTTGTCGCCCCAACTTTTACTATCGAGTTTTCTTGCAGATAGATCACTCTACGTGGTGGTAGACGGGGTCTCGTCTGATACAATGACGATCAATGCTGGTGTTCCACAAGGCTCTGTCTTGGCTCCAACTTTGTTTTTGCTCCACATCAATGATTTGTTGAATGCGACCTCCAGCCCAGTTCATAGCTTTGCGGATGATAGTACACTTCATTCCGCCTTTTCCTCTAGAGCCCCTATATCATCCAATGAGGCCAGAGGTGCAAGGCGAAGACAGGTTGATGCTTTAAATGAGGATCTGACAAGAATTCTGAAATGGGGTTCTGAGAATCTAGTAGAGTTCAATGCAACTAAAACTCGAGCTTGTATGTTCACCAAGAAGGCTGATCACACAATGCCCAATTTGATGATGTCGGGTACCACCACTGTTCCTATGAGGTCGTCAATATCCATGCTGGGTGTCACCACCAACAGCGCTCTCTCATGGGACCATCATGTGAGGTCCATTGCGAAAACTGCTTCACAAAAACTTGGTTTTCTATTCAGTGCGAAGAGGTACTTCACATCCCAGCAGCTGCTCATGATCAACAAAGCACAAATTCGACCTGTCCTGGAGTACAGTTCACATGTTTGGAGCTCAGCTCCCAAACATACGCTGAAGCTCTTGGATTCAATTCAGAAGAGAGCCTAGTCGATGATACAACACTCACCCCTACACTGTCAGGCGAACGGCGAAGTTGTGGAATTCTTTGCCTAGTGAAGTCTTTCCTGATGCTTACAACCTCCAAACATTCGAGAAAAATTCCAACACCTTCCTTCTCTCCCAAAATTCCACCGCTGGCTAACACGATGTTCCTGGAACATTATAGGTTTCCCTTTCGTGTTGTCCACAGATAAAAAAAAAGTTGGGGAAAAAAAATTTGCTTGTCCGTTGAAGTTTACGAGAATGAATCTTAATTTCTCATAATAATATCAGGAAATATCGAGATTGCTGCGTTGTATCATATTCCCGCCGTGCAGACTTCAGTAGCGTCGATATTCCGATCGACCTATAAAATCTCATGTCGCCTCATCGGACTCGCGGTTAGCATGCGAATTGAGCAGTTTCTTTCTTCGATTCCTTCGGCACGCACCGCCCTCGATGACCTCACAGCAGATAGAAAGAAGGCCCGAAAGACGACACACATGAATTATGCAATGCCTATTTCGGTTTTAGCTCGCATACCGCATGCAATCATCAGTTTTCATATGTCCCCGTTATAACCAACGATGGGGTGGATGTTTCATTTATGTAGAGCATGAGAATTGCGGATTTTCGAGGGTGTTCGAAATCCAACTGGAATCAAGGCTGGAATACTAAGGAAACTGTAATGTAGCGGTATAGCAACCTTCTTGGAAATATCTAACAAAATATCTTTCTTGTGGCAATCACAACGGATACTGGTCGGAGTGGAAGTATATCTGGTTGGCTTTCAAACAGTACATGAAACAAACCAAAATAAAATAAAAAACAAATTAAGATAAGATGAGAATGAGGGCAACAAAGATCGGTTCATACAGATGACTTGAATAAAATGGGAAATAAGAATGAACCAATCAAATCGCAGTTTTGTTGACAATGACTTTTGTTTTTTGTACAAGTTCTGTGAACTCATAATTAATATTTTTATTTAACTCCAAATCAAATTCACAAAACTTCCAAATTTCAAACACAAATAATAAGGTTAGGTTAGAATAATCACAAACTCCGAACATCCAGTACAGAAAAGATTAAAGAGTTAAAGATCAAAGTTGGCAATCTTTGTTCCTATTCTTATTTATTATTTTAGCTTATTTCGTTTATACACAGTAGAAAATCGACGGGATATTTGACACCAAAATGACACCCGGCGGTGTCTATATCCATACACACCATTTTTGTGTCGATTTAACAACGTTGGTGCAGTGTTCAATTGACACTGTGATGGTGTGTATGGATATAGACACCGCCGGGTGTCATATTTCACACCGGTAGTTGTTGATATTCGTCTGCGATGGTGTCAATTTGACTTCCGAGAGGTGTAAAAAACTGTATAAAGAATGTGTTCTTTGTTTCATATATCATTTTATGTGTCAGAATAATTTTGAGGTATCTGTATCCAGTTGCAGTATTGTGAGAAAAAAACATGGAGATTATAAATAAGTATTTATTTTCCAATGATAAACAACGAAAAACATTCTATCTGACAGATGATAATATAATATACAAATTCAAATGGAAGTCGAAACATAAATAACACTTCTTACAACAGTAGAAAATACTATCTGAACAGAACATAAATAAAATATTACGTTTTACATCGGAAAGATGTACAAAAATAAAAGTTGAGCTTTTTCAATAACATCGATATTATAACATTATACTTATCACACTGCACTATTGAATTGATTTAAGGTAAAACAAACTAACCTGTCACCAGAGATATTGGCGATTCACCGACGACCGAAAATTCGTGTATAAATGGGAATCTAATTGGTAATTCAACAGGCTTGTACAGGTCTAGGTATAAGGACTCGTACGACCTCCGACTTCAAAGGGCCTGTTGGAGGGACTGGATCCACTGTTAACCGGAACCACGAACGACGCGTTAATATGGCGTCTTAGTTTTTATTCGCTCTCTACGGTGTTGTTTCAACCACTTGCGGATTCAATGTTGAACACTAGCGGTGTCCAATATTGTATATGTCTTTGGGCAGGTGTTGAACCATATAAAACGGAGTTTTTCAGATTGACCACTGTCAATGGTGTCACAGTTAACACCATTCGGTGAAAAATGTTTGTACTACTCTAAGGTGTAAAAATTTACACCGTCAAATTTTATACTGTGTAAACGCTCTCATATAAATGTGCATGTTCAACTTTCTTATTCTATTTTAATTTGTTTCCTATTTTACTTCGATTTGTTTTATGCTGTTTAAACTCACTTATAATGTTCTATGTGTGGTTCATACCACCTACATTAGCTGTGAATCAGGTCGTCAGTTTCAACTGATTGAAACTCATTTTTCTTCGACTTCGTTTCGTTTGTTGATGAACTTCAATATACGTGATAGCCCTACAACTTTGAGCTGATTGATGTAGGTATCTGCAAGGGACTGAATTCCGAGAATAAATTCTGTTTTCGAAATGATTCGGATAAACTTGAAGTAGCTTGAAGTAGATTGAAATTAGAGGAAAGAGAGTTGAAACAACATGTGACCTCACACAAAAATTGCTCAGCTTATAACTCATTTTATATATCCGTCTCATACACATGTTTTTCTAAAAAATATGAAAAGTCCAACTATATCTTTCCCTATCGAGTATCCTCGCACATAGAACACTCTATATGGTGGTGTGCCACAAGGCCCTGTCTTGGTACCACTTTTGTTTTTGCTTGACACATAAACGACATGCACTCACGAATTTATACAACTCTCTAAACATCGTAAAATTTGGGCTATGTCTATCCGTTCTATCAGTAGGTGCGCTCATTTTACATCAAAAGATGATCTCATTTCATAGAAGTAGAAATCTGATTTTTTTTTGTAAATATTATAAATCTCAAGGAGGGGGGGTCGTTTATCCCTGTGTCCTTCCCTTGGATGCGCCACTGTGAGAATATATCAGACAAGTGATGAAAATACATCTATTCATGCAGTACATCGAGAAATATATCACAGTTCTCCGTTCTATAAATCAACTACATAACATTTTTTGTACATGTATCACAGCCATTTCCATCGAAACCCACATCGTGTATGCAAAGCAACGAACTTCTACGTCTGCAAATAGAATTATTGGTGAAGGGAATAACGCCCGAGAAGAGATACACAAATAAGAAAAGAGCCCGGCACAATATGGACACGCGATCGTCCCGGCGGGATCGAAAACTCATTACAGTTCGTCTTTGACCCCAGCAACCAAGACCGGCCCAAGAGAGATCCATTCGATCGAAGGAGAAAGAAGACACCGAGACCAATTCTCTGTTGGCTAGACAAAACTGCCGACCCTTGACAGAATACGAATTATTCAGACAGGTTTCCTTGGATATGTTTATCGTAGAAGTTTCGAGAAGTCGAAACGGGCGACAATCAAATTGGTAACATATGCGAGTTCACTCGGAATTTCTATTCAAAGGATGCTTTTATTCATTCATTTTTCCAACGGTCAATCATGCCAATTAAACAAATACAAAGACTCAAAGAATGATGAAGATGAACCAAACAGTCATTGTTGAAAGTGTGTCGCTCATTGTTTCATTGAGAGACTCATTTTGGCCATAATTTGTTCTGCAAAAGGAAACCTTGGAAAAGTCAACAATTCGAAGATAATCAATACTGCTAATGATAATCTTGTTGAGGAATTTCAGCACCATTGATATTTGTGGATGAAAATATTCCTCTCCACTCCTTCCCATGTTGAACACCAGTATCTTTATTTTGAGTATTTGGCAAAAGCTCAATATCAACTTTGTAGAATGGTGGCCACACGATTGAGTTTCATTTGAGATTTCTTGCTGAACGACGAGAAGGATGTCGTTTTTGAGTCGAATATAACACCAAATCTTCTTGAACTCTGATGAGTTTGTGTTATTGATCTGATGAATATAAGTTATTTTTCCACATCCACCAGGTTCAGTTTCAGTAAATTATTATTACACCACCTTGAAAACTTTCAGCATCAGACATTGAATGTTATGAACATCTTCAAATCATCGGCAACTAGAGAAAGAGATGAAGGTTATAGGAACTACTAATGATATCATTAGGAAGATCATTGACGAATATGTTGAATGATATTGGTCCCATGTGGAATGCCCGAAGGAACTTCAATTGGATCTGACACTGAAATCCCATATTTGACATAATATATTGGACTTTACCACTGAAGAACTATATATTTCATGAACTTTTCTCATTATTTCTAGAGGAGGATAATCAGCAGATTGATAAAGCAGCTTTCACTAGAACTGAGGAAAACATTTCGAAAGATTCAATGAGAAAAACCATAGCGCAGACATTTCATCACCATCGATAGTTCAATACCATTGATTTCTCGCGAAGGAAAATCAATTCCTCATGACCAAGACCAATACAATGACTAGGCAGCAATAAAGCATCTTCTACTTGAGCTGAGGAAACCATTTCGAAACATTCGATCAAAAATATCATATCGTAGGTACTTGAGAAATATTTCTTTACAATTATTAATTCAATATCTTCAATTTCTCGCGAAAGAAAACCAATACCTCCAACTACAAAACGACAACTTGAGAATCTATTTTGTTGTTTTGTTGCATATTTTCTTCAAAGCAGAGACTGCTGATATTCCCCACAAGTTTATCCGCAAAATCTGTCTTGCACGTTCTCGGACAACCAGTATATCAAAAGGATGAGAAAATATAAAATAACGGCGCTCTTTTCCGCATTAGATTCCAGGGACGCTTTTCAGAGATAACAAAATCGTCTGCAGGATATAACCATATTGGGTAGTTTTATGTTCGTAACTTCTGTAACATTGCCAATATAGAGGAGAATTCGGACTAACTCGACCCCTGCTCTGCCCCCATCACAGCCCAACTTCCACAACTTCTTTCATTCGTTATGTCGGTGGACCTTACATAGACTGTGATTTATACATCGAACGAATAGTGCCCGATGAAACTTTTGTGAGCTCGATTCCGAAGTTCAGAATGTATGTTTTCCAATGAGGTAGAAATCTATCCGATTTGAACTTCGGTTTATGATAATGATCACATAGAGGAACATACTATGCATACCTATTATATTCCTCACTGATATGTGAATATATTCAAGCATGCACTGGTAAGGTGGAGTCAGTTTGAACTGACAATCAAGGCTAATTGTACTGGTAATCAGGGCTAATTGCCAGTTCAAACTGACACTCACGGTTAATTGCCAGTTTGAACTGGCAAATAAATATTTATTATCCGCACAAGACTGACAATTGATTGATTCAGAATCATAGACGAATAGATCGCTAATGAGTTTCCAAACTTTTGGTGACAAACAAGACTCAATATAAGATATCTTATTACTGATTTACAGCGTTGTGAAGTAATTCCGATTTGATGCTGAAAATCAGAACGTAAAACTACCTACAATAGGAGGCCGTGATAAATTATAATCAAAGAGTGCTAACAAAGTTTTACTATGGTGATATCTACATCTAATTACGACTGAACGACGGTTAACATTTAGGACACCATATGTCCACAGGTTTAATTATAATGATGAGAATTATGCAAAGAATCAGAGTCAATCTAGACACTACGACAAGTCTTCGTAGGGTTGATTTTTTCCTCTATATTGAATATTTGAATTTCGGTAGTGGTGTTCAAAAAACGACAACTTCGAATTGAGTCAATTCCGTTTGATATTAGATACTTCCCAAACTATCACTTATCATCCTTTAGCAAAGTCTGTTCTCTACAATTTCATCTTCTCATATTTTCTCTAACTTCAACAGTTCTCTCGTGGTACATCAATTCATCGAATTCCACTGCCTCGATTTCGTACTTACTAGTGTGACGTCACGTAAACGATGCTCTGGCCCGTTACGACAGAGTAGGCTCTGATCGGGTGCCTCTTTCATCTACTAAACTTGAAGATATTGTATGATTTTCAGCTATCCGAAGAGATTCATTGGATCGAATCAGAGCTGCAATTCTAAACATTGAGATGTATTTTAAGATTAGACGACAATAAGTTTGGTCAAACCAATTCGATGAGAAGCAGAAGAGTATGAAATGAGGTTTCGCTTGTTGGGATGATCGGCAATTTATTCATTCCTCATGATAAAGTACATTTACTGTAGCGTGAAATCGTACGTTGTGCCTGCTTCGATATAAATCTATTCACTCTTAAGTAGAAATTCTATTATAAATCCTCAATACTTGATGGTTTTGAAGAAGGCTATCTTCGCGTCCACCACCCGAAACAACATATCTTCCTTGATGACGTGCCGCCCTGGTACCAGAATACTTTTGCTTCCTTCAATCTGGTAAGTGACATCTACAGGACAATGAGCGGGTTTGACTCTCGACACCTCGAAGGTGAAGTAGATGCTGACTGTTGCTTGAGCTATCGGATAGCACTTGGTCGGAATAGCGAACTTGGCCTCGTATTTGTAGAAATCGCTGACTTTGTCGCTCTGTTTGGCGATCAGGCAGATGGAGTAAAGCCAGTTCTCAGTCACCTCGGACGTGAAATCTATGTATTCTTTGAGTTTGAATATACCGAGTTCTACGGTGAATTCGTTCAGTGCTGGCCAAGATACGATGTTTTTCACGGTTGAGAGGTTTCTGGGACTGAGTTGGATATATCTGCCATGACTGAAATACAACGAAAATCTTATGCTCCTGCGGGAACATCGACTATCATAAAATCGTCCTATGGATCCTTATCACATTTTCAATAACTCCACTTTATCATTATACTAATACGATGAATTCATAGTGGGTTAAGAGCGACTGGCAGAAATTTATTAAAAAATATATATCTGAAATATATCTGATGAAAATCTTCTGAACAAAAATCAAATGAACCCTTTTCTTGGTGATTTTTCATTCATAGAAACATACATTCTTCTAGAATTTTGTCATTTCCTCTCCTCGTTTCTAAAAATTGGAAAAAATAAAGAATTATAAGAAAATGTTGCGATATATTTGTAGTGAGGACAATTTATGATCTGCCCGAAAATCTTACGGTTCTTGTATTTTGATTTTTTTCAAACAAGGTGTCACAGACAAATAGAGAATTTCTCATTTGGGTATCTGGAGGTTGAATTTCAAGCGAAGTGATATTTTGGGGCAGATTATAAATCTGTCCTTACTACATATTATAATTGGAATAATCATTACAATTTCATGTTTTCATTTTCAGAAACGAAGAGAGAGAAAATCCTTGAAAATCTGGAAAAATACATACTGAGTGGCCCAATGAAAACGAAACAAGGCCGATTTGACATAGTTATCGTTCTCAGAAAAAAAAAAACGCTGGAACTGGTCGATTTTTTTTTCGAGAGGGAACTATTCTGCGCATGATTTCAACTTTTTCACTTCAAACCCCTCGGAGGGGTGAGCTCCAACCCTTGAGGGGGTTACATCATTTTGAAGGTAATCGAAATCTCTTACCAACGCTTCCTTGTTTTTTGGAATTCAATGCAGTAGTTCTCAAGAAAACACGTTCATGAAAATAATCGGCTAGTGTTGGAAAGTAACCGTTTTTTCCTTCCATCACTATTATTTCCCATGTTGTAGCCAGAACGATGTTCATCTAAGAAGTGCCTCATATGTGTTTTTTTTTAAATCTTGTCCTATCCATCTTTACATGAAGAATCATTAATTTCAATGTCAGTTCCTTGATGTCTCAGTAAAATGCATAACTTGTTTCGTTTTCATTGGGCCACCCTGTGTATAAAAGGATAATATATTCTAAAATACATATATTCAATGGAAATATGAAATATAGAAAATACAATTGGAACCGCATCTGACAATTCATCCGACAGAAAATTCACTCGATAGAAAAAAAAAGTTTTTGAAACCTTGACACTTACGTAGTGGAGATGAAATCTATTGCTGCTTGCAGGATATCATCGACGAAAATATGAGTGAAATCCTCGTAGTCCAAATAATACTCACAATTTTGAGGAGGTCTCACACGTCTGTGAATCACCCTTCCATCTAGATCGATATAACTGGAACATAACATATCACGACATATTATCGATCTGTTACTCATTCGCGGAAATCACCAATATTCCATGAATTTTTCGAAAATCACGATTCTGGTTATTATACATCAGGAAGAGATCTCAAATCATTTCAGCGACCAACTTCAAGGAATTTCTGACTTGTGGCTTTTTGTACCTCTTGTGTTGAAATAGGCAATATTTGAGATATCTGTTTGAAGTTTACATAGTTTACATAGTTTACATAGTTTACATAGTTAAATAGTAATTGGCCTGTATCTTGGAAACAGCATCAATAATAAAACAAAACATAACACCAAGTTTGGATCTTGCTCAACATATCACAACACTCGACAAATCGAAGCATTGAGCTGTCCTAACAATAACTCGAAGATGATGAATGAATGTATATACAAACTGAATATCTTGGCAATTTCAACCGAACAAGATCAAATACCTTGATGAACCACAGCAAAAGAAGTCTCTGTAGACAGAAAGAAGATCTCAGGAGGCTGAGTTTAAAAGAGGACAGCACCAGCAGATCTTGTGGTGGGATTCCAGAAACACCTGATCTTATGGAGTGCGATACTGTACATCACAAAAGATGGATCATACTGAGACGAGTATGATTGAGTGATACGAGTAGTCTCACTCAAAATTGTGAAATTCCTGAGGGAATTGAATCTTGAGGTTTGCTCGTTGAGCAAACCTTGGATTAAACAAAAGAAGATGCAGCACAACCTTTCACTTTGAACATGTAAAACTTTTTCCTACCTGCAACTCAACAAGTCATTATTTGAAAAACTGTCTACGGAATCTCCAAGTCGATATGTTGGAAAGGTATCCTCTACAACTGCTTCTCTCTCGATACATTTCACTATAGATGGTCTGTCATCAGGATTTATACTGAACTTGTCGAAACCACTTATATTAATTACATTGGCGACTGTCTTGTAATACTCCTGGGATTCAATCATAATCTGACTAAGCTGTTGATGGCACAAAGAACAAAATATAACGTGTTGATAATGTCATAATGACAAGCAATATGTAGAATCAACTGAAGGCACACGATATGTCTCACTTGATGTCAATCAAGTCTCAAGTCGTCATGAGCAATATCTGGAAGTCATTCGAATTTATCTGGTTCAAGAAACTATTTTTTTTCCGCAGAGGTTATTTTTTTAACTTTACAATGGAAACAATGATGACAAGTTCAATGCAAATAAGGTTTCAGCTATGGCCAGTTAGTCTTATCAAAATAATACCGAATGACTGGTTTGCATTGCTATTGATCGAATCAAGTATCCAAAACGTCATATTTTGATAATCGCAAAGATTTTTATAATTGTTTATCCGGTTTATATCTACCCAGTTTTTTCCACGAACGAATGTGGAAGTACCAAGACTGCCGATGAGTGAACAAGAACTTGAGAAGACATCAGTCATCAGTCGAACGAACAAAAAGAAATACAAAGTGGGGATGAAAAAGTATTGTGGAGGAAAATTATTCATATTGTAGTATAGCATTTGGAGCACGTACATCACTAACCCAGTTCGACAAGTTAATGATAACATAACATAAGATGAAATAAGATTGAAGATGACATATGATATGAGTAGTGGTAGCAATGTTATCATATTGATGAGACCACCTGATTGTCTCTCGGTATTTTGATTACTAAAAAACCCAATTTTCTGACATTCAACTATTGTATATTCAATTTTAATCAATGTTTACTCACAAACCTATTCCCAGTCTGTCAATCAGTATCACAAGATCGCTGTTTTTTAACAATAACCAACGAACCAAACCATTCATATTGATTTTTTTCATTTCTTGAATTGAATGACAGCTGACGTAGTTACAGCAGCATTTGGCGTTTTCATGAGACTGTGTCCTAGATTGGTGCTAAAAAATCGGTTAGAGATGTGATATTTCTCAGGATCCTATTACCATTCCAAAACTGCCATTTCATTACATCGATTTTTTTTGTTTTCGAAATAATCCTGGAATATCAAAATCGTGCGTTTTTGACAAACCCCTGTATCTCGGTTGATTGAGAAGATACGGTATTAGGACATTCCACATGGGTACTTCCTCAAGTTGAATATCATTTTCTTATCCCCTTCTTCGAAAATGTATCACTTGGTATTTCCTTCTAATACTTTCACACATAAGAACAATAGGTATTATAATCATCTGAATAATTCAACACTTCAGTATCAGGCGATTAAAAACTATGAAAAAATGGAGATTGAACTGAATTGTTCCAATTCATGATCTCATTTTTTAAATCAAATAATTTCATCATAAATTTCTGCTATATTTCTCAGTTGTTGCCTCCATCTTGCTTTTATGAAATTCACGTAATCCTATATCATGTTGATCACCATATCGAAAGTCCCTCGACGTTTCCATTCAATATTTCCCATAACGGCACCGACGTCAAAGTCCAGTTCGCCTGTCATCCTCTATATCCATCCAGAAAAATGCTTGACGGAGGAAGGTAGATAGCGGAATTGAATTTCGAAGTTATCTATGTCGATCAGCTATTATTCTTCTTCTTGCATTCCTCAGTATAAGATTTCCTTCGGTGAGAAATAAACAGTAACACTTCGATGGAAGGTGAACAGCACAAGAGAGTCAATCAGCAAGGAAGTGTCAAGGTAGTGAAAATGAAAATATTCCCAAGTTGATGCTTATCTGACAATTCCAGCGGTAATTTGGCACTTATCATGCGATGGGTTTTTTTTTCAATTATTTTTCTTGGTACTTACGTATTTCGACCTCAAGAACCCGAATTTCACAATAAAAACGTGCGCACACTTAAATTTTTCGAGATATTCCAGGAAAAAAAAATGAAAATTACCCTTCTTGTTTCGGCCTGTTTTGGGTAGGCACCATAGCCCTTCGAAGTTTCATTTCTCACACAAGATACTCTTTATATCTTCCTTATACATTCTAGGTGCTAAAAAGAGGGAGAAACATCCTCTAAGAAGTTTAATTCATCGTCTTTAGCATCTTTGATGAATCCTTCTTTCATATGGACGGCGCTGTCAAATGTGCATCTGTGATATTTTGACTCACAGAACTAGTAATTCTGACGTAGATTCTCATTTGACAGCGCCGTCCATAAGAAAAATGCTGGATCCACCTTCGTCCAAGATGCGAAAGAACGTTGATTCAACTAATTCGAGCATGTTTTCCCTTCTTTTTGATTTCTTGAATGTTCAAGGAAGGTAAAAAAAGTATCCTGTGTGAGAAAATAAACTCCATGCCTACCCGAAACGAGCCGAAGAAAGAAGGTTAATTTTCATACTTTCTCCTGGAATATCTCGAGAAATATAAGTTTGCGCACGTTCTCATTGTGAAATTCGGGTTCCTAAGTACCAAGAAAGAAAATCGAAAAAAAACCTTCGCATGATAAGTGGCTAAGCTCTTACAAAGTGAAGTAGTTCCTTCGATATCTCCAGAGTACCAAAAGGAGGATCATAGTGGGAATTCGAAGATGAGCTTGTAGCTCTGTGGGGTAATCAAAAGGTGTACCCAAGCCAAAAATTATCCAAGATATATCTTGAAGAAGAGGCCTGGCTTGAACCTGGTGAATAGTTCGGGAAAGTGATGAACTAGAGAAAGTGGAAGGTAATCGATGTAATAAGATTTCAATTGCATCTACCTTTAAAATATTCTCTACTAGATAGTTTAAAATTGAATCGACCATATGAAAAAACATAACATATTGATGTGCCATGACATTGTATTGTAAATTACGTTGATAGTTTGAGATTATCCACTAGAATCTAGAAAAATAACGAGATATATCATTTCATAGATGAGTTGTTGGATAATCTTGACCAAATTTCAGATGGACCCTAGTTTGCGCCTAGAGAAAAGTGGATGAATCCATCCAATGAAAACGGCGAACGATTGAGAGGTGATGATCAGACTGTTGGCAAAATTGCACCCTCATTTGTTGCACATACAAACAAATCGATAGCCCTTTCTCATGGTTCGTTTCGAGTCGATGAGGCAAGGCTGGATATAGTAGACAATACATGATATCATATCTTATACAGTTATAACCTCAGATCTCATACTTTTGTCTCGTGTCGTCAATGTCGAGGGCAGTGACAGTTTTGGCACCTACATTTCCCAGGGTTCCCGGCAGAACAGTTGATTTCATTTCGAACCTGTAACAGTTCTTCCATATTTTGTTCGGTATAAACTGATTTATTATTCGAGATTTACTTTCCCTTCTCGTCTCCACCATCTTCGTTCGTGGGGAAAGAATGCGACCCATTCACTATCCCGTCATATTTGTGCATATATTTACGCAGAGGGCAGCCTAAGCCGTCTTGCAGCGTCGCATTGTGGCGTCAGAAGCTATCAGTCGTCTCCATGGCACTGTTGATTTAAATAAACCCAGACTGGTCGCGCTCCGCGAAATGGGATTCGGTTTTTGTCGCCAGACCGAACTTTATATGTCAATGTCGGTTACAACTACCTAACCGGATATATTCCGGCCGGATCCTCGGGTATCACGAACTGGGGGCCGTGAAAAATGTCGTCCATCGAAAGTAAATCATACTTGATCTGGGTGTGCGATTCTCGAATACGTCCTTATTGTCTAGAGCGCCATCTCGAGAATAGAGAGACGTTTCAATCTCATTGGCAGTACATTTTATAGATTCTGTATCAACTTTAAATATTCGGAGATATATGACGTCGTTCATCATACGTATCACCTACGTTTACAGTGTGGAACAGCCAAATGGAATGAATTCGACAACAAATAAATGAGGGTGTGTTGGGAGAATCGCTTGGACACGTCGATTTGTATTTTTGAATACGCCTTTTTTTCAAAAAAATTAAATTATATAGAGTGTGTCATGTCACAGTGGCCGATACCAACATTCTCATTTCAAATGGTACAACCTGTATTTCATTCCATTATTGAATTCTCACTGAAGAGCTGATTTCATCGATACACCACACTTGGGGTCTAGCGGAAATGATTACAGAGATATAGGGTGTGAAAATCGAAATTTTTCAACTATTCATTGTTGGTCAAAACCATAGACTTATTATCCTGAGGAGACGGAACTATTTACATTCAAAGAAGATCAGACATTGCCAATATCTGGTCCACTGTAGGATACTAGTGTGACCGATTGGAAAGTGTCGTTGCCATATTTCCAGTTTGAGAACGAGATTCGCAATAATTATTGACAAGTTCATATCATTTTTTCATTGTATTGCAAGTAATACAGTCTCAATGGAACATTTTTCTGAACGGTATTTTATATATCATGAAAACCTGAAATGTACACGTTGGCATTACCGAATATTCATTTTGTGAACTATTACATTGTAGCATTGTTCATTGCATCAAAAATTCTAAGCAACTTAGTATACCTATTTCTGTATTACTTCAGGTTTCCCGCTGATAGTGAAAAAAGAAAAATTCGGGCATCTCTTCTTGGCTGGCAGGAGAATCGTCTGAGCAAATATCTTTATGTATATTCTGATCATTTCGATTCAAGTGATGTCATAACAAAGAAAAGTGGTACCAAATACTTATTGAGGCCAGATGAAAATCCAACACCTTTTTTCCAGTAATGAATCGAAATGTGTCATCATTATCCGAATAAATTTGTTGTATTATATGAATATTAAAAGTGTGAAAGCTGTGTTTCTTGTTTTTATCAAAACAGAAAAATTTATTGTGTACAAAGTATAAGGAAATTCAATTTTATACAACTGTCTGAATGCATATGATATTGCACTTATTTCAGTTGAACATAATATCAGGAATTGCAGGTACTGACAAGAATCTGGTTATATATTTCCAATGATGTATCATTTTTCAGAATGTTGATTGACATATACAGAGAGAAATTACATGTTTTCATTGAGAGTACATTTGTAGCTTGTTCATTATCAAACGGAATTTGTTTGTCTTCCTAACTAACAAACACGACGCTTCGACTCCGTACAGAACAATATTCAATAATATAGTTATAGATAAAATATATTTCCAAGTTATGGAACCATTGGAACGGTACGCCACTGGCTGAAATCAGGGAAACAAGACACATAAACATAACAGCGTTGCCAACAAGTTGGTGAAGACAAAGAGGTTCGATCGGTAGTCTTTCTCATACACGTGCAGTTCAATTTCAATCATTGCTTCAAAACAAAAGCAGGATAATAAGTCTATGGTCAAAACGGCTCACATGTCCCTGTCTCAACTCTCGATTTACTACCTACTGTCATTTGATTGAAACAAATATAGGGTGGTGCAGAATTCAGAAAATTGATCATCCTGTATCTGTCCCAAAGGAATGTCAGTAGATAGTATATCGAAAATTAAGACAGAGACATAGAAGTCGTTTCGACCAATAATGCATAGTTTTGACACAAAAAAATCAATACGTTGAAAAATCTCGATTTGTATCGATGGAATCAGCTCATCAGTAAGAATTCAAAAATGAAATGAAATACAGGGTGTTCCATTTGGATTGAGAATGTTGGTATTGGCCACTGTCACATGACACACTCTATATAAATTAATTTTTCTGAGGAAAATGCGTATTCAAGAATACAAGTAGACGTGTCCAAGCGTTTTTCCCAACGCACCCGCATTTATTTGTTGTCGAATTCATTCCATTTGGCTGTTCCACACTGTAGAATTTAATTATTATCCATTGAAGAAATGACAGTTTTGGCGACTGATGAATGTGCTCTAAACAAAGTTTTGGAGACTCAACATCTTATTCTAGACTTGCAGCGAAACAGTAAATAGATTATATAAGGCGTTCAGAGAAAAAGTGGCCCAAGCCCATAATAATCATTATGGAGGAACAAGTGAAAGAAAATCATGAAGAATTTCGGAAAATAATCATGTAATTATCAGAGGCGATTCCAAAAGTCTTATATACTTCAATATATTCGAATTCAGGTGGATGTTGGGATATTATGAATCGTTTTTGGACCATTTTTGTTGAAAAATATCATACACGCATACCGGTACAGTCGCTTCGACTCCGTTGCTACCTAGGCCTTCCAGCAAGTCCTGGTTAGGAGAAAGTAATCTAACTGGCGCTCGATGCAACCCAGGTCTATTTAAGTTAGACATTTCCCGTTGAGCACCACCAAAAGTAAATCCACTAGAGTGGGATACATTGTACAAATTTCTAAGCCATTTCTTCCATCAACTCAATTTTGAGAAATGTCGCTGACTTTTGCTTTGAATGCCTCAAATATCACTTGAAGAACCTAGATTTCAAGGAAACTTTGACACTTGAAGAAAAATCCCGAGGAACTCAGTTTCGATATGAAATGAGTAGACACACTTATAGCGGAAATTCAATCACTATCGATAATATAAAATACTGTCTGTAAGTTTTTCGAGGAGGTGGTACGTACATTCATTTTCCAGCTTCTTGTGGGATTTTCTCTCCTCGTTTATAAAGAATAAAGTAGAAATTATTGAAATTCATTATAAATATTTCGTGATCTGCTGCAAAATGTCAATGCGCTTGAAATTAAACCTTTAGATACCTGAAAGAGAAATTCTCTTTTTGTCAGTGAGACCTTGTTTTCCAAAGATTTGGAAATGCAAATATATTTAATAAGAATAAAACCCCTACTTATCTTGGTGGACGTTTCGGGAACGAATCTGCTCCCGTTCTCAACACAATTAGAATATTTTTCTCTTGCTGTTCGGTGCTGTTCTCATATGCTGAAAAGACACTTTTCAGTGTCAAAACCAACTGCACATTGAAAAATTTTGCGAAGGAAAGTGTTCTAATTGTGTTGAGAACGGGAGCAGATTCGTTCCCGAAACGTCCACCAAGATAAGTAGAGGTTTAATTCTTATTGAATATATTTGTATTTCCAAATCTTTCAAAAACAAGGTGTCACTGACAAATTGAGAATTTCTCTTTTGGGTATCTTTTGGGTATTCAATTTCAAGCGCAGTGACATTTTGGGGCAGATCACAAAATCTGTCCCAACTACAAATATATTGAAATAATTTTCAATAACTTCTACCTCATTTTTTAGAGAAGGAGGAGAGGAAATCCCATAGAAAGCTGGAAAATCGATAATATATAATTTCAAACTAAGCACTCCGAGCAGCTTTCTGTGCCTGGACATGAAACGACAAGAAAGAAGATCTATTAAAGACATCCTCGACCGTTTGTCATTCAGTCCACGGCGCGATCATTTCGTGGGTTGAAACGTGCCCATTAGCAGGGCGATACTACGAGCAGGGGTGTTTTCCAGCAGGAACATCAATTGCATCCATTTCGACTGAGCTGTCCTCTAAAAGGGTGGTGTAGAAATAATATTTTGAACGTTATAGCATATTTTGAATATGTCACATAGCACGTGGAAATGTAATGAACCTCTATAAGGGACGAAGGTTTGTTCGAATAGAGTGATCCGATTTCCCCTTGATATCCTAATATATTTCCTCATATTGTTGAGATCTCAGTGGATAGTGGAGATTTCTGTCGTATATCCTTGAATTACCAATGTTTGTTAATCTGTTATAATCGATTTATGTATAGAGTTCATCAATAATAACACAATCCCCAAGGAAAAAAAACCACCTGAATCCTGTTATCTAGATTAGATCTTCTCCAGATACCCCAAAAAAATCACACACTAACACACGATCAAATGTCAGTACTATGGAACACTTAGGAAACCAGTTATTTTCCATTAAAAGCTATAGTGCGACACACATACAGATAACAACTGTTTACAGTTGTTGCTTGTTCCTAAATCAGTCACAGCACGAGCCTTTCGGCTGATCGCATTAGAAACAGAAAGTGTGATCGTTATAAGAGAAGTTCTGCTCTCATACATAGTTTGAGATGGGACTCATACAGGCAAAGGAACTCGAGGGGGGCTTCTCCAGATATTTCTCAACCAGTCGGGACAAAATTCTGTTATTCGTTAGTGAGGAACTTGAAAAAAGTCAGTCAGCAGATGACCAGTTATGTTCCCTAGAGAGCCATAGTGCCACACACATACAGTCAACAACTGTTTACAGTTGTTGCTTGTTCCTAAATTAGTCACAGCACGAGAGGACATGATGCTCTATGAGCCTTTCGGCTGAGAGAAGTTCTGCTCTCATACATAGTTTGAGATGGGACTCATACAGGCAAAGGAACTCGAGGGGGGCTTCTCCAGATATTTCTCAACCAGTCGGGACAAAATTCTGTTATTCGTTAGTGAGGAACTTGAAAAAAGTCAGTCAGCAGATGACCAGTTATGTTCCCTAGAAAGCCATAGTGCCACTCACATACAGTCAACAACTGTTTACAGTTGTTGCTTGTTCCTAAATCACTCACAGCACGAGAGGACATGATGCTCTATGAGCCTTTCGGCTGAGAGAAGTTCTGCTCTCATACATAGTTTGAGATGGGACTCATACAGGCAAAGAAACTCGAGAGGGGCTTCTCCATATATTTCTCAACCAGTCGGGTCAAAATTCTGATATTTGTTAGTGAGGAACTTGAAAAAAGTCACTCAGCAGATGACCAGTTATGTTCCCTAGAAAGCCATAGTGCCACTCACATACAGTCAACAACTGTTTACAGTTGTTGCTTGTTCCTTAATCAGTCACAGCACGAGAGGACATGATGCTCTATGAGCCTTTCGGCTGAGCGCATTAGACACAGAAAGTGTGATCGTTATAAGAGAAGTTCTGCTCTCATACATAGTTTCACCAAACATAAAGGTTTCGTGAAAAATATGACGTGAAGATGGGACTTATACAGGCAAAGAAACTGGAGGGGGGCTTCTCCAGATATTTCTCAACCAGTCGAGACAAAATTCTGATATTTGTTAGTGGGGAACTTGAAAAAAATCAGTCAGCAGATGTACAGATGACATTCTTACTATATTAGCTAGCGCTTGGCATTTTTACTATCAATAGTTGAAATGAGAAGGAACTATCGATTCAGTGAGCAAAATCTTTGTTGATTTTTCTAAAACTCGACGATAGGGGCAAAACAAAGCAAATGAAACATGATTTGATGAAACTTCATAGAGTATATAGATGCTGGTATAGTTCTAGTCATGATTTAAGTTTCAAGGTTGACTTTTATGGTAAGAAGTGATGTTCGTAAGACCAATGAAATAGCCTCAATGTTCATTCTTGATAAGCAACATTGCGTGAGACTCTCTCTCCGAATACGCTCGATTTGTCGAAAATACATCTATGAAATCAGCTCAATAGTTTGATTTAAAAATCTGACTGCGTCCCTCTTTTATGGACACCTTGTACGTATGCGATCACCATTATATCATGGTCCAGCATATCCACTTTTCGCTGGGAAAATGGATGACACGGCCGGTTTCTCGTTCCAGTTAAGTACACAATAAATATCTGGGAATTGGCTGAACCCTAACATTCATCAGTCGTCGGTAGGGATAGATAGAGAGCCTTGTCTGTTAGTACACCTCCAGGCCAACGAATTATATCATATAATTGTGTTCAAAGCGAGAGCAGATTCGTCCATCACCAAGATAAGTAGAGGTTTTGAAAATAGCTCAAAATATGTTTGTCTCCCATCTTTGTTTAGGAAAACAAGGTGTCAATGATGAATAGAGAATTTCTCTTTTAGGTATCTAAAGGATAAATTTCAAGGGTTGGACGTTTTGGAGCAGATCACAAAACCTGTCCTCACTACAAATATATTGATTTTCATCCATGAAAACGACCCTTTTATTGTATTCTCTTGTTTCAGTATGAAATCACTCATTACTGGAAACAACTTGATAGCAACTTTGAATACGCCATCCTGTATCTACATAGGCACATAGGTAAACCTCTCGATATGTCTCTCAAAAATGAGTTTCTCCACCATATTACCCCATTCAAGCCTCCCCTTCACTCTCATATGGTGCAAGGACTTAATGTTCTGACTGATATAAAAATGGGGTGGAATAATCAGGTCCAGATGACCACCCTTCTGCCGCGTTTGCGAGGGTGCGTGTGACGATATAGTAGCCACTCCCTGGTCCACTAACCCGACCGGGAAACACATATAAACTCCCCCTGGAAGACATTTATAACCAAGGATCAAGGACTAGTCAAAAATGGAAATGCTATCGGAGGGCGGATGTCTGTTGCGCGATACGTTTGACCATTCGCTAATTGGATATGCAAAATGGAAAGTTTAATCTGACACAGGGCTGTCCCTGTTCAGCGCGAAAATAAAGTAATGACGGTGAATATGAGAACTACAACAATAACAATGGAATTGAAAAATCAAATGGTGGATGCAAAATTACTATCAGACCCTTGCATTTTTAATGAACTGAATTTAAAACTTCGAGGAAGATTACTAATCACTAAGATTCTAAGCTCTCAAAGACTTCATGAGAAAGTCACTCTGTTGAGAGCACTTTGAAAGAAATGAAGGGTTTTGAAAAAGATTCATATTCAACCCACAAAAACATGGTTTTTGTACCTATTAAAAATCACTGATAAAGTTGCTTAGTTCTCAGTACTATATGATGCGGTTCTCACAGCCGAAATTTCATTTACAGCAGCACTTGGGGTCATTTGAAGTTGGACAGCCCTGATCTCAACCATATAATAAATGATTAGTGCTAGAAATTCGTTCACGATAACATTAGGTCAATTTACTTCACGCTATTCTAACTCATTCAACACTAGCACTGCAATTGAATAATTGATCCATTCAAACAAAACCAATTTTCGCACTTTTCTCCCTGTTTTTCCCACCAAACTACTCACAATACAATTCATTGAGAAAGTGGAAAAGTTCCAGGATTTCAAAAACCACATCTCTCAGATTGACTCATCGTAAAAGAAAAGTATTTCTGCTATACTGGACTGATGAATAAATCTGAAAATGTAACCAGACACACTGTTTGATTTTGAATTGAATAAACAATATGAAGAAAAGATACTGACAAATCAAAATTAGCTGAACATATCCTTACTCAAAATGGACAACATATGGCCAATTGGAGTGATATTAAGATCATAGGGAAAGAAGACAACAACCAAAAACGGAAAATCAAAGAGTCTGCTTGCATTCTCCTGAACGGAGACAATAATATTGCTTCTTGTTCAGTTGATATAGATAGAACTCGGCACCCACTTCTGAAAATTGAATATGAAAATGGAAAATTCAATATCAATTGATGAAAAAACACCTCGTAACCAGAGTTTCTTCGTCTAACTAACCAACCAACATTAAAAAGTGTTTGAATTGTGTTGAGAACGGGAGCAGATTCGTTCCCGAAACGTCCACCAAGATGAGTAGAAGTTTTATTTTCATTGAATATATCTATATTTCCAAATTTCCAAAAGGCAATGTGTCACTAACAATTAGAGAATTTCTCTTTTAGGTATCTGAAGGTTTAATTTCAAGCGCAGTGACATTTTGGGGCAGATCACAAAATTTGTCCTTACTACAAATATATTGAAATAATTTTCAACAACTTCTACTTTCTTTTTCAGAAACGAGGAGAGGAAAAATAAAAAGCTGGAAAATTGATAAACACAGTTGTAAAACAGGCATACATCCGTTTCGATAAGGGATAAGTTGCGTCAGTCATAAACAGGGTGACAACTTGATGTAAGACTCATCATATTAATTTATCCTGATCGAATGTGACTGAGAAATTCCTCTGAACCATTCGACCAAGACTGATTTCAAATTATATTTACTCATTCGATGAGTACTTCTTCATGATGCTGTTCTATTGTTGGGAGATCAATCAAGAAATGAACTTAGCGCAACTGCATATCGCCCATGACGATACAGGAAACGAATACCATATTCACCATATTGGATGTATTTGGAAGGATTCGGCATGGTAAATTATGGACAATATCCTTCCAAACAAAGCCAATGTTACGATAAATATGGATGCGGTGTTTTATGGCTACTTTTGATGCTCTCTATGTTTTATGATGTTTATTCTTCTATGGAGTGTTCATGTTCGATATGAATTCCCAAGTTTCGCACCAGTTGTTTCTCGGAATAACTAGAATTTCATATCCTTTTTACTACTCGAATAATGGCAGCAAATAAGAGTGTATACAGGGGATCAAACTTCTAGTGGTTATTCAGTGCAACAGTAGAAAACATTTGAGTACGAATGCATCAAACAGGATTCAATGCATTTGATTTTTGCCTTTTGTACATGATATCATCACAACGATTGTTCAAAATGTCTTCCTCCAACTTGAATACACCGATTTGAACGTCGCACATGATTTCGGCGGACTTGACTAAAAATTTGATCCTCGCTTTGAATGATTCGATTCGTCCAATCACGTCTTGCTCTGTTATTGTTGAAACTATCATTTCAATTGATACCGTGGTGTCCCATGTGATGCCAATACGAAACTACAGAACAATAAAGTATACCACTGGATACTCCCTTTTCATGATTATCTTCTTAACTTCCGCCAAGCCCATATATCGGAAGTTTTATTACAAACGAAATCCTAGTTCTCGCGTCCTGATCCTGTCGTCAATGCGGTAATAAAGACAATACATCCCGTAACAGGATCACGCCCGCCGACTCGATTGCTCCAGTTATCCTCCTCTGATACCCGAACTCGCAGATTTAGAGTCTTCCCCGGCTGGTGTTTCTTCCTGGAATCAGCTAGGATACCTTTCCTTAGTTATTCCAGTCCGACGCGTATCGAGCTGTAAAAACCAAATGGGAATGGGAATGGGGTATTCGAATTATTTTATCTGTTCCTCGAGTCTGGTTCGGTTTGTCCTTAACAGAGGACGGAATAGTTATTTTTCCTTGAAGTTCACCTTTGTTGTCCGAAAAAGAAGGCGTAGCTGAGAAGATAACCAACATTCTGGCAAACGGTAGAAAAAAAAAACAATTTCTTCCTATCTCTAATATTTGCATTGGTAGTCTTCGACACTAAACAGTGACAAGTTGTCGGAAAGCAGACATTTCTGATTACCAGGTTTGTTTCTGGTTCTGTTTCTTCATCAATTGATCTTGAATGGAGTTCCAAGTTGAGTTCCAATGGAGTTCCAAGTTGACTGAACAAGAAGCAATATTATTGTATCCGTTCAGAAATTATAAGCAGATTCTTTGATTTTTCTTTTTGCTATTTTGTTACTATCTCCTTTTCCTTAGCTGAACATATCCTCAACATAACATTATATCTTGAGATAACAACCAAAAAAGATCAATCAAGGAATCTGCTTGAATTTTTCTGAGCAGAGATATAATATTGCTTCTTGTTCGGTTGATATAGATAGAACTTGGCATCCTGTTCTTGAAACTGAATATGAAAATGGTAAATTCAGGATCAAATGATGAAGAGAAAGCTGGTAGTGCAAATATTTGAGAGAATATTATTTTATTGAGCTCAAACATCCATAACATTACCATAAGTAGAAATTTCGATATTCGATGAATGTTTTCGTTTTCCAGTTTTCTTCAAAACAAGTTGTCCCTGACGAATACAGAATTTTTCATTTTAGATAGAAGCAGGTTGAATTCCAACTACAGTGACATTTTGAATCTGTCCTCACTACAAATATATTGAGATTATTATTGAAATTTCTCTCTTCATTTTTCAGGAACGAGCAGACAGAATCCCAAATAATGTAGAATAGTGAAAATACCACCTCCTAGAATAATTGACAGTATTCAAATGAATATGACTGTCAAGTTTGACAGAAGAGTAAGACGTCAGTACATGTCACCTGAAAATTTCATTCGTTCTATTGACATTGGTAACGCTAATCTGTGAATTCATCTGTTGTAATAATTATTGTTTTAGTAAATTTACTCAATTTGGTATTCATGAGTGACGTTGGAATGAAATTTGGCTGTAATATCTTCACATAGCAGAAATATCAGTTGAAAACTGATTGAATTGGAGATAAGTTCAGCAAATTGTGAAGTTTTTGTAATGATAACCTTATTAGATTTTTTCAATGGTTAATGCTTTCCAGTACAGTGTGTGTTATTGCTGAAAAATCAATTATTCCAGGCCGGGAAGTTGTATTAGAACATGTCTTGATGAATTTGATGATACATACCCAAATAAAAACAGAATTTCTTTATATATCATATTGTATCTTATATTATGGGTGGCCCAATGAAAACGAAACAAGGTATGCATTTCACTGAGAGATCGAGGAATTGATATTGAAATAAATGATTTTTTATGTAATGTTGGATAGGACAGGATTCAAGAAAAACACATGGAGCACTCCTTAGATGAACATCTTTCTAACTACGAAATAAATAGTGATGAGAGGAAAAAAAGCGTTACTTTCCATCATTAGCAGATTATTTTCATGAACGTGTTTTCTCGAGAACTACTTCATTGAATTCCAAAAACGAGGAAGCGTTGGTAAGAGATTTTGATCACCTTCAAAATTAAGTATCACTTGACCTCTCATACCATTTGAGATTCAAGGTTTGGAGTGAGAAAGTTGAAAACATGCGCATGTCAAATCGGCCTTGTTTCGTTTTCATTGGGCCACCCAGTATACATATCTTGTATTTTTCCTTCATAGAGTCAGATGCAAGTTACGTACTTCTTCGTTTCAAGTTCCTTATTGCAAATTCGAGTGCTAATGAATGATAATGTTCCAATCATAATTTCGGTTGAGTCTCACTGCTCGTGTATTATTTACGTCAATAAAGACTT
Organism: Gastrophysa polygoni; assembly: GCA_963576655.1. Lineage (NCBI taxonomy): Eukaryota > Metazoa > Arthropoda > Insecta > Coleoptera > Chrysomelidae > Gastrophysa > Gastrophysa polygoni. The sequence continues at coordinate 1,385,142 of OY755083.1, forward strand.
CAGTTGATTTTATGGATTGCATAAATCCAAAATGATGATAAATCCTCGTGAAATTCAAATACAAACCGTTGTACCCAAGAATTTTTCTCACTGTGATTATTCAGCACGAACTACTCACACCCAACGACACACTGAAACTATTCATTTACCTACCCACCGTCGTCCCATCAGAGAATTTGTGCAACACATGACATCTGCACATAGAAGGCTTAGGTGAGACGAAATCATCCCCTTCGCCCAACCCTTTGACTCTGTTCGATCCCCGTCGAGCTGGAATATCTAGCCAGACACTCAATCCTGCCGCAAAAACCTTTTCAGATATCCGATTATTTTTTTGTATAGAACAGGCCTTCGAGGGGTGGTTCGTTTATGGAATGATGAGGTGATCATTATTGGGATGAGATTGCAACTTATGACGGAAACAACAAAAAACTGTCATTACGAGTAAAATTACCCTTTTGAGAGGACGTTTGCGATGATTTACACGGGAACAACTCATCGTTCTATTCGAAATTGAACAATAATAGTGTATTGAAAAGTAAGTTACAGATGGGAACTTAGCACGAGTCTGAAATTGACGGACGAGAGCTCCTGTAACGAATTTTTCATACTATTTTCTCAGTTTAATTGATATCGAATACATATTTTCATAACATAATTCAATAATCATTCAGGGAAATTCCGGCAAAATAATCTGACAGTTGAGTGAAATTTCCCACAATATAGTTCGATCTTTTCGAGGCAATTTTACTGTATCATAATCCAATATCATTGTATTTTTTCACACTGACCAAATTTCCACGTCAAATTCCTTCTATTCTCAACCTTGTCTTCATTGTATCAGGTATTAAAGTAACTCATAGCACAGTACTTACAGTACAATATCAGATACAGTAACATCCTCATACTGGTTTTTTTCTTATCAATAATGAGATTAAAAATTTCACATCGATTGGATTATCTGATGTGCCTGTGGAAAAACTTTAGAAAACAGAAGATATGGTGGAGTTGAATATAGGGTTAGAATAAAGTATGGAACCAAGTAAATATCTTTTAAACGAAAAGAACGATATTCATGAGAATTTGCAGGTAAATGTCATGGAACAAAATGCATCTGATGTAATTTAAATGGGACACCCTATATATTTTTACAGATTTCGAAAGAGCTTGTTATTTTGAACTCATATATACATACTTTGGTGTGGGAAAAATTGTGAAAACGAGGAATATAGCACTATAATCAACCTCCTGAGTTTTTTGCATTTGAGCAAAAAACTATTTGGATAAACTAATTGATGTTGTTTGTATGCATAGTAATGAATGAACTAAATTATTTACAAATTGTACAATTTAGAATGGTTCAATTAGGTGAAAAAGAGTGTATTATAATCTATATGATGATCGGTTATGGTGATTGTAAATTTTTCTCCCTCAATTAGAATTTGACACTTGGAGAAAATAAGAGTACTCGTTTATTCATTACTATGCTTTTCTAACTGAACAAATGATCATATAGAGGCCACGTGACTGCCTATCAAAGATCTCATTGGTTGACGATTGTTCAGCAACTGAACGTCAACATCGAAAGTTGAAACATGGTTATCTGTGAAAGTCAACGGACTTTTGCAAACTTCAACGTCAAACGTATTGACAAATGACAATTATCATTTTATATATTTTAACTTTGAACGGGAAACGACAACTTCTCAGCAGCAACTTCATGGTCAAGTTTGTAAATCCAGTTTTAAGATTGCTCGAGTATTGCGGAGTTGATTCCGAGGGTTTTTTTTTCATTAGTAGATAGTCTCAGGAAGTTTGGTGGACTTATTGATAGAATTGTATTGATGATTAGGCGTACTTTTATTGATTCGTCAGTTAGCCGGAGCTTTACATTCCTTATTAACTCTTCTGCAAAATGCATAGGAGATTTCCTATCATCAGAATATATAACCATTGGGGAGATTCACCAAATCCATCCTTATAAAGGAGCCGTGTTAGACGTCAGACGGAGGAGTCCTGTCCCTGTATTAGTAGGGATCAGGAATGGTTCGTTCCATCAGCTCACGAAAGATTTGCCATACGCGTAATCCCATCCCCGATATTATACATTTTCCTTTTTCGGATGAATTCATATTGATCATGTGATATGTTCGTTCAAAGGAGGTCGGCAACATTTTCTTCCTCTGATATTTTTCACTTGTATTCTCTTCTAATGTATTCGATACCAATTTTTTTGAGAATCTTTGGATGATCTGAACCAGTCAAAATCATCAATTGAGAATTAACAATTATAAGTTGTAGAATATTCGTGGTAGGGACAGAAAAAAAGACAGAAGATCAAAGAATCTGCTTGCACTTCTCGAAACTGATTATGAAAACGACAAATTCAATGTCAATTGATAAAAAAAACACCTGGTAACCAGAATTCCTCCGTCTGCCAAATTTTGACTTCTCAGACAATTAACAATCATCAAGTATCAAGTAACAGGATAGCCAACTTTCAACTTCTAGTGCGCAACAAGTACACAGATGGCGTGATTGGTCAAACCTTGTCTGACAGATGGTGAACATAACCTAACTATTTTATTGTTAGATTATTATAGAGTTGAAAATCATTTTAGAAAATATATCTGAATGATGCTATGCTAAGTTAACCTCATTCTTAATTTGCTGTGATTCTTGTTGAAGGAAATAAGGAATTTGAAGGCTTGGGATTGAAATAGGAAACAAAAATGAAAGCAATAATCATCAACAGATAATTTTTTTTCAATTGAAGTTATATTGAAAAAAAAGGAATACTACTCGGCAGGTACTTATATAGTTATTGTTTTCATAGTGTAGACCTCAGTTGAGACTGACAATGAAGCAATAATAGTTTATTGAAAGTTCCCAAACTATGAGAGGGCTAGAAATAATAACAGAATGGGTATATGTAGAATCTGTTAATGTTGATTGTTAATAAAACTGCTGCAGATTTCGAAAGAAATGTCAGAAATGGTGGAAGTATCATCTTTGTTGAATTTATGAGATTGTTCCTGCTCAGATGATACATCGAATGACACTTCGAGTAGGATAATCAACCAGTTCTGACTTCGTTCGAATGCAGACAAAGAATTCATCTCAATTAGGCCGAAAGGGATATTTATTCCCGACCGAAGCCTTTTCTGGGACCGAACGTGGCAGTAAATAAAATAAAAGGCGAATCTTGCAGTCCTATGTCCGTCGGTCCATTGCATCTAATATACGACCCTACATCCCATATAGAAACTCCAAGGCCGTAAATTCAAAATTGAACCAGCTATAAGCCGAACCTTCGATCTCCATCGTCTTCGCATATCACATGCAAAGCCGCTTTTTTTATCCTTCCCACGAAAATGTATCCGCATCGGGCTGTTCCAGAGGTCGGAATATAAAATTCTGACCATTTGGAATAATATTATGACGGGGCAATTCGATTTTATGCCTCATAGGGAATTAGGTTTTATATTCGAGTTATGGGTCATGAGTGTGGACTCCGTAGATACGATTTAATTTGGCAGTAATTATTTCTGAAAGTTCACAAAATACTTTCATGCACTAATAAGAATCCCGTTTGAACTTCGCCTTCGAAAACATCCCGCTTTGTATACTCTTGATATGACCGGAAACACCGAAACGTCATTTATACAGGGGTCATCATTACACCAGGGACTGCGGTTGTTCTGATTTAGCAAAAATGATGATGTAGTTTCGTATGATCGAATAATGATTCATCAGTATGCAAGTACTCAAGTGACATTTGTCGAAATTATATAAATCAAAAATGCTTGATCACTTGATCTTCGAGTTTTTACAAAAAGTTCTCGATGCATTCGATGGATGAATTCAACTATCTTACATTTGCTTTTCAATCCAATTCTGGAACAAATATAAACCGATGCTTACATCATGCTAAATTCTCCTCAAAAGTATGTTGTTCTCTCGAAAATATTTCTGATAATACCCCGTATACAAAATTTGAACACAGAATTCAATCCTCCAGAGGTTTTTACGTTGTCTGATCCTGTTGGGTTTTAATTCGAGCCAAAATAATGACCGAGACAATAATGAGTATGAAATTCAAAACGATCATTCTATAATACTGATAATCAGTTTGTCGAATAAAATTACCTTTTGGAGAAAAAGAATGATTGTGACCTAGCGATAAAGAGGAAATCGCGCGCTTATAAAGGCGATCTCGAGCTGCGTTAGCAAAACATTGTTCAGAAAAATATGATGAAAATGGAAAACGGTGAAGTATCAGTAGGCTATGACTTTGTTGCGATGTTATAATACGTATCCCAAAATGAAGCGTTTCAACTTGCAATAACTACCTAGAGCACGTAGCAGAACTATCAGAATTAGGAATAATACTCAACAAACAATGATTGTACGTCAAGTTTTCGTATCCAGAAAAAATATCAATCTCAGATATCCAACAGTGAATGAATACTCTTCCGATATTCATTTCCTAACATATTCATGCAAATTCTAACCCCTATGAACATACATACCATCATGAGAGGATAGAAGTTGTATCTCAATTTCACTACCTGTGAAGTGTGACACCATATAATAATAGCCTCCCAACGCGTGTAATCGATAACCTTTATTTACAGATTTTTACCCCAAACTACACATTTCATGCCCTATTGTGATATTTGCTTTTTGTTGGAAAAACACTATTTCGGCAAATTTTGCAGGCGTAGTGTTTACTCAAAACATAAAAAGGGTCTGTCTCTATTTGGGGTGGATTGTCGGGATATAATAACACTACAATTGACTTTTTATGTGGAGATATATGCCCTTTTTACGAATTGTTTGCGCATTGAATGGATATTTTTATCTGATTGATCTTAACACTTCACTATGAAACTTTTCGGTGACTCGAACGGAGCTTATCTGATCCAAAATAGTATCTGATGGAGATATTGGATTATTTTCTCGAGTCCGAAAATTTATGAACAATATTTTTTTATGTACATGAAAACAAAAACATATTTCCATTCCATTAGACCTTATTTCAACGATATTTTGAGATATTTACATAATAAATAGCTTCAAATTTCTTGTCAGAGATCTTTTATAGATCTTTTTGGAATTTCCCCTCTTCGTTTCTGAAAAACAAATGAGATTATAATATGCGTTGAAAATACTGTGACATCAATTCTAACTCAAAGAAAACCAATAAATGAAGAACAATCATCGAATAATTGTATTCACAGTATGTGTGTGTTGAGAATACTATACACCAGGTGAAACAAGCAAACCTCTCTAAGAAGTAAGAATGAAAGAACAATACAACGGAAAGATATATCGAAAGTCAAGATTTGCTGAAGATATCCTCACTGAAGATGGACAACATATGGCCGATTGGAGTGATATTTAGATTACAGGAAAAGAAAACCACAACCAAAAAAGAAGAATCAAAGAATTAGCTTGCATTTCTCTGAACCAGTTGTCTTCGTACCAGCCTGAGAATCGACGCAAAAGTTCGATATGTGTTAGGCGTATCAAGGAATTCTCCTCAAGCAAGATGGTCGCTTGACGAGCAACATCATCTTGCTTGAGAAGCGAGATCATCTTGCTGCTTCTTCAGCAAGATGAACTCACAATGAGAATGACATTGCTTCTTGTTCAGTTGATATAGATAGAATATATTGAGATCAAGATTATATTTCATCATTTCATTTCTCAGAAACGAGGAGAGAGTTTTTTCATGGATTGATATTACTTCCTCTACATTCCCAACAACTTCCTGTACCTACTTGTGAGTGTTGCTCTCGTCTGAATAATATAGAAGAATCCTGTGAGAGTCATGATATTTGTTGAAATTGAAGTTTCACGAGGTTTAAAAAATAGGTTATCCATATCCAACTACAAAACATGTATCAATCAATCTTCACCTGTATGCTCTATAATATTAATTGGTATTTTTGAACCACTAATGAATGAAATATGTGAATTGATGCAACTCGGTGTATAGTAGTGTAACGCAAAAGAATCCTGAAAGAAATTCCAACTGTAAACTAGGTGGGTTATATCTTCCGTCGCACAAAGAAGGGCAAGACGGACAGGCTATTAGGGTTGCCATTCCCGGCCTCGGTATGGTAATACCTCCAAGGCTGGCCGGTCGCTGATAACAGAGGGTCGTTACTACTTTCCACCCCATTCCTGCGGCCTGAGTCACCCCTAATGCCCTGCAGATCGAGTCTGTCTACCTCGGCTTTTGCAGGATTCTATTTCGAAATTTTTACGTTCGCTGCAAATCCGGTTTATTTTCAATAATTCATATAAAAAAATGGGAAGGCAAAAGCTATTAGAGCTGTGAGATGTGTTCTTTATACTTTATTCAGTGAAAATTTATTATCGTCGAAACCAAAGTCAACATTCGATCTATGATATAAATGCGCATCAAGATAATTGAGATGAAATGATATTGATGGATGTATCAAATTTCAGGATATTTTCAACATTTATAAATGAAGATCCCATACAACACATCCTATGGACATCCAAATCATATCCAGTTGATGTCGGAATATCCTTGCACTACTTTCAGATATCCATGGGATATCCAAAATCTACCCAAAGGGCACAAAGAAATATATAGGTCGAAAATATGTGAATCAAAACGATAGATTACTGGAAAAGAGATTTAAAACCATTGAAAAACATTGAATGAGGTTCTGACTAACTTTTTTTTGCACATCCATGGTGAACTTGCATTTTGCATCCAGGTCAGTACATTTTTCTGTTTCATATTTTCTGAGAACCATGAACTTTATACGAAAATGAGAAGCATCATCAGACACCCCGAATACTGATTAGGAAATAAATATTCAACGAGAGAGATCGCGTAAGGCATCAGACTGGATGATCAAAGGGTCGCAAGTTCAATTTCCTGTATAACCAGTATTGTCTGTCATGAAAGATATCTTATGGACGTCCAGGTTGGTGGATTCTCCCATGGACATGCACTGGACATCCAAAATATCCCGAATGGATATCCACTGGACATCCATCGAATGTCCGTGAGTTGTATGGGATTCAGCGGATTTTATATTTCAATGTGGGAATTTCTAGGGTCATCTATAGGAAATAAATAGAAGTATCTCATCGACTTCTTCATATCCATCTCCATCTCTAGATTTCTTCACAACCCTTCCTCATCGATTATCAGACCACTTCACAGCGAGGTATTTAATTCCACCAAAAATCTGAGCCAAAATGCCGATGTCAACTTCAATACCCTATCCGAAACATCTGCCATCGATGCATTAAATACCCCTCACGACATGCAGAATATTATCATAGCCAAAAAATTATGCAGAGTGAAAAACCTACCTGAAAAAGGTTACGTCGACCTATCGACCCAAAAAAAGGATTAAGTGTCCTTATTGGGTCGACACATCCGATCAGATAAATATTGAACGACTCTCCAGTCAAGGACTTGAACAGTTTATCTCAGTGGTTGGATGGGTTATTTGAATAATTGAAGAATTGAGGTTATATACTTATTGATCAGGATGAAGGGTCGTTGAAAACATATGCTGATTGAAATCTGCTAGCGGGCCTAAATCATCTGCGTGATATTCGATAGAATAACGCTCATCGCGAGTGATATAAATGTACAGGGTGTAGACTCGTCGCTATAAGTATGGCAGCCATTGAACATGTTGGCGCGAAACTTGTAAAATTGCACTATCGAAATGTATATTTTTGATGAACAAACTTAAACTGTTATTGTTGTTTATGGTGATTCCATCTCAATATTTAATATTTTGGAACCGCTCTCCAACAGTTATTTGTAATCAGTGCCATCTATTGACTAGTCACATGGTTATATGAATATTTCAATCCATTGTAGCACATTTAGGTTTGATTTCCTCCTTCTATCCTGAATTATTGTAGTTATATAAGCGAATCGAAATTTTATACGCCTAGATCTAATACCTCTACTTTTAGGTATTCCATAGGGTATTGAATTTGAAATACAGGGTTGGGGTATGAAACAAAGTGAATATCTTTCAACAACAAAATGCATCTGATGTACATTATTTTGTTGATAATATACTTCCGGTTTAACTTCTTTAACTTCTTTAATTTAAATGGGGCACCCTATATATTTTCTCAGAATTTGGAAGAGCTTGTTATTTTGAGTTCATACATACTGAGTTTAGTGTAAATACATTTGTAAAAACGAGGAATATAACACTTCAATCAACCTGCTTTGAGTTAGTTGCGTAAGAGCAAGAAACTATTTAGATAAATTAATTGATCTTGTTTGTATGCATGATAATAAATAAACGAGTACTCTTTTGTTCCTCGAGTGTCAAATTCTAACTGACGGAAATAAATCACAATCACCATAACCGATCATCAATAAAATTTCAATACGCGCTTTTTCACTTGATTGAACCATTCTAAATTGTACAATTTGTAAATTGTACGTTGTATTTCTGCATATATTTCAACTCCATACCCATAATACACCATGAACCTACTAGTTATTCGCAAATGTAGCTCAGAATCAGTGTTCAAACTCATCCGAAATTCTCACTTCAATAATTCCTGATACTGATCGAACAGAATCCACATATTTCATTCCCATCGCGTATTATAATTCAGTTCATCATGATAATCAGTTTGAACTGAGTAAGAACGTATTCAATTCCATTACTATAGCTGGAAAGATTGATTTGAATCAAAGAGATATGTCATTTGATTCGACAAAATCATTTATTCAATTCGAATTGGAGATGATACCGTTTGAGCATCATATTTTCGAATCAAGAATATATGAGAATTGTAGCAAGAATCCCATTTCGTCCATGCAATAGTATGGTGTCATTCGATGAATATGAATGATCGAAACGAATCATATTCATTTCGTTCAAACGGATAATTCGAAGCAACGAACTTGGTGGAATTAACAAATCCTTTTTTTCCGTGTATTTTCCTTCCATCGAATAATTTATTTCAGAAAACTCTATACCACAGCTGTTCTCAATAAAACACCAGATATATTTATAATCGATCTCCTTGATTTACGGTCTCACCAAAGGGTTAACATTTCCAATTTCACCAATTTTCACACTAGCTGCGTTAGCATTCACCTACCATTTGCTACACACCGACAGCATAAAAGAAAATAACGGAAACTCATAGAGTGTACGATCCGGTATGACATAATATATGCCATATGTGTACAGGTAAGCTTCTTTTGTATTCGACTAGACTTATATTAAAATCGAACTAACCCCTTCTGAATAATTGAGGGACCCGGAAGGAAGAAAAAGGTTCAAAGGGTTTTGCAGGTAGATTTTTTAGCCCGCTGTTCCTTTTTCGGAATTGAAATTGCTGCAGTTGCTCTTTAGGTGCTCACACGTTCATATCTTGATAGGAATTTATGTGATTGTGAGGTACAGTTGAGTGGTTGATAGACTTGGGTAAAAGTCGAGAGTTGGAGAACGAAGCAATCAACAATTTGAAGCCTCGAAATTTATTTTATCGATACCCAGGATGGTACCACGAAAGGTTTTTCATCTCAGTGAGTATTATTTTTTGTTTTCATTATTGACGTAGCCATTACTCTATGAAAATTCTTAGTATGTGATAACACGTGACAAGCTTTTTTTCTACTGTGGCCTTATTATGTGGAATACTATAACAAGTTTCACTTTTAGTGTTCAAATTTCATATTCACAATTTTCTGTGACTTCTGGTCAAACCGGAAGTGGAACCTCCAACTTTGTAATTTTGAGTGAAACATCATATATATTATTGCATTATATATTCATCAGAATCCTCATTTGTCAAATGGTCTCCATTTCTGAGTTTTCAGTTTTTTCGAAATCTCGGGATTTCCCTGATCAGGACTCAACAGTTTTCTTCTTCATTGAAAAATTTCCATAAAATTTATGGTTTCAAAAAATTGGCGCTCAACTTCACTACCTTGTAAATTCTGTAACTAAATTTTTCAACATCGTTCGATTCTGCACTGAGAAATATGTGGCTTCATGATGAACAATATTTGTAAGAAATTGAAGAACCAAAACTTATCAGAGAATTTTGAATATTCAGTGTTTTCAAGTGTTTCGTTTCTTGTCGATTTTTCGAAAACTAATTCAACTGATAATTTTTCGAAGAGTTACTTCACATACCAGCAACTGCTTATGATCTACAAAGCACAAATTCGACCTGTCCTGGAGTACTGTTCACATGTTTGGAGCTCAGCCCCCAAACATACGCTAAAGCTCTTAGATTCGATTCAGAAGAGAGCCATTCGCCTAGTCGATGATACAACACTCACCAAATCATTGATCTCTCTAGAACATCATAGATATTCATTGTAGATACTTCCACGGTCGGTGCTCAACGGAAATATCATCTATATTCAACTTTAGGATATTTTTGTGTCGAAACTATTCATTATTGGTCAAAATGGCTCACATGTCCCTATCTTAACTTTTGATTTACTACTTACTGTCATGTGATTGAAACAAATATGGGTGGTGCTGAATTCAGAAAATTGATCATCCTGTATCTGCCCCAAAGAAATGTCAGTAGATAGTACATCGAGAATTGAGATAGAGACATGTGAGTCGTTTCGACCAATAATGCATAGTTTCGACACAAAAAAATCCAAAGGTTGAAGAAATCTCGATTTTATTCACACCCTATATTTCTGTAATCATTTCCGCTAGACCCCAAGTGTGGTGTATCGATGAAATCAGCTCTTCAGTGAGAATCCAATAATGGAATGAAATACAGGGTGTTCCATTCGAAATAAGAAAGTTGGTATTGGCCACTGTCTCATGACACACTCTATATACTGCGTATTCAGAAATACAAATCGACGTGCTCGAGCGTTTTTCCCAACACACCCTCATTTATTTTTTGTCGAATTTAATACGTTTGGCTGTTCCACACTGTATATCCCGAACATCAGCTCTTCTCTCCTTGTTTCAACATCGTAGCCGAACTTTCCCTTCACTGAGATCCCCATAGTTCCCCATCAGTTCTGAGGTAAACACTAATCTCGGGCGTATGAGACGTCGTGCCTAAGAGGAAACAATAAGTACCTAAAATTTAAATCAATATTAGTGAAGTGATGGAGAGCTGGGTCAGACTCAGGACCCAACATTAAACTAATCATCCCAACAGGCATCCCAGTTGGCATTATTCATTCCCTTTCTGCTCGTCTTCGAATCCTAAGCAAACATTTCGAACAAGATGGACTCTGATGTATTATTTGAGGTCGAATATATTATTCGGTTCGGATACTGAGTCCAGTTCACGCGTTTATACAACGATAGATGGATCGGCAGACAAGGATTGTCGGAGTGGCCAGCTAGATCTCCTGATCTAACCCCACTTGATTTTTTTTGACGGGAAACCTCAAGTCGAAAGTCGAACAGAACAAATTTATTTCAATTGATACTCTGCTACCTCTAGTGATGTTTTGCAAGAGTTTCAACATCGCCTTGCATATTGTCAAAAGGCACCTCATTCAATGATTTGTTGTCATTTTCATGAAAACCATTGTCATGAATGAAGAAAAATACGTTCTCTTTGAAGGTTTACAAACTGGGCTATTGCTATTTGAAATGAATGAAAGCGACGTCATAATTCGAACAGTGACAAAAATATGGGCAGACCAAAAAATGCCCAACAGAAAAATAAAATTGACGTGTCGTGAGTTTTTTTTTCAATTTTTTAATTCTTTAATTTGTCTCCACATCGTAGAATCCGAGATCGAATATCGTATAAAACGGCAAATTTCTGTTTTCTCTGTTGATAGAAAATATCTCGTGAAATGAACGTCAGCAAGTGATGTAAGAAATTAGTCCATTTTCGCGAAACTATGCTCTACCTTACTATCAAATGATTTTCCAATAGTGAAATCAGCTCAGGTCCAGAAATAGAACAGATACTTGATTGGCAATAGCAGGAAATATTGAGGTAAATCAGACATTAGACATCAGACATCAGACTTTTCTCGATCTGAAGATGCCAAAATAATTGGAAACTTATTTTCCACTAAACCCGTCAGAGTGACTTGAATCTATCGCGTGATATCTCTCGAATCATTCAATCGATTTTTAATTTATCAATTGAAAACATTGGTGGGGGGAAATCTCTACTTTTTGTCACACCCTGGGTACATGTATCCTCTGAGCTCTGAACTCTGGGTAACTTTCTCTAATAATACCTACACTGATTCTATTGAGAAATGCAGCTGTCATTGTTAGGTGATGAAAATGTCAAATCGGCGAAAAATAATTACGGAAAACCAGTTTTCGTTGCGAACATGGAAAGAATCCAATACAAATTGTTAGAGTCACGATTTTTGCTAATAATTTATTCCCAAATCGTTCTCCAAATGGAGATTCTATAGCAATCAATCTGGCATATGCAAATACATTAGGGAATAATAGTTTTCTGGGTCAACAACATTTACATCCAACAAGAGAAATCCAGAAAAGGCCTCATCTATCAAAAATCTCACATATTATATTGTACAAATAGCACCGATGATATGTCATTATAAACATGTGATATTTCAATGTCCACCCAGACATTTCCAGTAATATTTCACTGGTCCAAAGCACAAGCAACCTTTCCACATAAGTTTATTTGTATAGTAGCAGAGGAAAGCGTTTTCGCTGTGAGAAAAATACACCCACTCAGCTTCGGTGTATAGGTGCTCTTCCATCCATTTGAAATCATATATCAACATCAGCCTGGTATTGATGGGTAAAAACGCGACTGTCAGAATTTCCATACTTGTATTATGCAGGAGTTTCTTGTTGTTTATTTACTCGAAGAATCATTTCGTGCTCCATTTGGGTCGAGGGGTGTCCATTCACTTGGTATTGTATTCGTAACATGAATACAGAGAAAGTTCAACCTCTCAAATACATAACTTTGTCGAAATTTAATTTCCTGTGAATCAAATTAGATTCTTTATTGACCATTAGTAGCCATGCAGAGCACGAATATGATATATTTGCATTGAAATATTCCATATTCGATACATTATTTCGAAAATAGACATACAAGGGACATACATACATAGTTTATAGTTTATATATATGTTTCACAATAGGCCAATATGTTGTGGTGATTCTTTTATAATATTTGTGATTGCACTTTTCGATACGGAGGTTTTCTTTATTTCTCGTTTCGTACATACTAGGTGGCCCAATGAAAACGAAACAAGGCCGATTTTACATAGTTATCGTTCTCAGAAGAAAAAAACGCTCGAAATGGTCGATTTTTCTTCGAGGGGGAAATATTTTGCGCATATTTCAACTTTTTCACTTCAAACCCCTCGGACGGGTGAGCTTCAACCCTTGAATCTCAAATGGGATAAGGCGTCAAGTGATACATCATTCTGAGGGTAATCGAATTCTCTTACCAACGCTTCGTTGTTCTTGGAATTCAATGCAGTATGAAAATAATCGGCTAGTGATGGAAAGTAACGCTTTTTTCCCTTTCATCACTATTTCTCATTGTGTAGTTAGAACTATGTCCATCTAAGAAGTGCCGTATGTGTTTTTTTCAATCCTCTCCTATCCAACATCACATAAAAAATCATTTATTTCAATGTAAGTTCCTTGATCTCTCCTTGATGAGTGAAATGCATACCTTGTTTCGTTTTCATTGGGCCACCCTGTATGAATATTACCATACTCAGCATATCAATCTTTATTTTCAAATGAGTATTTCCCGACATGGGTCTAACGATTTCATATTGGATAATGAAGACCCTATATGGTCCATTCAGTAGCGAGTTATTTTTTGCAAAGCTCTATCAAAAATATCATAATTCGACTGTTTTGAAGAGAAATGAGTTATTCGAATTCGAAAGAAATCTGATCAGAAGTTCAGAATAATGCTAGGAAAACGAATCTTCGATTATGAAAAACTGTACCTTACGGGTAAGGTAAGTTATAGCATTCAAAAGTTGAGATAAATTGAAACATTGACTTTGATATATTGATTGGTGATGAAATCATGTGCAAGTCAATTGGACGGTGAAATTCGAATAAATTTTATATCAATCGAGGGACCATTTGAATAAAAATATAACATTTGCACAACACCCATTGATTTGCAAAATATCCTCAACTTCATAGTTCACCCCAAGTGAAAATAATATCTCACTAGAAATTTCCAATTCTCTACCCAACATTCTGTAAATTACAATGCTTGAGCTATCAGACGAGTAGTTTAGATTCATGTCGAGAGTGATATTGAAGCAGCAAACTGGAATGTCTCAATAATTCACTAATATTTCCCAGAAAAAATAAAGTATGAGAGATATATTCTTCATTGCCAATTCTAGTATTACGTGTTGTCGAGATAATGAAATTCTGTGAATTTATATCTAACGTTTTGATATATTCATACTGCTCGAAAAACGCCTATATAGCCTTGCGATCTCTATCATGTATTGTTCAAAAAAATGTGAGACAGTCTGGTTGGAATTCGAGGAATCAACACGAAGAGTATGCACACATTAATTTTCATAAAATCAACTGTTTTTTTCTGCCGAAAATAAGCGCAACTCGGATAATCTTTCGAAATCGATTAGGCAAATTTCGTGGAATTTCGATTAATGACACTGGCCAGTGGGTGAAACATGGAAAAATAATGATTCAAATATCCACGATCGTAGGAAAAATATTGTACATAACTCGTTGGGAAGTTTATTTCATGAATTCGTTCGCCGCCATAGGGCACTGCTCGAGAAGTGAAATCCAAAATGGCTGTGAAGACCTATACATCAAACGAAAACAATCCGGATGAATGGGGAGTCTGAGTCCGGGTGAATTAAAAAAGCGGAGCTCTCCGAATGCGATCAGGTGGGGTGTGCACCCTCGGACAATAATTAGTCATAGGGGGTGGGTCGTCATCAACAACAGCGAATATTCAGATTGCAACAGCGGTGTATGCGGCCATGATGGAAAGCAATATTCTTTCGTGTAGAACGATTGATGGATTATATTGAAAGCATCCGAAAGGAATTTTTTTTCTGGTTATCAGAGCCAAATTGAAGGTAACAAGTTTCAATAATGCCTAGTTTTATCTGACAAAGTAGCTTCGAATAGAAATTAGTATCGACACATTCTGAATATTTTCTTTTAGTTTAGTTTCATATTGAGGCATAATTACTTATCCAAAATATCATTTCATTAATATCGCTTGTCCTTTTTCAATGCTCAAAGTATTCAACAGACTGAATATTCAGTTGATTAATTTCCAAGGCAATATGGTAGGGTTGTAGGTGGTAGGTTGTAGGGTTGTAGGTGGTAGGCTTTATGCTATCTAACTGATCACACACGATCTGACGTCAACCTGAATTATGTACAATACTTCTCTTACAATCACGACTTTAGTGACATATCGTCATCTCTATGACTCATTTATTTTTTATTATTAAATATTTCCGTGAATTCAGAAGACGATTTGAACAAATTGAGGTTCTTGGAAATGAAGATTTCTGATTTCTTATGATGAAATCAAGATAAATCAATGAAGAGAATTTCTAAAACTCCTATTTTCTGTCTGTGCAAATACACATTTACGAGTATATTTTGCCTAAGCATATTGGTATCAAATGGGAAAAAGTTATGATGTAGATGCGAATTCAAGTGATCTCTTATTCAAAAATAAATTGAGGAAATACTTCCTGCTGGAAAACATATCTGATAGTGTTGAGGAAGTTTATATTTGTTGACATTTTATTATTTTGAAAGTAACTTTTGTATGTATAAATGATTTTTTGGTGTGATTGTGCACAATTTCAAACAATTTATTTATAGATCATCTTTTTTGACTAGTCTGCTGAGTTTCATATACTTGGGTATGTTCGATGTCTTCTTTCATATTTGATAAATGAATATATTCTATTCTGATCACGTGCGTTTATGAAACGTACGTACGAGCGTGCGTTTTCAAAATAAATCCACACTAGTGCGTTTCACTGGGCTACTTCCTAAATGATGAAACAGTGTGGTATCAACTATTTCCATAGATTGTAGTGGGAGAAAGATTTTTAACCATCTAAACCGCTATTGAATCGTTTATGAAAAATAGGAAACTCACTTCTGGTATTGAGGTTGTCCAATTGCAACAATTACCCAATCGATAAAGTCATGTCAGTCAACTTGTCAGCCATTGTGACTTTGACATTTGTCAAAACTACAGATGCAAAACGATTCGAACGAGTAAAATCTCGATTGGTATCCATTGTTTCCATTCAAATACAGATTTCACATGATATCGGCTTCAAAGTGGTACGACACGATGTATGATTGGTTGCCTACACCACAATCATGGATTAATAGAGAGATTGATTGTTAATTAGGGGTCATTAACGATCAATTTCATGAACGTTAATTCGAGGTCGACGGAAAAAATATTTTATAATCATCGATACCTTCCCAGTGTACGTTGAAAGGGGGAACATCCTGGATCCTGGATAAACAATATCGGAATTACGGGCTCGCCATCATATATTAATGAGTAGAGTTAAAATTCTCGAAGTTTCCATCGACCGTGATGTAAGGGACAAGGAACCGAGTAGGACCCTTATAAAGCGAGGAGCGTTAACGAGCAGGACTGCGGCGAGCGAACGGAAAAGGACCAAAATAGTCCGGGAGCCAGCGACATATTTTTTGTCGACATGTCTTATTTGTTGAAGCTCGGTTCATATTTTTATCTGTCGTCATGATAAAGCCTGTCACCTCGATCGAGAGACAACGCTTACTAGCAGGTTATCAATGTTGTTGAAAAACGGGAAAATTATAAACATGATGAAAGCTGAAACATTATTCATCGTTCAATGACTTACCAGCCAAAAAGATGATCACCTTCTGTCACCCGTATCGTAAAACTTCTGCCATGGAACCAATGATGTGCAAAAATTACTCAAATGATAAAATTCGATATTTTTTTCTACCTGTGGTTTATTATTTAGGAAGGCTGAAAAACAGGAACGGCTCAGAAGCCGTCTGAAAAATATATTTTTCATCTATTTGCTCTCACATTTTTTTAATCAATCAATCAATCAATAGAAGTATACTTTATTGTCAAAGATAGTGAGTCTTATTGACAAAGCATGGAAGATAAATTGCACATAATCTTGACCAGATCATTGTGCTATCAAAAATATAAAAATACATAACATTTAAAATAAATTACAAGCAATACACTGACGCAAATTTGACAAATAACATATAAACAATACATATAATAGGAATAAGAAATACAAACATACAAACATCAACATTTTAGCTTGGTTAAAATTTATCAAGGTGATATTCGCAGATAGAATAATAGGCTTTATTAGTTAACCGAATTTCGGAACCTTTTGTAGTGTTCAATATTTTTTAAAGTATTGGGAAGGTGGTTATATACTTTGATACTTTCATAAATCAGGGAATGTTTCGTCAAGGTGGATTTGGGTATTGGTATACAAAGCATACTGTTTTGCCTGGTACTACATAAATTAGTGCTGGCTGCATTAAAACTGGCTTTATATTTATCAACCAAGCATACTGTTTCCAATATTAAGCTGGTGACAGTCAATATTTTATGGCGGATGGATAGGGGTTCACAATGATCTCGTGGTTTAGATTTTGTAATATATCTCAAAGATCGTTTCTGGAGAACAAATATATTATTCGCTAGTTGAAAATTACAGTGACCCCAGAAAGCTATCCCATAACGAATATGAGATTCAATCAGGGGAAAGTGAAATGATTCCATATAGAAATTCTAAAAATATTCACAAGTATGGAAATATTGATTCTTAACAATTGATGTCAAATATCAAGTCACGTTAAATCCTCTTCGTCAGAATCTTCACTATCGCTTATCTGGTTGCTGATCATCTCGTCAGCATCATCATTTTGGAAGTTAGAGTCTGCAAAGAATACGAAATGATATAGAAATGATATGCTGTGTGAAGTAAAAGGGTTATAACTGGAGATCTCAACTTCCCTTCTATTTCTTGCCATCCACAATCACATGGAGACAGCAAGATAGGATGTTGAGAATGTGCTTTGAAGGGAGGTGGAAGGGTTTCCTTCGCATCACAAGAGAATCAAGGTTGTGATCCTAGCACTGAAAACTCGAAAGGATTGGAAGGTATCTGCGTAAACTTCTTCCAAAGCATAATACGGACGCGACTACAGAGCAAGTTGTGAACAGCCTTTCGGAATTTATCAACATTGTCGATTTCTCTTATACAATCAGGTGAATGATTGAACATCTTGCAACCTTGAGAATTGATAGTGTCTTTTACTGGAGCTGCGTTTGCGTTAACAACGTGTTTTCGTCCCCAAATACAATGGAGGATATTTTGTGAAAAGCTGAAAGAATCCATCGAAAATCAAAGCCGTATACCAAAAAGAATACAAGATAAATATGTTATGCCAAGAGATGCCACTGTAACTGTGTTCCTGGCATATTTTCAAAAACTGGTAAGGTATTTTCTGTTTTTCGGTAGGTTTTGTAGTGGTGGTGATTATTCGTTGCAGTCAGGAATGTAGGTTGTGGGAGGTAGAAAGAATTATACAATCTATAAAGTCCCCTAGGGACTCTTTATCGATAGCGTAACTATATGAGGATTTAAGCACGTAATATCCCGGTCAGAAGTGGAGAAATGTCGCAAACTCCCGGACCGAAAGGAGCGTTATTAATGCAAAGTAGGATTGATACCTGCGTCCGTTGTCGTTAGAAGCTCGACCGGACTATGCGCGCGCATCTGACCGACGGAGCTGGACACTGATCGATAATAAGAAGATTGCAAAGTAAGCAAAGATTCACCCACGTCGACCACCCGCGCCCCCTTCTTCGCCCCCGCCCCACCCCCTCGCGGTGTGCGACCCCTCGCCATCATGGAAATTCACCGCTTCTGCTCTGGCTATACGAGGTATACTTAGTAGTGGTCGATATGATGTTCTGTTGATTGAAATATATGACCACAGGGGAAATACTCCTCACTTATTTATTTATTGAATTATTTATTTATTTGTAATATCAGTAATACTATACAGGTCATAAACCCAATTAGAGAGCAGTTATTAATCACAGATTTCTTTCAAGGTTATCAAGGACACATACATCATATTATATTTCATAAGAGATAACAAAACAACAACATTTTATCAAATACTGTCTGTGTGTCATTCGAGGAGGTGGTATATTAGTTTTTCTAGTTTTCTATGTGAGATTGTCTCCTTTTTTATAGAAACTTAAATAGAAGTTGTTATAATCATTTCGATATATTTGTAGTAAGAAGAGATTTGTGATCTGCCCCAAAATATCAATGCGCTTGAAATTCAAGTTTCAGATAACAAAAAGAGAAAGTCTCATTTGTCAGTGACACCTTGTTTCTCGAAAAATTTGGAAATACAGATATATTTTTAATAGAATCATATGGTTTTTTGCACTTATCATGCGATGGGTTTTTTTTTTCGATTCATTTTCTTGGTACTTACGTATTTCGACCTCAGGAACCCGAATTTCACAATAAAAACTTGCGCAAACTCATATGTTTCGAGATATTCCAGGAAAAAGTATGATAATTACCCTTCCTTAAACATTCAAGGAGTCAAAAAGAAGAGAAAACATCCTCGAATTATTTGAATCAAAGTTCTTTAGCATCGTGAAGGAAGGTGGATCTAGCATTTTTCATATATGGACGGTGCTGTCGAATGAGAATCTACGTCAGAATCACTAGTTCTGTGAGTCAAAATATCACAGATGCACATTTGACAGCGCCGTCCATATGAAAGAAGGATTCATCAAAGATGCTAAACTCCTTAGAGGATGTTCCTCCTTCTTTTTAGCTTCAAGAATGTATAAGGAAGAGTATCTTATGTGAGAAATGAAACTACGAATGGCTATGGTGCCTACCCAAAACGGGCCGAAACAAGAAGGGTAATATTCATACTTTTTCCTGGAATATCTCGAGAAATTTAAGAGGCAGACGGAGGAATTCTGGCTACAAGGTCCTTTTTTATTGATCGATATTAAACTGCTATTGAACTAATATTGAACTGCTCTCCGAAAACATTTTCAGTTATCGTAGGAGTATCATAGAAATCGATGACTTCATAATTATATTTTGATCTTCTCTAACACCCTATGTGTATACACATTGTCCGGGAAATTGTGGAAAATCTCTCGGATTCATATAGAACCTGAAAAAATGAGTTATTTATTCATTTATACAGGAAGTTGGGCATCAATGGTAAATCTTAGTTCATCCCTGAAAAACTAAGGAAGCTGAATATGTTTCAAGGTCATTATTTCGTGAGGGGTCCTCTATTGAATTTTCTTTGAATTATATTGATTACTTCAAGAGTTATTCGAGAAAAAAGGCTCATGTATACGTAAGGAAGGCCTGTAGGAAAAACATTTATAGGAACCTGCAATCCTATTTCTGCAAGTCCAACCTGAAGCCGCGCGATCTGCCACATTTCCACGGACACCCTGTACAGTTGCGGGAGTATCCAACGGTAAGATACAAAAATGGGAGAATCGGCATGTGAAACAGATCAAGTCGCAGAAAGTGGCAATTTATCAAGCAGGCCGCGTTTGGCAGGTCATAGAAAAGGACGAGTCGTCAGGACTCGATTCACGGCCAGGACCTTTCTTTGCATTGACTTGCAGGAAAGTGCCGCCATAAATTATCCGGAAGAACTGGCCATTAGTCTGTTTGAATCGTTCCTCGGCCGTTTGTCGCATTCTCGATGTTCCATTTCTTTGTTGGTCGCAGAAGAGGGAATTGGTCGGGAAGAACTGAATTAGAGAGTAATTTCGTGATTGATGCGGACAATCGAGCTACATCGATGAGTTGGGAAACTCTGGAGGAAATCGGGTGAATTTCAAATTCGTGATTCAGGAACTTTTCTTGTTAGATTCTCCCTGAACAATTGTTTTGGTTCCGTTCCGTCCTGTCGACTCTTGACTACTTGCAGTGAATAGCTGTATCGAATTATATACAGGGCGCTAATTAAGTATGTACAATGAATTTGACAGCCGAGTGGTTTTCAGATAAACGTGTCCAACAACAAGGTGTTGAATCAAAAAAGGAAGATTTCTGGGGAATAAATAAAAAATCTTTCAACCAATTTCGTTGCGATTTCGAATTATTCATCGAAGCTTTTCTTAGGAAATTTTTTTTTTTTTTTTCTTCGGAACGAGCATCTTATTTTACTCATTTTATTCTTGAAGTTGAAAAATTTAATCCATTCAATCGCATTTACAATTTCTCTATTTCATTTGTATTTTCAGATGCTCAATCCAAAGAATGCATAAATTTACAAAAAAAATGTGGGTTTCTTATTTCTGTCAAAAATATTCAATAGAGTGTGAGCTGAACCAGCCCCATGATACGACAAATCAGCTATGCCAAGTTTGAACCAATTTCGATAAAGGATATGTACGCAAAACATTTTTTTTGAGTTCAACACCTTGTATCTCGAGAACGAAACAAAATAGGACACACAATGATATGAACTTTTTCGTCTTTGAATTGCTCGAAGAATCGTCAATTGAATCCATCGTAATTCAAAACATGACCAAAATTATATTATCTGTTCGAGATGGCAACAATTTACTATCCATAATTCCGTATTTCCAATCTCCCCACAATGAATATCTCCCGAATGTCTTCTAAATATTTCGAGTTTCAAATAATGAAAAGTGAGTACTATTTCGGAATCTCCAAAAATTCATCTGATTTTAACAATTCAGGATTTTATAATGGTAAGTAATTCAATGGATTTCGTCAGATACTTCGACACCTTCATAATCATATATATATGATACACTCATCATATATTGGAGAAAGATATATACAGGGTGAGCCTCAACTCATAAGACTAGACCAAGAAATCCTAGATCAAGACAAATGATGATTATAAGTGGAAAAAAAAATCAGTTTCGGGGTACTAATATATTTAAAATGATGGTATGAGAATCTGAATTTTATGAAACTAACTGATGATGTCGATTAGTTAGTATAATTCAATGCATTTTCACTTTCATGATATTCAGATTCTTTTATTGATATTTGAAATGAATTAATTGGTATCTAGGGAACTCAAAATGTTTTATTTCAATTTTTATAGTTTTAATCATTATTTGTCCCTAGCTATAATCCCCCAAGTTTATACGTACGTATATTGTATCATAACTAAGATGCATTAACATCATTATCTTTTCATGAGCGATCAGGTCATAATACATTTTTGAACAAATAATAATTTTATGCCACTGCTGAGAAAGATACACTGCGATTCATGCCAGAATGGTTCATTTATTATCCATTGTCAAACGATTGTCAGTTCGATTTAAAGGGAGGTTTATTTCTACTATTTCTTGTAGGTTTCGAAAAAGTTTCATCAATCTATATCGCTCGCCGAAGAATGAAAATATACCCAGTCATTCGTAGTTTTTTCGTATCCTTTCCCTCGACTGACTCAGCATATGCTACCCCCTTTTTTTCGATTTTTTAACGCTACATAACTTGCCCTTAGCGGCTCGCATCAATCCTGCCTATTCGGTGTCCTTTTCAGCGTCTTTCGAACGGGCAAAATATCGTGATATGCAGGAACTTCATATGCAGACGTGCTCAAAATTCGTCGAACTCACCGAAAGAATTTTTGAAATGGTATTAGAAGTATCTAGAGAACGAAGAGAAAATTATTTTTGAAATTTCGGGTCCGGTTATGGAAAACTGGGATCTAGTTTTCGATAATATTCTCACCTGTGCACAACTGACAATTTCATTGTCAAACAAGTTAAACTAAGTCTCTTTGTTTTAACACACTCATGGACTAGTAAAAAATATTAACTCGATTCGAATGGAAATAACTGACAATGTCGTATTTCTCACACATCGAAATGTTTCGCCAACAGTCAGCTGATTCTTGATTGCTGCTTCTTTTTCTTATGCTAGTTTCAATTCATCTGTCTCTTTCTAAGCTCGATCTAGTAGAGAATATATAATTTCATATCTTTGGATTTGTCGCAATAATTCTTTACGATTGTCATTTAGATAATTCAATCTGATCAGTAACTTATGCACATTTTTTATTGTTTACAATGAGAGTTGATAGTCAAAATAGGTATACACGTCTCTAAAAGAAGTAGATAAGATAACATCATCTCTGTCGAGGAAATTGTAGCTTATGCCAATATTGTATTGCCATTCGACCCATATACACACATATTCCATTTCACATCCGTTGTGTTTTGAAAACGCTCATCCGTTAGACAAACACTGGAATCGAAACAGTTAGCCATCGGTAGACTGACATATAGATCTTTTATATTTCATGTGAAATTTATTGGATTTGCCCTTCTAAAACTTACCCCTGTGCTTTCCAAATGAAACATATGGGTCGCGTTTTTTGGATTGCATCTACCTGCGTCAGGTAATTTTTTGGTAATGTTATACGTTTTGTGAAGAAAGGGTTGGCAAAAAAGGTTATGGGAATGTGTGTAGTGGAAAAAAGTGGCATGGGACACTGTTATTTAACGGGTGTTTACGCTAGAAAGAATTGAAATGCATTGATTAATGCGACAATATGTTAGCAGAAGTTCAGTAAAATACATTATCTTTTTCTACAATGGAAAATGAGATAACAGTTTGGAATTGGAAGTGGATGAACCTTGGAAGAATAGGATTAGAACAACAGCTCTAAACTGAGTTTTATGATGCATAGGAACAAAATTGGACACAACAGTTACTTTAGAACATTTTACTGAATATGAAGATCATGATTTGTATATCTTGTATCCACTCTTAGGACATATGATTTTTAGGGAAATTCCCAAATGAAAGAACAGTACCTTGAATTCAGTTTTTGCATTATGAGATATTTGAAACGTATTTTTTGTTCGGGAGATATACAATGTGTCATATCGCAGAATTTATTCTCCGCAGTAACTTTGCATTTTGAATTTTTTAAAAATATTTATTAAAAAATTCAAAGTAATTCATTTTGGTGTACGAGACATCATAACTTGATGATCATCCGGTGCATTTTTTAGAGAGCGCCAAATGAGCTATATATCAGATTTGTGGCATTAATCAGCTGCATTATTCACATTCGATTCATTTCACAACAATATGGTTTTGTCACTTCAAATTCGCATTACCGCAAGCGTCTTTCATGAAAAGAACGGCAAAGTTATGGATTTCTTTGCCTAGTGAAGTCTTTCCTGATGCTTACCAACTCAAAATAAATTCCAGTACTTTCATAGTCTCTTTCATAGTCTCCAGTGACTATCACGATGTTCTTCGAACAACAATTTTTTTGTGTGCCGAATAATAATATTTGTAACCTCATATAAATGTTCGTGTTTGATAAATTTACGATTCTCTTCAAAATATATAATATATCGATGTTTGGTGATTAGATTGTAGTTTTTTTGGGAATCTCAAAAATTCTCATTTTGCAGCACGCCTACATCTACTAAATAGCAAACACGTATCCCATTTCTGTATTAGAAAAATAACTTCTCATGAATTAACAGAAATATCGAATTGAAACTATCATGAGTCATCAGTCATGAGAAGAAGAATGATGCAGATCAGAACTCATTCAACCATTTGGATAAAATCATTGAGCTGATTGTTTTATAGGCTATATTTGAGCTCACATTATACTCTCGATTATAGTCCACATATTTCATCTTGATGTGTATCTAACAGGAATGAATTGGTTTACATAAATATATGAATTTATGGTTTTGTATAAAATAAGCGAATTTCGAATCCCAATCATATTGATGTCGCTCTATTCATACCTATTCATTATTATTTCAATTAGAAATCTTGTACTCGATACTAACTCATCATTCAAACCATCCAGAAATGTCAATAAATGGGTCGGTTTATTATGACTGGTTTCTCATCTATGCACAACCTCAAAGGAATTCATGATGATTCATGAGGATATATCTTGACAATCCACAAAATATATCTGGGAAAGAATCCTCCCATATAGCACAATGAGTACGTGAGAAAAACCCAAACCCCTATTTCACCCTTAACCCTATTGACACTTGTGATGCGACCGATTTGTTCAATAACGATTATATTTGTATTGGCAGGCCGAAAAATCAGAGCGAGAACGGTTTTCATAGCAACTGTCTACCTGCTTCAGAAGGGCACTGTATCAGACACAAAAGTTTTTTTTTGTAATTGAATTTAATCCCGAAAAATGCATTGTGAGTCGATGACTATTTTGGAGATAAATAGAAAAAAATGTCCCTTCACTCCATTCCCTTTTTGACTTACGACTGTAATCCCAAATGTTTTGGTTAACTTAACACTGATGAAATGAATGGTTAGCAATTGTATTTATTTCATTTCGTAGAGACTATTAATCATTCGATTGTTCCAGATCGAAGGGGTTTTAAAGAAATTTGAACCGTTATGCTATAGTAGACCGTGTGAAATCGATGAAAATTTAATAGATTCGAGAAGATGTGGGTATATTATTATCTCCATCATTTTAAATCCTGGCATATGGGTAGATGACGAATACATTTATGATCACAAGTTGGTACTGATGTGTATACCGAGAGGCTTATAAAGCAATTAATAATTGCAATACAGAGGTTAAAATACAAAAATCAATATAAAAATACATACTAAAACTCAGTTTGAAATTAAAATTGGATAAAAACTTGGCCCCAGTGACACATATAGTGAGTTGCATTTATATTTGAATCTATTCATGATTTGAATTGATTAAATCATACTCAATCATCATAACTTCATTATTTTTATTCATTTATTCATCATATTGACTCAAATAATATCACCCTAGCCTCCATGTATCTCTCTGAGTAAAAACACTAGGATAACAAAAACTCAAGAATTTTTTTCTCACATATATGTATAGGAGTTTCTTTAATTTGTACAGGGAGTTCATCATTTGAGTTAACATCTACGAAGTTATGTCCAGAGGTCGAATATGATGACCAGATCTTGATATTGATCTCTGGTGTAATTCTTCGATAGTTTTTTTGTTACTATGAAATTTCAGCAAGCAGTTCAAGATGTAAATGCAAGGCAAAGAAAGTATTTCTTGATTTTTATATATTAGACGACAACTATCTCTATAAATAGCTCTATAAATCGATCTCAGTGGTCTTTTTTGGAGTCTGAACTACATATTGATAGGTTCAGATTGATTCATGATTTCGATTCACTATTCATCACGTCGTGGAAAAGAGTTCAGAGGAAAGAAACTTCATCAACAATTTTTACTTTTGTGTTCGATTGAAATTACCGAAAATTGTAGGCATAGAATTTGAATCGATCAGAAAACATGGCATATTTCGAATCTAGACCAACTATTATCAAAAGGCATCTCAAACACCGCACTGAAATGAGTCCCTCGAGTTTTGTGGTGGGTGATAGGCAAAATGGCCGGTATTCGTGATAACCATTGAACATTATTACTTCATTAGATCCTTCGTCGACATACCAACTCAGCGAGAGGAGAGAGGTTGATCTAAAAAGAAAATGACCACCTAGCTTTCATAACCATAAATATTCTGTTGGAAAGTTAATTTGAAATTGCATCGCAATATGGAAAAATACGGGCACAAAAATGAGGCTGGAACTTTTTCTCAAACGTGCGCCAGTGGAAATTTCATTTTTCAATTTTCCCGCGCTATTGGTATGGATGATCTGAAATTGTAATGTAATGTATTCGATGATTTGAAACAAGTGGTTGAGATTTTGTACATGAAACACTGATTATTCTGAATGCTTCAAGAGTGTCAGAAATCGTATACCTGCCAAAATATATATTTTCCAAAAAATATATTTTCCAACAGCATTCAGTTGTTTCTCGACTGAAACAAATAGTATAATTATCTACGCTACTATATCATATTATATATTATAAATATTCCATAGTGGATCCTATGAATTCCATGATCATGTTATGGGCTTACGTGAAAATTTTGAAAATTTCAGGATCAACCGAAAATCGGATCACTATTGTCACATTCTTTGACGTTCTGAGACTTTCGAAGTAAAAATTCAATTGGATCGACTCAAATCGACAGACACTATCGAGCCAGAATCTCCTAAATATGAAATATGAATGAAAACGGAACTGCGATTTTATTTTGCTGAGATAGCAAACAACATCGCAGTTGTTGTAGAAGACATTACTGTTATTGTATAAAATATAACAGACATTGAAACAAATTTTCAGTGGAGTTTTTGCGCTACAACAGTTGTATCGTATAAAAGAAAATTTTGAGTGTAGCCAAAATCATTGTATGGAATTCCAGTTCTGCTGCAACTGAGGATTTTTTTTTTATCAACACAAAACACCAAAGGGAAACCTATAATGTTCGAGGAACATCGTGATAGCCACATCGGTGGAATTTTGTGAGAAAAGGAAGGTGTTGGAATTTTTCTTGAAAGTTTGGAGGTTGTATGCATCAGGAAAGATTTCTCTAGGCAAAGAATTCCACGACTTTGCCGTTCTATTGATGAATGATGCTTGGTATAGGGATGTTCGACAGGTCTCGAGCCTGACAGTGTAGGGGTGACCAGCTTGAGCTCGACTGGTTTGTCTACTAGGAATCGCGCGTGGTGGCATAATAGATGATATTTCCGTTGAGCACCGACCGTGAAAGTACCTATAAAAAAGGCATAGATCGCCGACCTTTCTACGATGATCTAGAGAGGTCAATGATTTGGTGAGTGTTGTATCATCGACTAGGCTCTCTTCTGAATTGAATCCAAGAGCTTCAGCGTATGTTTGCTCCGGCAGAAGGTTTAATAGCAGTCACGATGGAGTAGTTTCAGTGAAACTACTCTACTCTACTCTACTACTCTACTCTACTCTAGTTTCAGTTTCTCAACTTCAGTACGTCTGCTACTTTTTTGACTAAAACAAGTGGATCTTTTGGGCATTTCCTCTGGCATAGTTGATCTTTTCTCTGGGGACATCGTCCTTGGTCACCCTTCGGCTATACCGGATGGGTCATCCCTTCAGTGGCTGATAACGAGACCCGTGTCTGTCAGACTGTCGGTTTGCTCGATCGACGAACATCAGAGAAGTGCAAACTCTGGAGATTCGGCGAGTGATTCGAAGGCAGAGGGGAGAAGTCGGAGGTCCGCACAAAGGAAACAGGCGAATCTGAGGTCCAGTGACTCGATGAGATATGCAAACAATCTGGGGTGGTCTGCAATATGGCTTCCTACACGACTCAACCATATAAACTACTGTCTTTTATACACGAATTTATTGTTCTGGATTTTTAAACTGAAACTTTCGATATATCCCATCAATTTTTCTCGTCCATCTATCGAGTGTTGCGTTACGGTCCTATCGAGTAGAGGTGGGGGAAATATATCGATAATTATCTATAATTATCTATAATATCTATCTATCTATCTATATATCTATCTATATATATATATGTCTATTATCTATGATAATTATCTATAATTATCGATAATTATCCATGATATCGATAATAATTTGGGGAAAAAATATCGATTTATAGATATTATCAATATTATCGATATTATCGTTATCTTGGAAATTATAGACATTTTCGATATCTTCGATATAATAGAAAAATAATCGATATCAATAGGAATTCCTGGAGATTCTAGAAATATCCAAATATTAGTGTTCCATTTGAAATGTTGAATACTGTCGAAATATTCTTTTTGAACAGGCTATCATACCTACTTTTTTATTGATTTTCTGATGCTCATTCATGTGTTCCCATGTAGTAGGTATTTGATACATATATCACAAAACTATATTAGAGGCCAGATGTTGAATCATATAACGTTTGCTCAAACTGAAAATCAGACCAAAATGATGACTCAAGATGAATACAAGAAAATGTAAACCATTTTGCTTGATTTCAAACCGTTTCACAAGATTTCACGATATATCATAATAGTCGACGAAAATCAACATCATCAGTGATATTGAGATTATCAAAACTATCAGCATATAGTATAATATCGATTATATCGATACATTATGGTTATCGATAACCGATATTTCAAAACTGTTATCACCCACCACCCCTACTATCAAGCACGAAATAATTCTGATATTCGTATTAGGAGAGCAAAAAAGCGATAGGGTATGCCGTATCAACCCTACTTCAATCTAACGAGAATTTTTGAAATCCATTTCTGAGACAGAATCAGGAGAATAGTATTAGAAGAGCAGAAACGTCTAAGGGTTCTCAACACCAATATGTTTTCGCTAATTTTCTGAATCTTGCGCGATTTGATGATATTTCGTTATGGGTGTACGTCACATGGTTCTCCTCTGACATTATCGAACTACTCTCAAAATTGTTCATCTCAATTATTTTCTCACAATGATAATCAATGAAAGCAGCGGTACCTCCAAAAATATGTTGAATAGCCTCTCAAGTCGTGGGATTCGAATCCCATTCGAAGAGGAACTTTTTTATTATTGAAATATGTAGCTCACATTAGACGCGAGGTTAGGTTAGGGTCGATTGTCAAACGTTACATCTTTGCTGGTTTCTCTGAAGCAAGCTTTAGTTTAGATGCTATCGCTACTATAAGATGCTCTGTCTTCCCCAAGTGCTGTGACACCTACGATCCGAAAAAAGTGTCACTTGCATCGTGTTTTTCATTTATTTCCTCTAATTTCTATTTTCATTTCGCAGGTATTATCATCATTATGATTATCAATTCAAAGGACTGTCTATATATGTTGTCATTTGAATCAAAAAATACTAAACCAACGAAATCTTCGAAGTTTTCAGTGCCTTTCACTCAATATTTCTTCAACTGATGACACCAGGAAAATTTCGCGACAAAATTCTAGATGAGTTGCATCTATTTCGATTCTTTCCTTCAAAATTGCAGTTCTCAACTTCACATACGGAGTGTAATCAATTGAAAAAATTATTCGAAATAATGCAGGTTTGCACTACAGCCATTCATTGAGAAATAATTATGGTGAGGAAATATTGAGTGCTGTTCACTCTGTATATAAAAATGTGATACCACAAGAACTCAAAAACTCCAACAAGACATTTCATCACCTTACTTGGCCCAAAATTACATAACATAATACATAAAAATACATGATTTGCCAAATTTGTAACGAGTGAACAATAAAACTGGTCCATTCATCTGTCATTTTTAGTTTGTCCAATTTTCGGTACTTTGCGTGTTATCACTCTCAAGTATTTATTCAATTTTATTTCTGTTTCGTCTGAATTAATGTTCTGATCTACCAAAGATCCCAATTTATAATAAAAAAACTGTATGTAAAAAACTCTGTTTGTGGTCATCAACCAGAATGAATTCATTTCGAGGTATCGTTTCACACACACCATCCATCTATGGAAACATAAACAGTGGCTCGTGCCATTTCGTTGAAAAAACTGACCGATCCACATTTAACGAGATCATCTCATTGTGGAACATGAACAGCATCCCCTTTGTAACGCCATTTATCGTGTTAAACTGACCAACAAAACGAATATCCAGTTTACCGGATGACTTCTATTTAAACGTAAGTGTGGCAAAAAAGGGTCGTCCTCGGAGGGATGCTCGTCTCGAACCAGATATTCATGCTTTTCGAATGGAAAAGTGTGATGACATGTGTTGCATGTGAAGAAATTTCGAGTCAGTGACTCAAGTCAAGTCCTATATTGGAAAAAAGCGCACTCTTGCATTTTCACACTACTTATGGAGTGAGTATGCAAAACGTCTATTTTCAATATGTTTGAGGTTATGTTGGTATCTTCATTCTGATACTTATCAAGCTTTCTGAACGAATTGAAGTTGAAGTTGATGGTAATTGTCAGGATATTTTTCTCAAATGGTGGAATGTGTATTTTTGATATAACTAATGTCGAATGTTTAGTTCATGTAGAATAATATACGATATCCTTCTCCAGAAAGATACGAAACAAATAATCAAGGAACACGACCATCAACTGACAGTTGCAGAAAAGACATATATCTCCAGATATCATAGCAATTTTATGGATTTCCTGGAATACATATACTAAACAATCCATTGAGATCAATTGTGAGTTCGATACAATCTCTTTATCAGAATTCACCACGATTTCTTCCATATATAATCAGTCTTTCATCAGGGAAAAGTGTGCAAAAGAAATCAAAATTTCCCAAAATATCCTGACATTCACAATTACCTCCCGACGAGGATATTTTTTTGGAAGTGAATCGAAAAAAATCAACATGTAGGGGAATGAAATACTCAACATTTCATCAAACTCTTTTGAAAATATAGCTTCACAAACAAATTCAGAAAACGATTGAAAAAACTTCCAAAAACTAAAGTTCACTAGGGTCAACAATTTTTTTGATGGAATACTCCAATAATCTCTACCTTCAAGTTGGGGACTAATACTCTATGATAATATTCATATTTCAATGTGAGATTCTTGCAAACATTTTTTTTATAGAAATCACACAATTTTTTCTCTCGTGCTATACGGGCGAGACTTGATATTGATAGTTTTTGTGGGATTTTCTGAAAAATTTCTGAAAAATGAAATCATCTCAATATATTTGTAGTAAGGATAGATTTATGTCTGTCAAAATGTCACTGCGCTTGGAATTCATGCAGTGACATTTTGGGGAATAATTTAATGTTTAATGAAACACGAAATGTCGAAAAAATACAACGAAGTGACTCCAAAAGGCAAATAGTTGGCAAGCCATTTTTCATATTTGCCTTAGTGAGTCTTGTATTTCAGTTAATTCACAAAGTATAAGACACAGTCGAAATTTGATGCATCGAACTCCATTTAAAAAGTCCAAGTGGAGGCTTCACCAAGGTATCCACTAGGAATCAATTATATTCGCAGTACTCATCAAAGGTTACTTAGCACTTTCATCCACTAGCATCTACAATTGCTAATTTCATTTTCTAGAAACGAGGTGGGAAACTCTTAGGAGAACTATGAGAATTGTTATTTTCCATCTGAAATATGGTGTTTCAATGTTTTCATGATGAAGTTTCTTGGGAAATAAAATGGTCTGTCTGGCGACATTGAAACCTGAAAGAAAAAAGGCCAGTCGAAATTTGATGCATTGGACTCCATGAAAAAAGTCCAAGTGGAAACTTCACCAAGATATCCACTAGGAATCAATTATATTCGCAGTACTCATCAAAGGTTTCTTAGCACTTTCATCCACTAGCATCTACAATTGTTATCTTCATTTTCTAGAAACGAGGTGGGAAACTCTTAGGAAAACTATGAGAATTGTTATTTTCCATCTGAAACATGGTGTTTCAATGTCTTCATGATGAAGTTCCTTGGGAAATGAAATAGCCTGTCTGTCGACATTGAAACCTGAAAGACAAAAGACACAGTCGAAATTTGATACATCGAACTCCATTTAAAAAGTCCAAGTGGAGACTTCACCAAGATATCCACTTGGAATCAATTATATTCGCAGTACTCATCAAAGGTTACTCAGCACTTTCATCCACCAGCATCTTCAATTGTTATTTTCATTTTCTAGAAACGAGGTGGGAAACTCTTAGGAAAACTATGAGAATTGTTATTTTCCATCTGAAATATGGTGTTTCAATGTATTCGTGATGAAGTTTCTTGGGGAATAAATCGGCTTGTCTGTCAACATTAAAACCTTTATTCCCGAGGAGAACATTCGAAATCGATAGATTTCCCCAGTTCCGGTGATGAATCACCAACATCGGCAACGCTGCGCCATCCGAACGAGAACGACGTTCGGGTGCTGATCCGGCGCATGCCTGAAGTTGACCGCTAGGGCTGGTCAGTCGAGCCTTTTCACCCCTGCCTCGCCAAACATGGACTGGCTAGCCACCCCGAAATATGCCCCTTCGACCGGCACAATGCTCGGCACGCGCCTCCAAGATGGATGGGGGCCTTTTCATAAGAACCGAGTTAACAAGCATAAGAAATTCCATTCAGGCCTGGTGCACAATAAGACTCCATTCGAATAGTGTCGGAGGCTCGGAAGGAATCATTCGGGAAGGCAGGCCGAGTCGGTTTGGCTCTAATTGGAACGTCAGTTATGTAGTTGGACCTCCGAACAACAAACCCACTAGAAGGATCACCAAACAAATATTCTGATGCTAACATGAATTCCCAGAATTATCATAATATTAGCACCCAATCGTCGCCAGTATTGTCATATCCAATCATCAAAAAGTGATAAATAGTCCATAATATTTGAAGTCCTTTATGAATTCATGTAGTTCAATGCACAAATATAATAATAAATTTGGGTCATGACGATTATGAATCAGTTCTGATTGAAAGAAGATTGCTACATTATTCTGAGACTTAGCAATTTTACTTTCTTGGGGGCTCGAGGACCAGCATGGGTATCGTGAATACTTTTTGCTCAACGTTGCAACACCGCAATTTGATATTGACAGTCAACGGCGATTATTGCTTTGTTTGGTATCTGTCATTATTTACGTTTTGATTTATCGATATTATTCAAGTTGTGTTCAGTTTTGTGTACTCAGAATTCCTCAGAAACTCAGTTTATTTCCTGTTTTGGTGATTTGATATAATGGTGAGACGTTGTGAGGTGTGTTAAAGACAATTTGAACTGGCGATCAAAACACGTCATTTCATAGGTGAGTTACCATTGTCGTATCATTCGAGATTGTGAAGCATTTTCCCAAATGGAATGGATAAAAATGAATTTAAATTGAATTGATTAGATTATATTGATTATACCCATAGGTCAGCTGCGACAGTGTCTTGTCATTGTTCATTTTCCCACCAAGGAATGCTGAAAAGTACTACTTTCATGTTCCATCATGAATTAATGATAAATTCGACCCCCTCTGACAACACGGCACTGGTGCTGGGAGAATCAGCTCCTGCTATCCTTGTTTAGACTATAGATGTTGCTTCCAAACAAACTGTATTGCCAGGGCTGTGGATTACTCATCTAGTCTGTTCAATGATCGAAGAGTTGGACCGAAACGCTTTGGTGTGTGACTGGTTGACTGCATTCTCAACTGTCGCGCTGATATTATCCAGGCAACACGAAGAGATCCTGAAGATCTCCCAGCGATATCTTGTGACGCCTTTCGCGAGATCACTAAGAGGTCGCCTAGATCACGATATCTCGAAATACAGGGTGGACCATCGGAAACGTACCGCAAGGCATTACAGGCTGGGAAAGAACTTTTCGATGAAATCCGAAAACAGGTCAAGTTTGTTCGTCAGGGGGACACATTTTGACGTAACAAGAATAGTGAAACCTTCAACCACAACATTTTTTTCAAATGGAAAGGGGGTTCAAGCGATACCTCTTTAGAAGGGGCTTGGCATTCCCTATACAGTGCAGTGACACTTTTCAGTGTCAAAACTAACATTGAGAGAATTTTGTGAAGAAAAGTGTTCTAATTTGTGTTGAGAACGGGAGCAGATTCGTTCCCGAAATGTCCACTGAGATAAGTGGAAGTTTCATTCTCATTGAATATATTTATATTTCAAAATTTTTCGAAAAACAAGGTGTCACTGCCAAAAAGAGAATTCCTCTTTCAGGTATCTAAAGGTTCTATTTCAAGCGCAGTGACATTTTGGGGCAGATCATAAAATCTGTCCTTACTACCAATATATTGAAATAATTCTCAATAACACGAACAATAACACGAAAAGCTGAAAACGCTATTGAATCGTTAATGAAAAATAGGAAACTCACTTCTGGTATTGAGGTTGTCTAATTGCAACAATTACTCAATCTGTCTTGTCATGACAGTCAACTTGTCAGCCATTGTGACTTTGACATTTGCCGAAACTATAGATGCAAAACAAGTAAAACGAGTGAAATCTCGATTGGTATCCATTATTTTCATTCAAATACAGATTTCACATGATATCGGCTTCAAAATGGTACGACACGATGTATGATTGGTTGCCTATAGCACAATCATGCATTAATAGAGATATTGATCGTTAATTAGGGGTCATTAACGATCAATTTCGTGAACGTTAATTCGAGGTCGACGGAAAAAATATTATCAAATCATCATAATCATCGATACCTTCTCAGTGTACGTCACTATCAGAATAAAGATACCAACATAACCTCAAACATATTGAGAATAGACGTTTTGCATACTCACTCCATAAGTACTGTTGATCTCATGCTCCGAAAGTTTCTCATCTCGTGAATCGATATCGTCGCGAAATAAAAAATGAATTATTTATTCCCCTTTGGTCCTAAAAAGGGCTCTGTCGTCGTATCAAGTTTCCTGGATGACCACATTCCTTACTTTAGTATGTGTCAAAAATTTAAGAGATTCCCTAGGGAGGCGTTGGAAATTTGAAAGTGTCCGAGGGAGGTGTCCCAGGGTGATCGTGACTCTGTGTCGTCAAGGCACATACTCCTGCACCCTCAGTTGGAATTCAGAGGATATAGCGAGGTTTCTGATACAGGGTGAATGCTCTTGTACGGTCTCTAAAGCTGGTCCACTCTAAACGTACATAGATATATCGTAATGATATTGATTTGATGATGGAGTCTTACTCCAATAATCAGTTATATCCGCCCCAATGAGAAATATTTTCAAGGTAACGATATTTCCAAAACTATACCACAAATGAAGATTATACTTATTTTTTTCTTCACGATCCTTCGATTTTCAAAGACTCCAAAGTCCAGCTGTTTCAGAAATGTTCAGACATTTTGGATGAAATTTGAGTTAGATTTTTCACCTTGAATAATAACAACTAATTTTGGGACTTCCATAATTGATTGGAAGCGAGTACAATATACAATTGTACAATTTCGAATGATTCAATTAAGTGCGAAAGAGCGTATTGAAATCTTGATGATGATCGGTTATGGTGATTGTAAAATTTATTTATTTCATACTGCATCATAGAACATACCTTTACGTACCTGATTTCAATCCGGAAAATAAACTTTTACAGGATAGGCGCATGTAATATTTCATTACGTGCTACTCGTAATGAAATTTTACCGGATTGTAAATATTGAAAACTCAGTTATGCGTCAAAAGCATATGAATACATTTATTAAAAATTCAACAGCAAAACAATACACAGAAATTACTCATTGCTAATATTAATATTAACCGTTAAATTTTCGTTCGCATGAATATGGATACCAGGAGCTCCATTGGATGAATTATTTATTAGGGAGTCGCTACTTGCTGATACATTCCCATTTTTTTGTTGTAGCACTTCAACAAAGATTAATATCTTATTTTTCACTGTTCATTTTTGTTTTTTAGCAGTATGAAATAAAATGTTATACGTCACACGTCCGGTAAACTTTTACAGTGTACTTACCGGACTAGTAACGTAAATATCTATTCCGTCAATTGGAATTTGACACTTGGAGAACAGAAGAATACTCGTTCATTCATTACTTTGCATGCAAACAACATCAATTAGCTTATCTAATGCAAAAAACTCAAAGGAGGTTGATTGAAGTGCTGTATTACTTGTTTTTCCAATTTTTTTTTACACTAAACTCATTATGTATGAATTCAAAATAACAAGCTCTTTCAAAATCTGTGAAGATTAGATACCTATATAGGGTGTGCCATTTCAATTAATGAAGTTGATGACATTTCCGGTTGAGCCGGAAGTATATTATCAACAAAAAAATGAACATCAGATACATTTTGTTCCATTTCACTTACCTGCAAATTTTCATAAATATCGTTCTTTTCGTTCGAAAGATGTTTACTTGGTTCCATACTTCTTCCGAACCCTGTATTCACAAAATCCCGAAACACTTCAAAGCTTAATCTTGAATTTACATTCTCCTACGTGAAAAGGTGATCCCTACCTTCAACTCAATTGCGAAAATTCTTCAAATGGGAAATATAGGCTTGTGATATATCATTTGAAATGTCTCTTCATTTTCTAATCAAAAATGTTATCGTTTTCGTATCATTCCAAGTACTCATTCATTCATCACGTATTCAAGTTATTTTACTATCTCAATTGTTACAATAAATTTGATTCATCCACAATCTCAATATCAATATCCTGTTCAATTTGCGTTTTCTTATTCCAAGAAATTTAAATTCCTGATTTCGACCAGAAGTTGATGTTGTTTCGGAAATGATACGAGCTTAGATAATCCTTCTTTAATTGAGAGATATTTTGATTCAAGACGTGATTTCAATCGAATCGTTCGAAGAGTGAATCAGTTTGGTTTACCGATAGATGGCCTTCGTAGTTTCTGTCTTAGAGCGATGACCACAATCTGGATATGTAAGCAAACATTTCACACTGCCATCGAGCATTCACCCTAGTCCATTTGTAAATGTCACAATTCCCCTTTGCAGTCTTATCTTGTCGTTCCAGCATTCGGACAATGGTCCTAGGGCCTGTTTTCGCTCCAAAGGGTCGAAACGGCCGCAAAAACTTATCTCTCGAACAGCTTGAGACGTTTATCTTAGCTCCTATTTATTGGGCTTTTTGCTGCCCAGAATTCACGAAGTCAGATTCATCTCGGCTTGATGCGTATTTAATTTATTTTTTCTACTCATGCAACTAGAATTGTATTCGGTGTATTCAGTGGTCCGATATGTATGCACAGGGTGGGCCGAATTGGAAAGTTTTCAAGAGAAAGTTCTACTTTTATACGATGTAGATGGACTGACTTTGGAAAAAAGTTCAATTTTCCTTCGAGGAATCTTCCTTTTCTTGCGATATTAATAAATCACCCTGTATAACTGAAGTTGCAACATACTAAATATTCATAGCTGTGTTGAAATGAATATGTTTACGTTGTCTGCCTTTTCTACATCTGAAAGACTCGATTCGTTTGTAACAAACTACTTCGTGAAGCACGTTCCCACATGATGGGATTTTGAAAAACTAAGAATTTTCATTTCGCTCTCGAATTTAATTTCATTCCAGATGAATGGAGTCTCTGCGACTATATTGAAGGAATACCGACCTTCAATGAGAAGGAGAGAACGTTGCATCGATATGGAATTGGACTGAGGAAAAGCTATCGAAAATTTCATTCTCAGACGATATTCGTGCATGTTGTGCATGTTGAATACTGGGTGGCCCAATGGAAACGAAACAAGGCCGGTTTGACATAGTTATCGTTTTCAGAAAAAAAAATGCTCGAACCGGTCGATTTTCATTTCGAAAGGGAAATATTTTGGGCATTTTTTCAACTTTTCCACTTCGAACCCCTCGGAGGGGTGAGCTCCAACCCTTGAATCTCAAATGGGATAAGGCGTCAAGTGATACATCATTTCGAAAGTAATCGAGATCTCCTACCAACGCTTCCTTATTTTTGGAATTCAATGCAGGAGCTCTCGATAAAACACGTTCATGAAAATAATCGGCTAGTGATGGAAAGTAACGCTTTTTTCCCTTTCATCACAATTTCTCATTCTGTAGTTAGAAAAATGTTCATCTAAGAAGTGCCTTATCTTTTTTGTTTTAAAATCCTGTCCTATCCAACATTAAATGGAGAACCATTTATTTTGATGCCAGTTCCTTGAAATGCATACCTTGTTTCGTTTTCATTGGGCCACCCGTATTTTTATATTTGTCTTTTGATCTTCGGTAGTTGAGGTATATTAACTCCAGAACTAGAAAAATATTTCAAATTGTTTTGAAGCATTCAGACCCTTCCACTATGGCCACAGAAATGTCGAAAATAAAACGTACTAGTGTAGAAATACTGGAAAAACGCATACTTGAAGTGATTCATGAATGTGACAATAATTCAGCTGGAAATTTGACTGCTGGTATCATCTCATATTTTGGATTGATTTTGCATTCTATAACCTTTCGGAAAATGTTTTCAACCTTCCTTCTTTCTTCGAGATGCTTCTGGTAATGCTACCATCACCTCCTCCCTTTTCTGATTTCGATCCCTGTAGATATTATGAATCCACTACATCATTTATTTCAAATTGAAAAAAAAATACCCAGGAAACGTTACAAACAAACAAAACAAATTGAGTGAAGTTGGTTATCAAAGATGATGAACTTGTAATAGTTCTTATCTGCATCATGTTGCTTCTTATCTGTCGTAGTAGTGTCAATGAGCGAAAATTTGAATGAATTTCGAGAATTATGGCAAAGGTGTTGGATTTTTCTTGTGGTGTTGTAGGCATCATCCTTCAACATCTTGGCTCGCCCGAAGAATTCGATGACACCTAGTATAACGAATAAAGTACCTTAAATACTGTCTGTAAGTTCTTCGAGGAGGTGGTACATTCATTTTTCAGCTTTTGATGGGATTTTCTCTCCTTGTTTCCGAAAAAATAGAGTAGAAGTTATTAAAGATTATTGCAATATATTTGTAGTGAGGACAGATTTTGTGATCTGTCCCAAAATGTCACTGCGCTTGAAATTAAACCTTTAGATACCTAAAAGAGAAATTCTCTATTGGTCAGTGACACCTTGTTTTTGAAAAAATTTGGAAATACAAATATATTTAATAATTTAATGTTGAGAACGGGAGCAGATTCGTTCCCGAAACGTCCACCAAGATAAGTAGAGGTTTTATTATTATTAAATATATTTGTATTTCCAAATTTTTTCAAAAACAAGGTGTCACTGACCAATAGAGAATTTCTCTTTTAGGTATCTAAAGGTTTAATTTCAAGCGCAGTGACATTTTGGGACAGATCCTAAATCTGTCCTTACTACAAATATATTGCAATAATTTTTAATAACTTCTACTGTATATTTAGAAACGAGGAGAGAAAATCCCATCAAAAGCTGAAAAGAAAAAAAAAAGTACCTTAAATTTATAAGAACATGCAATTATTTTCATTGCTACAACTTTTTCCTTCATTTGCATTCATTTGCATTGCATTTTTCCTTCATTGCATTTTAACTGTTCGGATACGATTTAGCATTAGAATGACTCGAGTCCAATTTTTTTTAATATCACTAACTCGAGGAGTTTCACAGTGAAATTTATAGAACAGCGAATGGAAACAAAGATTTATCGAAGTCGAACTTCAATTCGGTGTGAGTGCACCATGGTCTATTGAATTTAACGAACATAAAAAAAGGGAATTCCAAAGAATTTTCCTCCCTCTTCCATCCAATCGGTATAAAATTAAAATAAGTGGACCGTATCGAGTTCCATACGGTCACATACGCGTCCCGGCCGACGCCAATATTTTAAAATAAATAAGTTTAAAAGGGACGGACGGTCCTATGGGGTCGAAATTACCGGCCTAATCCTTATTTATAACCGGATCGTGTGCGTGACAGGGCTGAGTCGGACCCTATAGATATAATATGGAAGGACTAAAAGGACACTCGACTTATGGTGCGGAGGAAGAGACGCTATGAAATCGATGATTCCAATAGTTTCGAGAATAGAGGAATGATTTCCAGTGGAATGAAAATCGCCTCGGATTTTCTCGTTCATCAAACGCATGTCGCGTTACAGCTGAAATGATTCTGATATTCGTACCAGGAGAGCAAAAATGCGATAGAATATGCCGTATCGACCCTGATTCAACAAAACAAAAATTTCAAAATTCCATTCCTAAGACTGAATTTCGAAATGAGTATCAGGAATGTCTGAGGATTCCTAATATCAAACTGTTTTCGTTGATTTTCTGAATGGTGCATGATTTGTTGATATATTGTTATATATAGGTGTACTGCTCTATGTCACATGTTGTCCTTTTGACATTATCGAACTACTCTCAGGTTTGTTAATCTAGATTATTTTCTCAGAATGATATTGAATGAACGCAGAGGTACCTATAAATATATGTTAGATATTATATGGAACTTTTTTTTATAATTGTATAAGACGCGAGGTTATAGGTTAGGGTCGATTGTCTAACGTAACGTCTATAACGATATCTCTGAATTAAGCATAGGTGTTTGATGGTAACGCCAAGATCCTGTGTCTCCCACAAGTGCTGCCACACCTACGGAGCAAAAAAAAAGTGTTTCAGGTGCATAACACCACAATTTTTTTTCATTCATCATCCTTTCTCAATCGACAGATATTTGTATTGAACGTGAGTGAATGATCAGATGAAATTTAATGTTATCGAAAAGTATAACGAAACAAGGCCGATTCAACAGTTTTCGTTTTCAGAAAAAAAAAACGCTCGAAACGGTCGATTTTTTTCCCGAGTGGGAAATATTTTGCGCATGTTTTCAACTTTTGCACTTCAAACCCCTCGTAGGGGTGAGCTCCAACCCTTGAATCTCGAATGGGATAAGGGATCAAGTGATACATCATTTGAAAGGTGATCGAAATCTCTTACCAACGCTTCCTTGTTTTTGGAATTCGATGAAGCAGTTCTCGAGAAAACACGTTCATGAAAATAATCGGCTAGTGATGGAAAGTAACGCATTTTTCCCTTTCATCACTCTTTATTTCTCATTTTGTAGTCAGAACGATGTTCTTCTGAGAAGTGCCTTATGTATTTATCTAAATCCTGTCCTATCCAAAATTACCTAAACAATCATTTATTTTAATGTCTGTTCCTTGATCTCTCATTGTATGAGCACGTTATTCTATACTTTTCGTCATGAGTCTCTAGTTCATGTGGAAAATTAACATACTTTCATCTCGAGCTTCCAATTGACTAAATTTAATTGCATACAATATGTTGGAATGCAATGTCCAAATTTGAATTCAGCATGAAGAAATAAAAGTGATCAATCAAATGACTATTTCATGCATTTCAATTGGTTCAAAATGTATATCGCTTGTCCAACTTGAGATATTTTGAAAATATCTTAGTGTTTCTCTGGAAAATATTCCAATACTGAGATATGTTTAGTAGAGGTATCATTTCTTGAATATAAATATATCCGAGTATTTAATTATTTTTAAGCTTCCATATCAACGAGATATCTGAAATTCGAAATTCTTCCAGATATCTCATAATTGATATGACTAACTCGTCTACAAAAATGGTTTCAATCTCTGGAACAGTTCCCGGTATCTGAAGACCAAATATCCACGTAAATCGCTAAAGCCTTGAGTGCGGACACTTGTGTTTAAGTTACGGGCCCTTACATATCCCTTAATTAAACAGTTCTGTTTGAACAGGCAGATTAAATGTGACAGAGAACTGTAATCGCGCTTATTGTGGTATGGGCCAGGGGTCAGGATGGCTCTAAACTAACTGGCCTGAATATAATGTAAATCACGGTAATATACCGTTTGACTACTCAGAGCGACATACTGTAATAAAGTTCTTAGGTAGATCGTGATGGCCCGAATTGCGGCTGATTGATTCAGTTGACAAAAGAGATATCGAATGATTACCGCATTTCATTGTCAGTATAAGATACTGTTTCTATCCATATGGAACATCAATATAATGTTGGTTCATAATATATATTTGCGTTGATATTGGAGTTGAATTTCATTCAATATTCAAGGATTCACAATTTTTTGAGAGCATGTTCTTTCATCATCTTCAACTATTGTTTATTATTCGTTCAAATTCGTTAGCTGATAAAATACTTCAGGAATTATAAGGCAATCGCTTGCCATTTCGGAGATCTGTGGTGTGGACTGGATTTTATATTTGGAAAACGTGATGTAAGATGTCAAAAAATTCATAAGACTTTTGAGTTAGTTTCCGATTTTTTTCCTGACACAGCAAAGATAATTTCGAAATATATGAATTCATCTCAATTCTTTTTGATTTGAGTCATATCATATCATATAACCAGTGTTATAAACATCAATTTTCTAAACCTTTTTCATTTCATACGACTTCAGCGAAGTAACAGTAATTGATCTTGTGGAAGTGATTTGCAATTGTCACATGTTTGAAAAGCTGTGTTTCTCTAATGTTTCGACACTTCCATAGTCTCATTAATGCAAGATTTTTTAAATATTTGATAATCGACTGTTCAAACATAGTTGTGACTCTCGCCAAAATCAATAAAATATACATATATTGAAATAAAGAAAACAAAAATAATAGCAATGACCATCAACAGTTTCAGTTGGAGTACTATTGAAAAAATTGGAATACAGGTAGGCAGGTACTTATATAGTTATCGATCTGTTAGTTGAAACCCCATTAGTTGAGGCTAACAACTAAGCAATAATAAGTTCTAAATGTGTATATGAAGAATCTCCTGATATTGTTCATCAAGAGTACAATTGCTGCATATTCCGAATGAAATATCAGAAGTATCTCCTGCATTTACGAAATTCCAGGAATATCATGTGGACAATTTATAGGCGCTGTCCCTTGAAGTTCATATGACTCAAGAATTCACTGATAGGAAGGTTTACTTTACAAAAAATTCGAGCCTAATTAATGCCAGTCTAATTATTCCGCCAAAATTCCCCTGAATGATTTTTGAATTATCTTATGAAAATATGTATTCAATATCAACGGAACCGTATGATACGGTTGAAATAGACAAAATAGTATAAAACATTCGTCATAGAAAGCAATTCAAGCACTGGTCCGATCGGAAATTCGCTGCTGAGGAGCCTATTTCCGAATTTCAGACTCGTGCTAGAACATGTTGCCTTATTCTGTAAATTTCCTCTCAATTACCAATTAATCGATAATTTTTTCAGCTTACAGTAGTAGAAAAACTGAATCAATTTTAGAATGAATTTTAGGACTCAACAACGGGCTTAAGGTCTTTTGCATGCTCCTGAAAAATTGTTCTTATGGTCTATCGGACGGAATCAACTCTCGAATGAGAAGATGATTTCACATTATCTAATATATATTATATTATATATCGTGCGGGAACCTTTGATTAGAGTTGTGTTATTTCCCACTAAATTCATGAAATCAAACCAAAAACGATGGGAATAAACATTTTATCCCTCATGAATGACCGAATACACAGTGGAATACAATTCATATAATCTTCATAATTGTTGAAAACGAAACAGAACCTCAATAGCAACATATGTTGCTCATTTTTCTATGGCTATATCAAGCCAACAGTTAGGATATGTATACCCGTTGAAAGTATTTTATTAGGGATGGGGGAAACTCGTTCGTGAGTGGTAGCGTCGGGTGGTGATTGGCTCACCCTTCGACTGGACACTGCACCCTCGTACACCCCTATATATGAGGGTTTTGTGTGGCTTTACCCGAAAGTCGACAAAATGGACGGTAGGTAGATTCTTTCCAACAGCGAAATTTTTTTTATGCGCGAAGAAAAATCATCTCTCATTATACCACGAGAGCTTCAAAAATCACCGAAATCTTTTCGAGAGCACGGATTTTCTGAAAGACGTTTCTGAATAGAGAATTTAGAAGAGAATTTTCTAAATATTTGTGTCGAAGAAAAAATGTCCGGTTCTTAATTGGAGCTCAAGTGGCGTGGTGAGAAAATTTCATTGCGAAATATCATCGAATATGTATGTGAAAAATATGGAACCCTTCGTGGATTACAGCAGAATAAAAAATTGTTCGAAAGTACTTTATGTATTCGCATTTATATATTCTCCATTGAAAAAAGAAGACGTAGCTGAAGTTGTGTTGAAATATCAGAACTAACGTAACAACATGTGTTTAGTAAATTCTGAATTTTCGAGTTTATATTATATGTTGAAATGTAAATAAATGATTTTTACTTAGTAACTTCTGACTTGAACGTCAAAAAACTCTCAGTGTAATTTCATTAACCTTTCTCCGA
This sequence comes from Gastrophysa polygoni, assembly GCA_963576655.1. Taxonomy (NCBI): domain Eukaryota; kingdom Metazoa; phylum Arthropoda; class Insecta; order Coleoptera; family Chrysomelidae; genus Gastrophysa; species Gastrophysa polygoni. The sequence continues at coordinate 1,429,869 of OY755083.1, forward strand.
GGGGGAGGAAACATTTCCGGAAATTCATTCAGTTGCTATGGGAACGAAACAAATTACAGACTTTTAATTGGTCGAAAATGTTAGGTGTGAAATTTTCTTCTGAATTCACATTCATCATTGAAATTTGCGAGCATACTAGACTGGAAAATTTCTTTTTATGCGTTGTAGAAAACCCCCAAATCATGAATTTTCACTATGCTAGTTAAGTTGGTGAATAGGCAGAATTAATGCATAGATTTCTGTTTCATTCCATCTTGAAGATAATCGAATTCTGCTACCATTCATATTGAAATTTCAATATTGGTTTCCAGAAGTTTCTCAACTCGGAAATCCATCAGAACATATTATATCGGAGCATACATGTAACTTTAGAATGAATCAGATCATATATTGAGATATTTGAGATGATTATAGATGATATTTCACATTTCTATGAGAAACTGTGGTAAGCGATATCACTGGATGATGAAGAAGAGCATCATTATATTCCTGCTATTATAAGCATAGTTAGGTTTGGAAATCTGTCAAAGATGGAAAATGAAACAAACAAGAATTCGTGATTTATCATCAATATTATATCGCTCAATCAGATCACAACAGAAAATTAGGAAGATTTCGATAATTTTCCGGCTCAATTTTTCTGAAATCAGAAATCGTTGAAAGAACTAAAGACAATACGAACATGCTCTCCATATCTTATCAAAATGTGGATGTTTCTTTCTATATCACTTCAACCTCATTCCTGAATCTCCTCTTTCACATACAATTTGGTATGAAAATAACTACATAAGCAAATCCGACCCCAATTTGAAAGGAAAACATCGATACAGTACAGTGAGTCTCTCGACCCTTCTACAACGCACTGGACTCAGATTCTCTACCTGAAACTGGTCTGTTTTTATAACACTGAACTAGGGTGGAGGCTGAGACGAGCGTAAAAAACTGCGAGGGGTGAGTTCGCTCCCGAACCGTTTCGACGAGATCGATTTGTCGCGCCATCTGTTGATCAGTAGCCAAGTTTCTGTGGAGGGTGCTTGGTGTTGGTGTGCAGTTCCCATTTTCTGTTGTGTTTCGTCCCTATCCCTACGAGGGGGCTTCAAATTGACGGTGATCGCAGTATACACTGCTCAACAGCGGCGGATTTAATGGCCAAGGCCTTGCATCATTATTTTTTTTAATGAAGTAGAATAGAATAGTATATTGAGAGTTACAGAAGGAGTTACGACCGAGTGCTTGGAATGCCTTCTGTATAACGGATGTTCTATACTATTTCCTCTATTCCGGCTCTACTATAAGGTTTCGTTAATATTGAATAGATATTTTCATTATTCAATAATAATGACATAACAGAAATTTCTGACATTTCTTTCAAGATTTGCAGCAGTTTTACTATTGATGAACAATATTAGCAGATTCTACAGATACCTTTACCTATCCTGTAATTATTTCTGGCTATCGTTTGAGAACTTTCAATGAACTATTTTTGCTTCGTTGTTAGTCTCAACCATGAAAACAATAACCAAATAAGTAACTGCCTATATTACGAGTTGTAATCATTCCTTATATCACTTCAGTTGAAAGAAAAATATCTGTTGATGGTTATTGCTATCATTTTGTTACTTATATTTCGATATTTCATTATTTTATTGATTTTCCAGCATGAACAAGTACCATTTTTAGGTTATTCTTCTTCTTCCTGCTTCGTTCAACATAGATCTATCGCGGCTAGCGAGAGTCACAGCCATGTTTGAACTGTCGATTATCTAATATTCATTACATCCAGGCATACCAACCTTTGGAAAACCCAAAACAAAACCATTTAAAAGTCCTGTATTAATGGAGTTCATTGATACACGAAAATTCGTTCATTAATGAGATAAATATTTTTTTCCGTTCAAAGCACTAGGGGAGAACCTTCTGAGTAGGCATAGTTCCCAAGTAGGCATAATCGCCATATTTCTCCTCATATCGGATATTTCGGAAAACTATCGTTCCATGTATAGGTATCGCGTATTTTTTATTTGTCCTCTGAATGATTTGAGTGAAAATGATTCCAGTGAAATTCCACGAGAAAAGTAGATATCGGAGTGATGGTATAAGAAATGCTCGATTTGTTGTGGTGATATATCCAATCCTGATTGTTTTTTATCATTTAGTCATCAATATTCATTGAATTATCAACTCTATTATCACTAAAGTATCAACACTGAAATATACGGGAGGCCCAATGAAAACGAAACTGAGAGATCAGAGAGAATACTGAGAGATCAAGGAACTGAGATTGATATAAATGATTCTTCATGTAATGTTGGATAGGACAGGATTTAAAAAAAACACATAACGCACTCAGATGAACATCGCCCCAACTACAAAATGAGATTATTATTCGAATGAGCCGATTATCGTCATACTTGTTTTTCAACGTGTTTTTTCGAGATCTACTGCATTGAATTCCAAAAACAAAGAAGCGTTGGTAAGAGATTTTGATTACCTTCAAAATGATGTATCACTTGACCCCTTATCCCATTTGGGCTTCTAGGGTTGGAGCTCACCCCTCCGAGGGGTTTGAAGTGAAAACGTTGGAAACATGCACAAAATATTTCCCCTTCAAAATGAAGATCGTTTTTTTTTCTGAGAACGATAATGCCAACTCGGCCTTGTTTCGTTTTCATTGGGCCACCCAGTATCACTTTTTCGTACATAGGTGATCTAATATGATATGAATTATATCAAGTAATCGATACAAACTATTCTCCACAATACTTACAGAAGACTTATTTGAATTCAATCATTCTTCAAGACAACTCAGAAAGTGATGAATTAATTTCTTTCGAGTACGTTATTCAAATCGCATATTATTATTCATCATATATCAAAGATCGGAACGAAATTATTCATTCAATTTTCCATACACATCCAAGAGTTCCCGAGTCTGAGGGAATATTATCTTCTTTCAAAACTGACAAATTTTCTACCATTCACTGAAGAAAATTAAATGAAATAATCACAATCGCTATTTCTACTTCATGTTTCCAAGGAAATCTCATGGAAAGATTTGACAACAAAAATACGAATACGAATAGATTTTCCTAATTTTTTTGAGGATTTTCGATGTTTGACTGCAGGTCATTTTCCAGCTCCTTGTGGGATTTTCTCTCCTGGCTGCAGGTTTCCCATTCCCATTTTCAACTGATAAGGAATACATACAATTCGATCGATATTTCATCAACAATATACTATCCACTGAAATGGCGCCTCTCCCGTTCCAGTCCAATGGGCTTCAAAGCACCACAAATTCAGGAATTTTGTTAGCAAAGTCCTTTCGAGCTTTTGTTCCCCAAGTTGGTCTGTCTCGCTCGGTCCTTTGATGAGTGGTCCGCCGGAACTTTATAAACTCATACGAGGAGCACTGTGATGCCGAGTTTATAATGTTGAATGTATTCCGACTCGCCAAACTGCGCCAGTTTTCCTATTAATTGAATGTACAAGTTTAATGATCTTTGTTTCGGATAAGCTCGAAACTCAAGTGAATCAGTTCTCGAAATCAGAATTATGCAAACGGGTGAAGGGAACATCATAGAAGGTATGGTCCATGCAGAAACGTCAACATACACTGGGAACATTGTTTTATTTCATACTGCGTCATAGAACATACCTTTACGTACCTGATTGCAATCCGGAAAATAGACTTTTACAGGATAGGCGCACGTAATATTTCATTACGTGCTACTATCCCGTAATGAAATTTCACCGGATTGTAAATATTGAAAACTTAGTTATGCGTCAAAAGCATGAATACATTTATTAAAAATTCAACAGCAAAACAATACACAGAAATTACTTATTGCTAATATTGATATCAACCGTTAAATTTTCGTTCCCATGAATATGGATACCAGGAGCTCCATTGGATGAATTATTTATTAGGGAGTTGCTACTTGCTGATACATTCCCATTTTTTTGTTGTAGCACTTCAACAAAGATTAATATTTTATTTCTCACTGTTCATTTTTGTTTCTTAGCAGTATGAAATAACATGTCATACGTCACACGTACTCTAAAAGTGTACTTACCGGACTAGTAACGTACATATCTATTCTTCTACAAACGTCAGTAAAAGTATAATATTAAAGCACGATACTGGTGTTATATACATGTACACTTTTAGCAGTAGTGCTAAAAGTGATTCATTTTCATAAGAAAATATCGACCCACAATTCTAAATGAAGTGTTTATTGAATTGAACGTATACAGTTAGTGGAATTACAATTACAAAAAACTTTCATATGGGACCTTTATGTCATGTGCAGAGCAAATGGAATCGAAAATTTGGTAAATCCTCATTTCTATGAAATGGTGAAGGGGCCACTATCTACCAGGATCAGTCAATAAATCATAGTTGAAGTAAAAAAGAATGGAATTAGTTGATCAATTGGTGGGAGATAATTTTGTATTACTTATTAGTGATGTGAGTTGAATCGATATTCTTCATCACCTTTTGAAATATATGATAGATAATTTAAAACAATATGTCCTGCTCTGAGGAGAAATCCTGGTAAGTAAAGGAGTCATATATACGTTGCTGAGTAAACTGATAGAAATGAATATTATTGAACATTTTGAATTCATTTTTCAGCTTTCTGTGGGATTTTCTGTCCTCGTTTCTAAAAAAATACAGTAGAAGTTATTGAAAATTATTTCAATATATTTGTATTAAGGACAGATTTTGTGATCTGCGCCGAAATGTCACTTCGCTTGGAATTAAACCTTCAGATACCTAAGAGAGAAATTCTCTTCTTGTCAATGACACCTTGTTTTTTTTTGAAAAATTTGGAAATATAAATATATTTAATGAAAATTAAACTTCTACTTGTCTCAGTAAACGTTTCGGGAACGAATCTGCTCCTTTTCTCAACACAATTAGAACACTTTTCTTCGCGAGATTTTCCGATGTTGGTTGGTTTTGACACTGAAAAGTGACATTTTGGGGCAGATCACGAAATCTGTCCCTACTAGAAATGAATTGAACTGATTTTATAACTTCTACTTTATTTTCAATGAACGAGGAGAGAAAATCTCACGAAAAGCTGAAAGATGGATGTACCATCACCTCGAAGAACTTACAGACAATATGAAACAATTCGAATAATTTGAAATTCGAGTTGTTATATTTTTTCGTGAAGAATTCACACATTCGAGGAATTGAATAAAAACAATGAACTGAGCTGCGTGATCGAAATGAAATGAAATTTGACCTCCTTCGACAATATACTACCCTCATAGGGTTCCAAGAAAACGCATCACATCTCTTCTCGTTCACTCCCACTAAGACCACCAAATAAATAAACCTCCATGGAAATTCCTCTCGTAGCCTTTATAACTGCCTAGAAGGCCGTGAGGTGGACGCTCCATCAGCACAACTATTTACAATTACCCCCCGGAATTTGTGTTATTTGCATTCCTCAGAATGCTTCCTCGACATTTCATCACGCATCTCATTCTATTGCTCTCATTGCATCCATCTCGCTTCCGAACAATTGTCCCACATAAAGGACATTTATATAATATGGTCTGCGAGGACTGAAATTCGATGCAATATTATGTGCGCGCCTATTGTTTCGTCATTGTACTGTATATGGTCCAAGATCTATTGAAACAAACCACAAAGGAAACTATTCGAAAGTCCTAGCTGATGAGAAGAATGATCCATTCAATTTGATTGTCATGAATGAGATTGTTATCATTCTCAGGTAATAATTTTGGTGGAATTGTAACATCGCTGTCCATCCTGTTAAGAGAAAAAAGAGTCTTTCGAAGATGTCAACAAATTCAATGAATTAATAAAATAAACTTATTGAAAATGGAACATTGATTTTTCCATCGAAAACTGTTTATTTTATCGACAATAAACAATAGAACTGTCTGTAAGTTTTTCGAGGAGGTGGTACATTAATTTTCCAGCTTTTTGTGGGATTTTCTCTCCTCCTTTCTAGAAAATGAAGTACAAGTTATTGAAAATTATTTTGATATATTTGTACTAAGGACTGTTTCTGTGATCTGCCCCAAAATGTCACTGCGCTTGGAATCAAACCTTCAGATACCTAAAAGAGATATTCTCTATTCGTCAGTGACACCTTTGTTTATGAAAAAATTTGGAAATGCATTTAATAAAAATGAAACTTCTACTCATCTTGGTGGACGTTTCGAGAACGAATCTGCTCTCGTTCTCACCACAATTGAAATACTTTTCTTCGCAAAATTTTTTCAATGTTGGTTGGTTTTGACACTGAGAAGTGAAAATTTGGCAGACGGAGGAATTCTGGTTACAATAACGTGTTTTTTTCATTGATTGATATTGAATTTTCCATTTTCATAATCAAGTTTCAGAAGTGGATGCCAAGCTCTATCTATTTAAACTGAACAAGAAGCAATATTATTGTCTCCGTTCAGGAGAATGCAAGCAGGCTCTTTGATTTTCCGTTTTTGGTTGTTGTCTTCTTTTCCTATGATCTTAATATTACTCCAATTGGCCATATGTTGTCTATTTTCTGTAAGGATATGTTCAGCTAATTTTGATCTGTCAGTAAATCTTTTCTTTATATTGTTTTCATGCTCTTTCATCCTTACTGATAGACGCCTGATAGTTTCACCGGTATAATATTTTCCACAAACACATGGTATACTGTAAATACAATTTTTTGATGATTATTCTTCATTTTTCGGTTTTGTATGAGTCGAAATCGATCTCACTGTATTTTCTGTCTTGAACACTGTTTCCACTCGAAACTTGTCACCAACACGTTCAATTTCTTCATATATTCCGAGAATGTATGGGATTACATTCGTTATCAGTTATGGTTGTTGTTGTATATTCTGTCTCTTCTCGATTTGGTGTATTGTTCTATCAAAGGAATGTTTCGGATAAGTGTTGAGTTGTAGAACATCTTTTATATGGTTCATTATCATAAAGATAATTCACCTGTCCTTGCTATAATTATATTGAAATGATTTTTAATAACTTCTACTCTATTTTTTAGAAACGAGGAGAGAAAATCTCACAAAAAGCTGGAAAATGAATAAACAATAGTACTTTTCTCTCAGTCCAAGGTTCAAACTGTCTGAATTCATTTTTCTTAGGACTTCATCATACAGAGTGTTGAAAAATTGAGCAACAAATGTAAATCTCATTCCATCCCCTGATAAAATAAGAGAGCTAAATATGTTCCAAGGAACTATTTCGAGAGGTCCACTATAGTATCCCTCATATTGAATTTTCATTGAATCAAATTGATTACTTTGAAAGTTATTCAAGAGAGAACGATTTCCAGTGGCGTCCTTCATACTGACTCACGCATAAGTAAGGAAGGCATATAGGAAAAAAAAAGTAATAGGAACCTGCAATGTTATTTTTCCGAGTTCTATCTAAATCCGCGAGATTGACCAAATTTTCACGTACACCCTGTTATCCACCTCTGATCATCACAATCCGTTAGTTAGCAGCGACGCGAAACGCAACAGAGCGAAGGCCATAGCTTTCTCAACCCTTCACGCCCTCCGACTTGTAATTTTAGCGGCGGACCGCTCACCCCCCCCCCACCCCCCACCCCCCACTTCCTCTGCAACCCTTTCTGACGGACCCTTGCTGAATAATTGCCATAGAGGGCAGCGTGACCTCCAGAGACCAGCGAAAAGGGATAATGCTATGCCTTGAGTGGAGCTGTAATTCGGCCCTTCTTGGGCGTTCGGCCCTCCATTTCCGTGGCAGCCATCATTAAGGGCGTTGGAAATTAACGAACGCGATTATTATTCTGGTGACGATGGATGACTCGAAAATTATCTAGGAAACTTTCGCACGTCGGTGTATATTCTGAGTGAACAAGTGTCGGAGGCATCAAATCAAAAGTGAAATGTAGTCGGTCCTTAGACCCTTTCTTCCGTTATTTTTTTTGTTGTAAGTTTAGTCATCGACGACTTTGGTCATTAGCCTTGAATATTCGAAATGTTTTGAATAACACAACAATAACATTTACACTCTCTTCATTAGACCTGTTTCATTCAGAAACTGAATTGTTTTATACAAAAGCGCTAAGTGTCAGTTTGAACTGGCATTTAGCACTAATTGTCAGTTTGATTAATTGCCGATTAGTGCTAATCGCCAATTAGTGCTAATCGCCAATTAGTGCTAATTGCCAATTATTGGCATAATTTACACTCTCTTCATTAGACCTGTTTCATTAAGAAACTGAATTGTTTTCTACAAAAGCGCTAAGTGTCAGTTTGAACTGGCATTTAGCACTAATTGTCAGTTTGATTAATCGCCAATTAGTGCTAATCGCCAATTAGTGCTAATCGCCAATTAGTGCTAATTGCCAATTATTGGCATAATTTACACTCTCTTCATTAGACCTGTTTCATTCAGAAACTGAATTGTTTTATACAAAAGCGCTAAGTGTCAGTTTGAACTGGCATTTAGCACTAATTGTCAGTTTGATTAATTGCCGATTAGTGCTAATCGCCAATTAGTGCTAATCGCCAATTAGTGCTAATTGCCAATTATTGGCATAATTTACACTCTCTTCATTAGACCTGTTTCATTAAGAAACTGAATTGTTTTCTACAAAAGCGCTAAGTGTCAGTTTGAACTGGCATTTAGCACTAATTGTCAGTTTGATTAATCGCCAATTAGTGCTAATCGCCAATTAGTGCTAATCGCCAATTAGTGCTAATTGCCAATTATTGGCATAATTTACACTCTCTTCATTAGACCTGTTTCATTAAGAAACTGAATTGTTTTCTACAAAAGCGCTAAGTGTCAGTTTGAACTGGCATTTAGCACTAATTGTCAGTTTGATTAATCGCCAATTAGTGCTAATCGCCAATTAGTGCTAATCGCCAATTAGTGCTAATTGCCAATTATTGGCATAATTTACACTCTCTTCATTAGACCTGTTTCATTAAGAAACTGAATTGTTTTCTACAAAAGCGCTAAGTGTCAGTTTGAACTGGCATTTAGCACTAATTGTCAGTTTGAATAATTGCCAATTAGTGCTAATTGCAAGTTAGTGCTAATTGCCAATTAGTGCTAATCGCCAATTAGTGCTAATTGTCAATTAGTGCTTTTGTCAATTGGTGGAACTGACAATTAGGCCCTGAGTGTCAGTTTAAACTGGAAATTTGCCATGAATGCCAGTTCAAACTGGCAATTAGCAATAATTGCCAGTTCGAAATGGCAATCATAACTAATTGCCATTTGAAAATGGCATTTAGCTCCGATTGCCAGTTCAAACTTGCAATTATAAAAAAAAATCGTAAAGTCTGTTCATATAATTGCCAGTTTGAACTGGCAATTAGAGCTTATTGTCATTTCGAACTGGCAATCAGGGATAAATGCCAGTTTAAATTGGCAATCAGGGATGAACGCCAGTTTAAACTGGCAATTAGGGATAAATACCAGTTCGAAGTGGCACTCAGCCATAACCTGAAAACTTATTCGAACTATCTTATGAGGGGGCCGTAGCACAGTGGTCAAGGCGTTTGACCATGATCGAGCTGCCGGAACGGTAGTGAGTTCGAACCCGGCCGCGGTTGTTAATTTTTCATTGAAATTAAATGGTTCATCGATTTCAATCCTGACATCGATCTGGTAGTGTCGATACACGGTCCCCCAGGAGTGGTTGGCGGAGTCCACTATAAAAACTCCTCCCGCTCTTCTCAACCCGCTCAAGCTTCGGCTTATGGGACGTTGGATTCCGACGTAGAAGAAGCGATTGAAAAAAAAAAAAAATGAATGTCATAGCAAGAACTACCATTTCAGTCCCAATTATAAATTTCAATAGCTCGATTTCTCGAAAGACATACTACAAGATTTGAGAAATGAAGATCCCACAACTCATACGGTGAGTATGAGTACGTGAAGTACATGGAGATTCGATGCAGTACAGGTATTAACATGTATAATGTTCCATATATTGAAGAAAAATAAACGTTCCACTTATTTTCATGTCGGCTTGTGACGATTTCTGTAGTGTTCTCTAATGTTCTCGATTTGTAAAATATGGAAATGACGAATCCATTGTGATGCAAGATCTACTGTGATATATCGAGTGATATATATTTGAAGAATTCGAATTGGGGTCGATGTGATGAAATGCAAGAAAATGTTCGTGAAATCATTATCTTTGTTCAAGTTCGCCACTAGGAAATATAAAGAGATGCTCATTGAATATCCTGAACGATCTAAGGTTTAGAAGAAAAGCTTGAGACTCAAATTTATGACACCTAATCGATAATAATCTTTCGGTTTGAGGTACTTAATGAATTGAAAACAGAGGCATTCACGTAGACCAACTTGGTCAGATGTGGATGTGGAAAGAGATTGATAGAACTTCAATACCACTCTCACAAAATTCGAAAGAATATATATACCTCACCAAACTTGAGGATAAATATGACTGAGACTGGAGTATGTACACACAAATTTCAATAGTACACAATGTCTCTGGCGATCATCAGGGATTACTCATCCACAAGCTTGTATAAACTTCAATATGAAATTCGTAATAAAAATAAATAATTTCCTCGACTGCCGCAGTCGACTTGGCGGAAATGAAAATGGTTGAATATACATTTCCTGTAGGCGAGGCAGCGAGTTTATGATTCGATTTCAGGAAATTCAAGGAAATGACAGCTACACACTAGGTATGACATTCTTGAATGAGTGCAACTCTGTTCAGGATGAAGAATTTTCTTAGAATCCAATGGAATGACGAGATTTCTTTTTTCTCCAGAAATGCATATATTTTGTGGATTCCTCCTGTATCAGAGTGGAAGAGGACAAATTATTGATTCATTCAAAGGATTCGGACAATATAAAAACGGTTATTCATATCCACAGAATTATTGATTGATTTCACAAGATTCGAACTTTTCCAGATAGTGAACAATTTTCTCTCTAAGTGATCATTTTGTTCAAATAGACAATTCAACAAAAAAAATAATTATAAGGACCATTACACGATTCAATGTTTAGTCGACACACCTATATGTGTATTCGTGAAAAAGTGTGAATTCATATATTTATGTATGTTTAGATAGTACATTTTCATCTATAATTAATATTAACCGAAACAATGGGATCTTTACTGTCTGTAAGTTCTTCGAGGAGGTGGTACATTCATTTTTCAGCTTTTCATGGGATTTTCTCTCCTCGTTTCTAAAAAATAAAGCAGAAATTATTAAAAATTATTTCAATATATTTGTAGTGAGGACAGATTTAGGATCTGTCCCAAAATGTCACTGCGTTTGAAATTAAACCTTTAGATACCTAAAAGAGAAATTCTCTATTGGTCAGTGACACCTTGTTTTTGAAAAAATTTTTGGAAATACAAATATATTTAATAAGAATAAAACTTCTACTTATCTTGGTGGACGTTTCGGGAACGAATCTGCTCCCGTTCTCAACACAATTGAAATATTTTTCTTCGTAAACTTTTTTCGATGTTTCCTATTTTGACACTGAAAAGTGACATGTTGTCCATTCTCAGTAAGGATATGCTCAGCTAATTTTGACTTGTCAGTATATCTTCTCTTTATATTGTTCTTATGTTCTTTCATCCTTACTGATAGAGGCCTGCTGGTTTCACCGGTATAATATTTTCCACAAACACATGGTATACTGTATATACAATTTTTTGATGACTGTTCTCCATTTCTCGGTTTTGTATGAGTCAAAATCGATCTCATTGTATTTTCTGTCTTGAACACTGTTCTCACTCGAAACTTGTCACCAACACGTTTAATTTTTTCAGATATTCTGAAACTTGAATATGAAAATGGAAAATTCGATATCAATTAATGAAAACACCTTGTAACCAGAATTCCTCCGTCAGCCAAATTGTCACTTTTCAGTGTCAAAATCGGAAACATCGAAAAAAGTTTACGAAGAAAAATATTTCAATTGTGTTGAGAACGGGAGCAGATTCGTTCCCGAAACGTCCACCAAGATAAGTAGAGGTTTTATTATTATTAAATATATTTGTATTTTCAAAAATTTTTTCAAAAACAAGGTGTCACTGACTAATAGAGAATTTCTCTTTTAGGTATCTAAAGGTTTAATTTCAAGCGCAGTGACATTTTGGGACAGATCCTAAATCTGTCCTTACTACAAATATATTGCAATAATTTTTAATAACTTCTACTCTATTTTTTAGAAACGAGGAGAGAAAATCCCATCAAAAGCTGAAAAATGAATGGGATCTTTATTAGGAATTTCTTTATTATAATAGCGAAAGCCGATGTAAGATTTTATTTTTTATTCTTGAATTGATGATAAAACCGTTGTGTTATTCCATGTTTATGTTATATAGATAATACCTTTCGATTTTTTATTTATAATATCCAATTCATCCTGAATATTTATATTATGATGACGAAACTCTTTTCTTAGAATCAAGTATATGATTTCCATTCCCATTCTCATTATCTACACTTCAGTGGAACATCCATATGCTTATTTGCTACTTGTAATCGATATTCATTGTAACCTGTAATTCATATGTAATTATCCGCAAATAACCACTATTCTATTCCAAAATAAAAACTTTTCTATTGGAGATTGAATCTATGGTCTGAAAAAATTTAGGAAAGTGTCAAGTGTTGGCTATTTCAATTGAATCCTCATGCAACAATTCCTAACAAAAATTCCAGTATCATCCTTGCATTAAAACTGATATGATAATGAAAAATTGATGAATAATATAGTAACATATAACATAAAAGTATTTCTATGATTCGGCACTTTCATGATCTTATCATAACACGATTTTTAGGTGTTTTTTTGAGCTTTCGAAAAATTGGTATGTCTGATTGTGATGAATATTAGATAACCGGCAGTTCGAACATGGCTGTGACTTTCGCTACCAGAGATCTTTGTTGAACGAAGCAGGAAAAGGAAGAATTACCTGAATTTGGTACTGATTCACGCAGAAAAATTATAAAAATATTCCAATATTGAAATATTAGAAACAAAAATAATAGCAATGAACATCAACATATATTTTTTTTTATCAATTGCAGTACTATTGCAAGAATAGAATTACAACACGTAACATCATTGTTTTCATAGCTAGAAATGATTACAGAATGAATAATAGATAGAATCTATTTAAATTATTCATAAATAGTACAACTGTTGCATATTTCGAAAGAAATGAGAAAAACCATCATACCATTCTCAGCTGAGTGACGAAAAAGGGCCACTTCGCTGACATTTTGATTTTTCGAAAAAAAAACCATCATCATCATAACTACCTCGAAGAAATCTTTATGAAGCATATTCTGGAGCACAATAAATTCCAGGACAAACACAAGAAACGTTTTCGTAAAGTTGTGTTAGAGATGAAATTCCAACAATTATCATCATCTTCGATGATTATAATAATCTTCAAAAGCATCAAGCTCTCAAGTATAAATAGAATAGAATAATAAAAAAGTATGAATAAAATACAGAGCACATGAAATCAAAATACATCTACAAGTTAAATTAGCAGTTCAAATCAGAATGCTTCAAGAAGAGATATTACAATGATCGGTTACAGATTATATATTATACTGGGTCCGCTGATATGTATGGAAATGGTCGATTATTTCCTAAAGTAAGATAGCTAGCGACTCAGGATGAGTCAAAAAGTCAGGACGAAACAAAGTTGCTTTTTCTCTAATGGGACACCCTGTATATTATTCCACATTTCAATTCTGCTCGAAATTCTGAACAAAAATGATAAAGCCCATCATTTCCTGAATTCAACCGATTTCGAGATATCGAATTTTGAAAATAACTTTTTACTACTCTTAAATTTATTAAAGAAAAAGCACGAAATGATGCATATTTATTATGAAAGTCACAAAAGGTGGAGTATGTGGATATTATGATTACAATTTAATTATAATTTTTTTACAGAAATAAAAAAAAAGCATAATTGTTCAGAGGTTGATTGAAATGCAATTAAAACAATAAAATGTATTTTTTAATGAATGTCCAGGATAATTAAAATTTTATGAAAACAATAGTTAAGACAGGAGGAAAGAGAGAAAACAAGTTTTAATAAACAACAAATTTTCCTTTGAAATTCTATTTAATAAGGTAATCAAAGTGTTTTACCATTTACCTCCTGACAGTAATGAACTCGCTGAACAAAATTTGTAGTGAATCTAAAATCATGTGAGGAGAAATGGTAGAAATTTCATGCCTTATTCTTTCTTGCAACTCTTCGATATATTTGGCGGCCTATTTTTGTAGGCTACATTTTTTATGTGACCCATAGAAAAAAGTCAAGTGGGGGTCATATCGGGAGACCTAGCTGGCCATTCAATTGCTCCCCCTGCGTACAATCCATTTTGGTCTGACCAATACCTACAGTTGTGTCGATTTACGTGCCCGTTGAAACAAAAATGTAGTATCGTCATAAAACAATATGTGGTTGACAAAGTTGACATTTTCGCTAATTTATCCATAATAACTTCACAGAACTCGATTCTACGATCAAAATCGTCTTCACTCAATTCTTGTACCAAATGAATTTACATGGATGGAATTTTTGCAGGTTGCAAATTTTTTGAATGTGAATATCGACTCATGTTATGATTCAAAGCCCTCTGTTGTGCCGAATTTATTGAATTTTCCACCACATCTTACATGACATTCAAAGCATTTTCTTCATTTGTAACGCTTACTGGTCTTCCACTTTTTGGTCGATCTTCGACATCTCCAGTTTCATGAAAACGCTGCAATGTTTTTGAAACGGTTGATTTAGAAATTGGTTCCCGATTTGGATGCAATTCATTAAAAATATTCACTACTTGGTCACAACTTCGTCTTCTATCACCGAATCCTATGATCATTAAAATTTCAATACGCTCAGTATTAGTTAAACGTGCCATTTTTGCGCGACACTTATTTACACTAAATGTATTTTTGACATGTGTTGTCAAGATCATCACTGATCAAGGTAACTTGATGGACTATGAACTTAATGGACTAACATTTTTGGATAATTTATTATAAGTTATTTCCAAAATTCGATATCTCGAAATCGGTTGAATTTAGGAAATGATGCGCTTCATCAATTATGTTCAGAATTTCGAGCAGAATTGAAATGTGGAATAATATACAGGGTGTCCCATTAGAGGAAAAGCAACTTTGTTTCGTCCTGACTTTTTGACTCATCCTGTATACTTAATTTTTCATTGGCCTAATGGATTTTGAAAAACCCTACAACTTTTGTATCCTAACATTTTTCGCTAGCTATCTTACTTTAGGAAATAATCGACTGTTTCCATACATATCAGCGACCCTGTATATTTTGAACACTGGCTTTTGAATTCTCTGAATGATAAGCATTCTGTCAATTCCCTTGGCAAGGAGTTGTGGAGCTGTAGGCCTTTGAAGAACACTGCGTTTGTAGCAACATCAGCAATATTGACATAGAAATAATTCGTGTGTTTATGTATTTCTTAGAGATATGTTAATTCTTCGGTTAGGTACATAGACTTATTATCCTGAGGAGACGGAACTATTTACATTCAAAGAAGATCAGACATTGCCAATATCTGGTCCACTGTAGGATACTAGTGTGACCGATTGGAAAGTGTCGTTGCCATATTTCCAGTTTGAGAACGAGATTCGCAATAATTATTGTCACGTTCATATCATTTTTTCATTGTATTGCAAGTAATACAGTCTCAATGGAACATTTTTCTGAACGTTATTTTATATATCATGAAAACCTGAAATATACACGTTGGAATTACCGAATATTCATTTTGTGAACTTTTACATTGTAGCATCATAGGATTTGTTACACACAAACACACAAAGCGACATCGGCGCGTCCAAGCCACGCCTATTGTATGAATGATTTTTACTACGAAACTATGATCTGCCCATTTCTCGTTGCGGTGTTGTAGGCGAGTGATCTTGTGTTTTGAAGTGTTGTTTTTAATGAGTTTGAATAAATATTGTGGAATTCAGAGTGAATTTTTGGACAATAAGGTTCGTCACTGCCAAGTGTGCAAAAAACTTAACAATTCCACCCCTGATGTTTCTTTTCACAAGTAAGTTGGAGTACCTAACCTCCAAATTTGTTTGTTATTCCAGTGGCGTGAATATATGATGTTTAGGTACTGTTTATTCATGTTTGTTAATGATTTAGGTTGTTCATGTTTTCATGGCATAGACTTTCTTGTTCATTGAATCAAAAATTCTAAGCAACTTAGTATACCTATTTCTGTATTACTTCAGGTTTCCCGCTGATAGTGAAAAAAGAAAAATTTGGGCATCTCTTCTAGGCTGGCAGGAGAATCGTCTGAGCAAATATCTTTATGTATATTCTGATCATTTCGATTCAAGTGATGTCATAACAAAGAGAAGTGGTACCAAATACTTATTGAGGCCAGATGCAAATCCAACACCTTTTTTCCAGTAATGAATCGAAATGTGTCATCATTATCCGAATAAATTTATTGTATTATATGAATATTAAAAGTGTGAAAGCTGTGTTTCTTGTTTTTATCAAAACAGAAAAATTTATTGTGTACAAATTATAAGGAAATTCAATTTTATACAACTGTCTGAATGCATATGATACTGCACTTATTTCAGTTGAACATAATATCAGGAATTACAGGTACTGACAAGAATCTGGTTATATATTTCCAATGATGTATCATTTTTCAGAATGTTGATTGACAAATACAGAGAGAAATTACATGTTGTTTTCATTGAGAGTACATTCGTAGCTTGTTCATATTCAAACGCAATTTGTTTGTCTTCCTAACTAACAAACACGTCGCTTCGACTCCGTACAGAACAATATTCAATAATATAGTTATAGATAAAATATATTTCCAAATTATGGAACCATTAGAACGGTACGCCACTGACTGAAATCAGGGAACCAAGACACATAAACATAACAGCGTTGCCAACAAGTTGGTGAAGACAAAGAGGTTCGATCGGTAGTCTTTCTCATACACGTGCAGTTCATTTTCAATCATTGCTTCAAAACAAAAGCAGTTTTATGAATGAGATGTTCCGTCTCCTCAGGATAATAAGTCTATGGGTTAGGTAGGTTTTTGAGCCTCCTGACTTCAGTTCGTACACAAACTCGAGCATAGTATGAGCATCTCTTCGTCGAACACTCAATAAATTCAAGGAACTAGAGAAAACAACATATGGTATTCCATTTCTGGACAGGCCTATGCCTTATCATCCCTTCGATCCGCCAATGGCCACTCGAATGGCGTAAAGTAAAGGGTTAATCCATGGTGGCGAGCATCCCCTGTGGCGGGGGTGTTAGATAACATGCCTAGGGTCTTCCCTAAATCGCCATTGGCGTGAAGTTAGGGATAATATCGCCACATAACCCTTTAGATACATTCGATACGAATTGTTAACGAAGCGATTATGTATTAAAATGTCCGTTAATTTGATATCGCGCGTTATTAATGTGTCGACAGGGATTCTGCTATCGTCGGCAGAATTAATTGTTTCGGTGATATGATTAATGAATTTTAGCAATATCCAACGCGGCACTACGTTGATGTATTTAAATGCAACATTATTTCATTCATCTCGAGCGTCTTTCATGAATGAACATGAAAAGATTGGAATCATTCAAAAAACAGGCGAGCTGAATTTCGACTGTCCATGTTACTACCGCTATCATTGAGTCAGTTTAGGGAGTTTATAATGGAAAGCTTTGATACCTTTCTCTCTACAAGTTATTCCTCAATGATTTCGCCTCGTCATATTGTTGAAAGCTGTCAAGTGCAAACTATCTCCATTTCAGAGAACTCACATACTTTGTGATGATTTCATTAAATTTATTTCCTGAGATTCAAGGAGAGTTCTTGTCGAATAATTACCGCGTCTGGTCGGTTGACTTTTCAGAATATTTAGAACATGATTTTGCTTGGAAAATAGTTGAATGTACAACATGTCATTTCGAGCACAATTCCACGAAAAATATTTGGATAATTTGATCAATTCGAATTCATAGTTCAAGTATCAACCGGCTATATTATTTACTGAATAGTTCATACATTTCCAAAGTTTTGACAAAAATTGTAGGTATCAGTGTAAATAACACAACAAAAACCGATATAGAGGAAGAAAATTCATCCAAAATGGTGGTTCCTGATTCCTCTAATTCATAATTAGGGAAATGGTCATCAATTGCTATATAGATAGAACTTGGCATTCACTTCTCGAAACTGAATGATAATGGTGGATTCGAAATTATTCGAAAGGTAAGTAGGAATTTTGATATTCATCAAAAATATATTTGTATTTCAAAATTCTTCAGAACAAGGTATCAATTAATCAAATAATTAATTAATTATATTCTATTATTATTTTTATTAGTGTCCTTTCATGTATATATTTGTAACTATTCTTCAATGACAATGCTTCATTTATTGCAATTTTATTTCTACTTTTCTTCTCATTGTTCTTTCAATCGTATTTTTTATTGTTCTGTGTATTTATTGTATTGCTCAACTGTGAATTATTGACTTATTCTATATCATCTTTGATGATCTGACTAAATAAATCTTATGATTATTATTATTTTTATTTATTATTATTATCACTGACGAGAGTTGAATTCCAAGCGCAGTAACATGTTGGAGCAGTTCATAAATATGTCCTTACTACAAATATATTGAGAGAATCATTAGTTTTTTTTTCAGACACGAGGAGAGAAAATCTCGAAGAATTTAGGAAAATGAATATATCAACTCCTCAAATAACTTACAGACGCATTCGATTTGCTACTATTCGTTGTTACAAAACCATTGTCTCGAAATAATAGTTCGAGTCAGTGTGAGAAGGCAGTGAGTAAAATACCTCTATTTTAGTATAAATTGACATACTCATAGGGATTGAGATGACAGTCTCGTCATCTGAGATGCATAGAAGAGTCTTCAAAAAGTCACCGTGTAACCTGATGGTTGAAATTTCATTCACCTCAATACTCAATTAGTGTTCTTCTCTTTCGAAAGTGGGAGAGTTCCTGTAGTCTTTGGGTTTTCTTTCTCACTATTGGTTACACAACCAAATTCAGTCCTCAAAATAAATTCATCTCAGAGCCTTTCTGGTTGTAAATTCGTTGAAACCAACTCAACTCGTGAATATGTCTGTACATTTCGATTCCAGAGTACATGATAAGCACGATGTTCCTTGAAGTTACATCAGATATTGTAGTTGAATATAAAGGGTCGTGTTCCGCTGATGAAACGAAGTTAGAAATAAATATATGGAGATCAGTCTTGATTTCATCGAGAGCTGCTAAGTTCTCGAAATTCGGCGTGTTAGATTGCCTTTGGAAATTATACTGCAAATTGAAATAATACATGCATATTGGCAATCGAGAGAGATACACTGCATCTGCTACCGCAGGCGCTTCGTTGCTAACTTGATTTCCAGTCGCTCTCTCCCGCATATCCTTCTATTTTCTTCTCATTTAGCGACTTTACATGCTCCGCAAACTATCTTAATCATCTGGGTTGCCGACCGTGATTGCAGGAAATACATCGAAGCCGCATCAATCAAAAACTGATCGATCATCGGGATGTTCTGCGAACACGAATAACTTCGATGAACAGATGTACTTCGCTAGTTACATTGAGACTATATTCAAGCTCGGAAGTGACGCGCAGATTTTCTCGGAAATTTAAATAATACAATTTAGCAGAAAAGAAACAGATCTACTGATCATCAACATGTGATAGTCAACATCCTCATCCTCAACAGCCAATCAAAATTAATTTCTTCATTTGTCACGACATATGTGTTGACTTATGACATATGACATATGTCATACTGACTGCAGTACGCGAAGCAAATCACTGAACTCGAAATGTTACCAACTCAGGGATCTCAGAAATGTTTTGGGCAACCGTGGACTGAATCAATATCACTTTGGTCAGTTACAGTCTAGAATATATTATGGAATACTGTTAAGGCGGATTGCAGGACTATTTCACCAGTAGTTGGTTTTTTCATACTCGACGTCTCAGTTTATGTTCACAGAGAAAGAAATTCTTTCACAAGATTATACGAAACTAGGAACTATTTCCATATCTTCAATACTTACCTCGCACTCTGTATAAAATCATATGAAATTATGGGACTGAATTTCATGATTATTTCAAGTGATTTCAGAGGTGTTGTGATCGTTTTGTTTTCTCTCATTACAGGGTGTCCCAAAATTGCTGGGATACAGAGCAACCACGTGTGAAAGAGGTCAATTTGGACTCAATTTATACAGGGTGAGTCAAAAATGTGTACCGAGCTTTCTGGGGGTGATAGAACATTGAAAAATAAGTGTAGTTTGATGATTAAACTCATGGCCCAAAATGCATATTAAGGGAGATATATCCTTCTAGAGTTGATAAAATTGAAATAATTTCTCCGCATAAAAATTTTGTGCATGAATGTATGTTGTCAAAATACATTTTTTCGTCACACTTCCACATTTCTGATATTGTTATAAAGGGTGTTTTCAGAGGGTGAGTCATGATTTTTTGTAGAAAACTTTCTTCCCTGTATTATTTCCGGTGAAAAAACAGGAGCATTCGATGGATCTAAGAAAATTACATGGAAAATGTACTCTTAATCAAATACAAAAAATTGAGCCGTTCGTGAGATATTTGAGTTTTTGTAGTTACATGATATCAGCAGATTGATTTTATTCATCGCGAGATTCATCGGTAACAATATTTCAGCAGGCCATGATGAATAATTTTGTTCTCAATTTTGACGTTCATGTCATCAACATTCGAGTCAACATTGTTGTAGTCGATTTGTTCGTGTGGTTTTTCTGTGTCATTTATCACTGCGATTATCAACTGAGATTTTAAGAAATATGGCAGGTTATTCGTTCTCTGAACAAACTGATATGCTTCTAATGCTTGGCGAGTGCTTCGAAAATGCAAATGCTGCTGAAATATCGTTATACCGATGAATCTCGCGATGAATAAAATCAATCTGCTGATATCATGTAACTACAAAAACTCAAATATCTCACGAACGGCTCAATTTTTTGTATTTGAATAAGAGTACCTTCTTCATGTAATTTTCCTCGCTTCATCGAATGCTCCTGTTTTTTTACCGAAAATAATACAGGGAAAAAAGTTCTCTACAAAAAATCATGACTCACCCTCTGAAAACACCATTTATAACAATATCAGAAATGTGGAAGTGTGACGAAAAAATGTATTTTGACAACATACATTCATGCACAAAATTTCAATCGGGTGGCTTTCATCGTTCGGAAGTTATGCGGAGAAATTATTTAAATTTTATCAACTTTGGAAGGATATATCTCCCTTAATATGCATTTTGGGCCATAAGTTTAATCATCAAACTACACTTATTTTTCAATGGTCTATCACCCCCAGAAAGCTCGGTACACATTTTTGACTCACCCTGTAAATGTGCCAAAATGTACCATATGTCCGTGAAGAGAGTTCAAAGTTCACTTAAAAAAACACATTTTTATACGCTGTTCAGAGATAAGTGGAACAAATTCGATGAAATTTGACAATAGTGTATTTGAGGAAACCTTAAAGAAATCATAGAGGGGTTAAAACCTCCCCCAATAAACACACACACGTGTAATATACGTTTATATATAGTGGCAGCCGTTGATGTAACATTACTCGTTGAATTTTGCAACGTCACTTTCCGAACCATAATTCAACCAAACGTTGATTCTACCTATAATTAACGTGTATGATTCAACTCGTCGCTGTAGCCACGACTTTGAAACGTGTCCTTATCGTGCTATCTCAACGTATATTCAGTTGGGATTGAAAAACATCACATCAACGTTGAATATGACATTAATCATCTTCCTAATATATGAGCTACCTATATTCTACGTTTCAATAACTTTCTTTTCTCAAAGTTCACCCAACGTTATGAAATAACGTATCCGATTCGTTGAATAAATTATCATGTAACAACTATATCATGCAGTTGACCTTCATGAACGTATATGATTCTACTCGTTTCTGTAGCTACGATTTTAAAACGTGTCCTCGTCGTGCTTTCGCAACGTATATTCAATCAGGATTCAACAACGTTACATAAACTTCGAATATGACAATCTTCAACAATCCGAATCTTTGAGCAATCTTCATTCTTCGTTTCAATAACTGCTTTTTTTCAACGTTTATTGAACGTTATGAATTCACGTGTTCGATACGTTCATTGAATTATTCAATATCAATTACATGATTTATTCAACGTGTTCGTATAGTGTTTTTCTCAACGTATATTCAATAGGAAATGGAAAACATAATATTAACGTTGAATATGACCATAATCACCAACCCGAATCTGTGATGAACACATACTCTATGTTTTTATAATGTTTTTCAACGTTCATTAAATGTCATGAAATGTTCAATCCGTTGAAAGAACTATTCTATAACAACTACATCATGCACTTGACCTTCATCAACGTATATGATTACACTTGTCTCTGTAGCTACGATTTTAAAACCTTACATAAACTTTGATAATAACACTGTTCATCAGCTCGGATTTTTTAGTAACCAAAATTCTACGTTTCAATAACTGTTTTTTTCCAACTTTTATTGAACATTATGATATTACATGTTAACGCCGTTGAATGAATTATTGAATGACAACTACATATCAGACACTCTTCATGAATGTATATGATTCAACTCGTCTCTGTAGCTACCATTATGCAAGTGACACTGTTTATCAACCAAAATATTTGAGCAACCTATATTCCACCTTTGATTATATACACTATTATTTGAATACTCAAGGATTCTACGTTTCAGTAACCTTACTTTTCAACGTTCGGAAATAACGTGTTCGATCCGTTTCTGTAGCTACGAGTATGTGACATGTCCTCATTGTAGGTACTTTATCAGCGTATATTCAAGGAGGAATAAATAACATGACATAAACGTTGACTATGACACTGTTTATCAACCTGTACCTTTGACCACCCAGTGAAAGAGTTTAACCATAGGAAATGTTTTAATCAAAACTGGATATTGAAAAGAGTCTAACCAATATCTAATCTTCCGTGGATTTTTCATTTGGCTGCATGTCTCCAATATATACCTACCTAGGTATTCAACCGGTTCACAGCAAAGTTCAGAATCTGTTCGACAGACCACTCCACTTCAACGTTTTCTCATAGTGGATTTCAAAAGTTGATACTCGATTATTATTAGTCTGGAGACGTGTATTTTGAGCTTTCTTCCAACAATTAGGTAAGTTTTATACTGGATGGAAACAATCCACAGGTACCTAGGTACTTCATAATCAAACATCCAGATTTGATCTTTTTACTTTATAGGTCTTTATAGATATACCTACGTTGAATAAAAGTAGATAATTTCTGGAAATAATAGAAGTAATACGTTCCTGGAGCCTGTCGATGTAAATATAACAGTGTAATATATTGAATTCGTAGTACCTAGGTACTTACGAAACGTTTTCGCAACCTGATTTTGAACCTGATTGCCAAGTGTATTTCGTGCCTCGAATACAATGATTTCAGAATGTCCTATATGTCTACTTTTATCTCCCGTTGATTGAGAATATTTGTCGTTGAAGATATGAGGCCTATGATTATAACTCCGAAAACAATATTTTTTGCACTCATTGAGAAACTTTCAACTCCATGAATATTCCCGGCGAATTCAATTCTGCTTGGCAACGCAGCACGGTACACGGTGAGAAGGAGGGGGGTTACGGTTAACCCGGCCACTGCATTGCACCGCCATTAACGATATCAGTCTGCTTGATGTATGTTGCTAGTTGCTACTTGCTAGGCACTTCTTCTTTTTTCAAGAGGTTATCTTGTGCATGTGTCTGATTCATCTGGGACATTCAACATAATAGGTACTCATAGAATAGTATTGGTAAGTACCTCTCTACCTTGTTCAATTCTACAGTGTGTTAGGCATTTTTACTCATTCAACTTACTCATTTGACTGTTTCATCTTATGTTCCAGAAACTCTCATACGGTATTCCAGCTCGCACAAATCTATATATACCTAGATTGATTATTATATGTATACTCATCATAGTCACCATTTTCTGTTACACAATGTCTGAGAAAGAGAATAATCGTTCACTATCCACTTCTAATACGTTGATGAAACGTAGATGGATGGTATATGTATAATCAAACACGTTGAAAATGGATAGATGAAACGTTGAAATGATTGGTAAAAAAATACAGGCTGATTCATATGAGTAGGTTTGGATTAGAAGTTCGAAGATCTTATTAAACAGCCCGAGCATGAAAAATTCATGGTTAGTATTGCTTCAAAATAACTACTCAGGGTGTCCATAAGGGAACTGCATCGCTGAATAGATGGAAAAAAATAGGGCGAATTTTAAAATTCAGAGTTACACTTCATGATATCAACTTATTCAAACTAATTTCAATTATAATTCCAAATATAATTTCATGTATATATAATGTCCTACATCTACGTCCAGCAGTTCTCGAAAATTTTGAATTCCATGTCAAAAATGACGTTTGCAGGCCTGAACATAACTATCAATTTCTCCTATTCAATATCTCCAATTGTTTGATTGAGGTTGGTTTCTTTGTAGACGAAGATCAGCTCCAGTGTACTCTGTTGATATTTTGATTATAAATAAAAACAGGGTGATCAGAAACTATCATTGGAAATTACTTTGGAATAATCGTTGAAAGTCTTTTTTTTTCAAATTGAAACCCCCTATTTTTATAACTCCATATCATTCAGCATCGAAAATGAGGGTGACTTTGTATGAGATTGTCTATTCCAAAAGCTTGTAGTTCTCGAAATATTGGGCGAAAACATTTTTCTTTTCCATTTTTGAGTTTATTTATTCTCAGTTGGCCATGGCACTCGTGCTTTGGTTAGAAATAATCGACTGTCACGGAATGTCATTGATGTAAATAATCATGCCGGCTCGTTTGAATTATCAAAAAGTTCACTTGAATCTATTCATTATATTATGGTGAATGTAATAGGCTAATATGAAGAACATGTGAAACATTTGCTTTTCGATATCCCCTCACATGATTGTTTCTAACACAAGCGCGGGTGCCATGGACAACTGAGAAAAAATAAACTCAAGAATACGCGATTTTCTGGAACAGAGAGATGTTTCTTCTCATTATTTCGAAAACTCAAGACAGTCTTACACAAAGTTGCTCTCATTTCGAATGCTGAACGATATGGAATCATAAAAATAGGGCGTTTCCATTAAAAAAAAATGACTTCTAGTAGTTTCTGATCACCCTGTATTTATTTTCGGAATTTTGACAAAGTACACTGAAGTAGATCTCCTTCTACAAGGACACCAACCTCAACCGAAAAGATATCAAATAGTAGAAATTAATAATTATGTTTGCACCTACAAACGTCATTTTCTGCATAATATTCAAAATATTTCGTTAACGGCCAGACTTAGGTATAGGACATCATACATGAAATTTTCCTAGAATTCTTCGTTGAATCTAAATATGAAATGAAATATAGGGTGTGAATAATACAAGGAAGTTGATGTCAACTTCCGGTATGACCGGAAATCTTGTAAATTTTCCAGCCGGATTGCCCCCATCAACAGTAGTATGCTAACAAATTTTCAAATTCGCCCTAGTCATATAGTTCTCCATATATTGATCGATGCAGTTCCCGGAAGGACACCCTGTATGTACTATATCCTGTAATCCTGAAATAACACAAAATCATCTTCACAACATTTCATCAAAATTGATATATATATATATTTAATCAGCTGAAATTTCAGATGACAAGATTGAAGTCAATTGGTGGCAATCCTCCGGAAGATCAGACTAGGAGAATTTTGAGATTCATTCTAACCAATGAGCTAGCTTCTCTCTTCAACTAGAGAGGTAAAGATAAGAAGGCTTTCAAAAACACAAATGTGATAAAACTAATTTATGGTATGGTTATTCCTCATTTGCGATATTTCCTAATAATTATATCGAATCATTTTTGCAGTTGCTGTCAAGAGGGAGTTTGGAGCTGCAACTGACAGCCAGATGGCAACCAAAGACTGGTTGAAGTTTGCTAAGAAACGCATGAATGATGCTATCAAATCTAAGCAGAAAAAAATATAATTCATATATATATATATATATCGAACCAAGGGAGTATCTGTCCCATTTGAATCAAACCTGAAAATTTTCATTAATATCATTCGTCCAGTTCAAAAGATATTTACTTGGTTCCATACTTAAACCCAACCCTGTATATATATATTCATCTAATAAGCATAATAATTAACTTCAAGTTACCTTCATGTTTACCATCAAGTGACCATCAAGTCTGTTGTTTTTATATTTATAGAATCTCAGTTCGTTTTTTATTTTTATACAAGATTCATTTTATCTTTATGTTTTTATATTATTATTATTTTTCAATAAATGTTATGGAACATTATTTTTGTGCCGGTCTTTCTCATCCAGAAATCCATACTAGGTACAACTCTACGCGAAATCAAGATGTCTCAGTGTAACCCAAATAATTATTCAGGTTCCATCAGCACTTATTCTCATGATCTCGGTTATTTTCAAATTTACAATACAAAGAGGTGTCACAAATGGAAGTGGATCACCCGGAACAAATATTGGAACTGGTAACGTATATTAAACGTACTGTATTTCCATTTTCGAAATGTTGATAGAACGATACTGATGGAAATGGAAAGATACTGATAATAATCGTTGATTCTACAGAAATTATAAACGTTAACCAAAAACTGGAATTCTACGTTGCATTTGAGTGATATTACAGTACCAATATAAACGTTTAGAAGATAATCAACGTTACTTAATACTAAAATTCTACGTTGAATTCCAGGGATTATTATACAAACATCAACGTTTAGAATTAGTATCTCACTAACGTTCTGAAAAATATCAATGTTACCTAAATACTGAAATTCCACGTTGAATTTCAGTAGTTTCACAGTGCCAACATCAACGTTTAGGATTCGTATCTCGGCAACGTTCTTGAATATCACCGTTTCCTGAATACTGAAACTCTACGGTGAATTCCAGTGATATCATATTACCAACATCAACGTTTAGAATTCGTATCTCAACAACGTTACTTCGGAACCAAATTACATCGTTATATCGAAGTGGAATGAAAACATATAAAAAACGCTGAGAAACCGTGAAAGAGTAGAGTTACGTTGAAACCGAACCATAACGTTGTATTTCAGTAGAATTTACATTACAGTAAGGATGTTTGCAACGTGTAAATAACTTTGAATCAACGTGGAGGGGTAATGTTACAATGAAACCAGAATTAAACGTATTGCATAACGACATTTTGCCGTTTTTTCAACATAGATTTATAGTGGCGTTACTTGAAATAATCAACGTTTCTTTGACGTATCTGTGTTTATTGGGCCCTCACCCCTGACATTGTTTTCAGAACTTTTTGAGGGGTAGTAATACGATTCTCAAATTTTTCAAGCTTGAAGACTGATCAATTATCTTCATTTTATTGCTGTCGTAAAAATTCCGTTTGTCGCATAGTTTCGAAGGGAAAAAAATGTTCTCTCAAATAATTCTACCACATATTTCTAGTACAAGTTTGATGAAATTGTGATATAAAACTCAGTTGGCTGTGGACACGAAGGCAAGTCATGATTTTGGCAGGAAACAAATTTATTATCAATCAAATTTGTTGTTGACGTTGTCTGTAAATGTTTCAATGAATTCTTCAATTTTGTTATCACTGCGAGTACCATTACCGACCATTTATCATTATTTAAATGTTGTTGTTATTTTAGCAGCTATCGCAAACGTATCGAAAATCATCGACCTACAAGAAAATATTTTTACTTTTAATTCACTTGTACTTTTACTTTACGTAATTTACTTGTATTTTCAATATTTCACTTTCTAGCCTCACTGTATGTGATAATTCTGATCAGAGATTATTGAATATTTATGTCAGAATCAGTGTGATATCTTCTTTCCATTCAATTGAGTGAATTTTCTTTATATATATATATATATATATATATATATATTCTCAATATATTCCTCGAAACGAGTGCACATTCATTCCTGAATTAGACTTTAATTCGTCTCTAAAAGAGCGATGGAAAAATATAATGGTAATGAAGGGTCACTACAGTAATTATACAATTCGGACTTACCTAAAAGAGTGACCAGAAACCAAATGACAATGGTTTAGCAAAACAATGTGATTGATACTTGCATTTCAGAGTTCATTCTCCAGGAACAAATTTTACGATAGTCTTCGCAGAATCTCAGCAAATGGCCGAATTTCAGAAAAAGTGCTTCAGTTCATGACGACTAGAAAAACTCGCATCCTCATCTCTCAAGCAAGAACAAAACAAAGATTTGGAGCAGCGCCAGCACCGTACCATTATTACCGATTTCATATCTTACCCTTCTTCAGGAATACTATATGCAACCAACAATGCTCACCACAGATATCACTTGTTGCCTATAGATGAATACTTGGAATCTCTGACAGCTGACTTGACATTAGACAGATTTCATGTAGATTCAAGATGAGAAATTGAATATACTAATACAAGCATATGAGGTATGAAATGATATGTGTCAATGAATGATATAAATTATCATTATTATTAGAGCTGTAAGATGGTGATGAAGATATTAACGGATCGATTCTTCACCCTGTATTCACACCCACTCTCGAAGTTTCCAGTCACCGAAACAGAGAGAGCCTTTGGCTATCCCGACCGACATCCGAGACAATGCGAGGAAAGGGTTCGAGTCGCGATGCGAAGGGGTGAAACAGGGGTAGTCCGGAGAGTCGGAATCGTTAATCAAGAGGCCGGAGTGAGGAATTCGACCGGAGGAGAGATCCTGCAGGCTGGCGTCGAGGCCACCGCCGGACCGACATGGCTGCCGCCCCCCCCCTCTTACCACCCCCGCAACCCCCGGGGTCGGCCGACGGACGCGTAATTTATTATTCACAACTTCCGTAATGGAATTCTGTTATAACGGACTAATAATCGCGTCGAGGGATGCTCGCCGGATACCGAGGAAGAGGAAAATCAGCGACGAAATGTTAGCTTAGATTTTATCAATAATAGTAATAATAGTCAGCTGATTATTTATCGTTGCGTCTTTTTATTATCAAGACTCTATACAATTCCTCCAGTCATACTTAATAGGGCGTAGACAATTTGTTGCATATAATAACTATGATTCTGACACTTATATTACAACATCTGGAGTCCCACAGGGATCAAATTTGGGACCCTTGATATTTCTGATCTTTATAAATGATCTATGTGAACAAATTGATGATAGTCTTCAATGTTTTGCAGATGATTTGAAAATATACTCGAAAGTAGAAAATATATCAGACTGTCATAGACTCCAGTATAAGTTAAATATAATACAAAATTGGTGTGTGAATGATAAACTGAATTCAAAAGACCTGGGTATTATATTCGACTCAAAATTAACCTCCATAGATCACATCAATAAGGTGACCTCTGAAGCTATGAGATCCTACGGTTTTATCTTTAGAAATTGTAAAAGTTTTACAAATATCGCTGCCTTCAAAAACTCTGTAATTCACCTATGTTAGATCTAAGTTGGATTACGCTCTTATCATTTGGTATCCCCTCTACGAATGCCATAAGCTAACAATAGAACGTGTCCAAAGGAAATTTATGAAATTCCTAATATTTAAAACTGATGGAACCTATCCGGAGCGAGGGATAACTATTTTTTTTTTATCTGTGGACAACACAAAGGGAAACCAATAATGTTCGAGGAACATCGTGTTAGCCAGCGGTGGAATTTTGGCAGGGAAGGAAGCTGTTTTTTTGAGAGTTTGGAGATTGTAAGCATCTGGAAAGACTTCACCAGGCGAAGAATTCCACAACTTTGCCGTTCTATTGATGAATGATGCTTGGTATAGCGATGTTCGACAGGTCTAGAGCCTGACAGTGTAGGGGTGACCAGCCTGAGCTCGTCTGGTTTGTCTACTAGGAATCGCACGTGGTGGCATAATAGATGATATTTCCTTTGGGCACCGACCGTGGAAGTATCTATAAAAGAGGCAGAGATCGCCGATCTTTCTACAATGTTCTAGAGAGGTCAATGATTCGGTATCATCGACTTCTGAATTGAATCTAAGAGCTTTAGCATATGTTTGGGGGCTGAGCTCCAAACGTGTGAACAGTACTCCAGGACAGGTCGAATTTGTGCTTTGTAGATCATAAGCAGTTGCTGGGATGTGAAGTATCTCTTCGCACGGAGTAGAAAACCAAGTTTTTGTGAAGCAGTTTTCGCAATGGACCTCACATGATCGTCCCATGAAAGAGCACTGTTGGTGGTGACACCCAGCATGGATATTGACGACTTCATAGGAACAGTGGTACTGGACATCATCAAATTGGGCATTGTGTGATCAGCCTTCTTGGTGAACATACAAGCTTGAGTTTTAGTTGCATTGAACTGTACTAGATTCTCAGATCCCCATTTCAGAATTCTTATCAGATCCTCATTTAAAGCATCAACCTGTCTTCGCCTTGCACCTCTGGTCTCGTTGGATGATATAGGGGCTCTAGAGGAATGATTACTTGTGCGACCGTCTACATTTACCCAGTATCGAGTTACGTAAAGATTGTGCTTCCCTAATTTTTCTTTATAAACTATACATGATTCCATGAGCTTACTCGCTCAAATAAATTTCAATATACCAAGTTTTCAAACGAGATCACAAAATGTGTTCGAACACAAGAAAGCTAGAACCAATATTTCATTCAAATCACCCATCTTTGTTATGTGTAGCAACTACAACAAGATCTGTAAAAACTGCGACTTGAATATCTGTAAGATTAGTGAACTTATCAGGGTAGCTAGGATTTACTTAGGTAACTAGTATACTCTTTATTCCACCAATTTTTTTCTCACTTGTTTTTGCTCTTCTCCACTCTTTACCTTAATTTTTCGCATACTATAATGTAACTATTTCATTTATATCTACTGATACTATATTTGTATAATATTGATTCTCCTGTAAATGCTTCCTACTGTTGGACATATGAAGCTATTATTATTATTGTTATTATTATTATTGAAGGATTTTCGTGTTGTATTTACATTTCGAAGCAGCAAATAACCTCATCATTTCTCTTCTAGCTTTTCCTACTCAGTGAGACCCGCTTGGGCGAAATATCGGCTACGTTCTTGGAAGTGAGCTTGCTGGTTCCTCTCTAGTCGGTCTTGCGGTATGGTCTGAGGAGGTAGCAGGACCATGTCTGCCGACTCATTAGCAGGGCTGAGAGACTTTCGATTTTCAATCGGCCGCATTGCTGACCACATCATCGCCGTCTGGAATAGAATCCTGCAGAAATCGATTTTCGCACGAAATGAAACAGTAAGTAATCATACCTATGTGTCACAGGCACATATTAACCATCATGAAGACGAAATTGGAAACATGAAAACGTAAATTTGGTGGGATATACAGGGTGTCCGGAAAGGTCATGTCGTTAATGATAGAGTGAGCCAAAATAATGTTAGTGAAAACGCGCTTCGTGGCTTATATGAGTTATTGACCTTGGAAGTTGAAAGAATGCAAACGAATATATAATTCGTCATGTTTTGGTACTCTCAATGAATTCGATATTTTCATTTCTTCCGTTGTTTTGATCATGAAACCATAAAACCAAATTCCAGGAATCTGTTGAGAAATATCGATGAATTTCCCAAGTTATCTGGATTTGTAAACAATTTTATCTATTATGTATGACGAAAATTTTGTTTTCTTTATTGATGAATTCGACAGTAGTCATGAAATGTGATGAAGTAACAAATGTACTCATACTAGAAGAAAACACGACAAATATAATAGGAAGAATGAAACGGTTTAGCTGACATAAAAATATGCAGTAAAATAATTTCATATGAGTAATAAGATGATGATGTATTCGTACAATATACTGCCTCATTCCAATCAGAGATACAACACTGTCTATATAAAATCTTGCGAAGGAAAGTATTCTAATTGTGTTGAAAGCAGGAGCAAATTCGTATCCGAAATGTCCACTAAATTGAGTAGAAGTTTTGTTTTTATGAAAAATATATTTGTATTCCCAAATCCTTTGAAGAACAAAGTGTCAACTGACGAATAGACAATTTCTCTTTTAGGTAAGATTCTGAAGTTTTAATCTCAAGCGCAATGATATTTTGGGGCAGATCACAAAATCTGTCCTTACTACAAACATATTGAAATAATTCTCGATAACTTCTACTTTATATTCTAGAAACGAGGAGAGAAAATCCCACAGGAAGCTGAAAAAAGAGATACAACAGTTCCAAAAACGAAAAAAATGTGGACCATCAACAAAAATAATATTATTATTGTATTATTACGATGATAATCACTATCTGGTGTTTCGTTAATTAATTCCGAAAAATGACAAATATATGAATATATAAATAAATAAATGAGGTATCATAATTTATTCCTCTGAAATGGCAATTGAAATTGAAATGGCAAATTGTAGGATAGTGAAACTAACAATCACAGACCACTAAAGTTGTTTCAAAAAAGGTTTATTTTTCGTTACAATATAACAAACCAATATCAATCGGAATTTACAAAGATATTTCAGTCTGAATCGGAAATCGATGAGTTCAGTTACGATGATATGGTAACTAGCTCCTGACCTCAACATCATAAACCATCAGCTTTCTCTATGTGACACAGACACAATAAATATTTCCTCTTTCTATCCTTATATATATATATAGAGTTCCTGGGAGTATTGCTAGTGTCATTGAACAATCTTCCTCGTCAATACTGGAGTGGAATCATATATATGATTTTCATTGTCCAACAGATTATTTTGATCTCCTCGAAACATTCTTCTGCTACCACAACTTCGTGTTCTTGTTCTTCGACAGATGGAATCTCTCAAACTGCCTTGCCTCCGGAAATCAGTCAGAGGTGTAGAGTAACGTTCATCGGAATAGGCAGTCTCAACCTTGTAATCACTTCTGAATTGGCAAAAGCAGCCAAAAAAAATTCCTGCCGAATAATTATGACTATGAAATATTATTATTGTTATAAAAGATGAAATGAGATCAGCGGATCACATGGCGAAACACGTCAATTTGTTCCTCTGGTTCGGCACTTCATACTGGATATTTAGGTATTTTTGTTTTGGGTTTTTCCAAGATTGGTACACCTGCATCTAACGAACATTTAATATTCGACAGATCAAACATGGCTGTGACTTTCGCTACCATGTTAAACGAAGCAGGAAGAAAAAGGATTATATGAAAATCGTACCAATTCACGCTGCAAAGTCATTAAAATAATCTAACATTGAAATATGGGGAACAAAAATATTAGCAATCACCATCAACAGAAGTTTTTTCTTGAGGAAATAGGAATACAACTCGTAGCATAGGCAGGTATACCTATATAGTTATTGTTTTTATAGTAGAGACCTGAGTTGAGACTAAAAACGAAACAATAATAGTTCATTGAAAGTTTTCAATTTATTTCTACCCTGCTATAGGAACATCTAATACTGCTTCATTAGAGAGACATAACTTTTTTTTCTCTTGAAAATAGGAGGAACATATCCGCTCTAATATTTCTGTATAAGGTGATCCATGGCCCAATCCACTGTAATGCTGTTTTGAGAATGCTCAGTTTTAATGTTCCCAGAGTGAATTCTAGACAATCCAATCTATTCTATCTCGAAGTACCTCGAACAAATGTACAGAAAAACTCACCTTCATACAGAACTTGCAAGAATGACGATAATATCGATGAAAGATTGCTTCATTGAAACAAATCAGTTTTTAATATTATTCACTATGCAATATGTTTTATATCTTCACGCTTTTAATTTATATTCATTCGATTACTCTTAGAAAATGTTTGTACCTATAACTTTCCCACCCTGTAAATGGATTTCTGTTGGGTGATGTACAATAAAAAGAATAATTACAGAATATAATCTGTATGCAGCTCTGTTAGACTCTAGCAACTCTTTCATAGCTGCAACTAGAATTTTCACTGAATATTCCATCGGATTATTCTAATTAGGGAAAATCAAAGAAACAAAGTTTCTTACACCACGACGAAGTAAGTAATATGATAAGCTTCTGAAACAAATTTGAAATCAGCCTTCATCATTGTATGGACGTGGTTAGAGCAATCAATTAATTGAATTTCAATAAAAACAAATACCATATTGATTATTCTTTGACTTGTTGAGAATTCCCAAATTGAGCTTCAAAACATACATCACTTGACGTTGACGATGAAGTTGCGTGATTGAATCCACAGCCATTATGAAATCAACAGCCGAAGCAGTAGTCAAAGAAGTAAGATTTGGACAAACCTAGTTGAATATATATTTTTCACGCCATACATACCTATATTGATCCCACATATGAGGGTGATCAACAACACCAAACTCGGAGATAGATCTATGATCTTCATGAGGTGTTCATCAATAATATTTCTCTTTGGAATCAAAGTTGCATGCTCCTTGCAAACGATGCTATCGCTAACTGTTTTATTAGTATCTCCATCGTCATAAATCCATGAATTTTTTGACGGTATCACTGATTTTTCTACGACCATTCTTTGAAACTTCTCCACTTTTCTCGAGGCATCAACATGTTGTCCACATGAATCTTCATAGTGAATACCTCTCATGGTCGTATGATTCCTCAACTTGGTCATCACTGTCTGTTCACATTTGAATGGGTTGTTCTTAGCTAGGAGAGTTGATAAATTCTTCAGTGGATATATGAGGTCAACATGCAGTGTTAATAACAAATTGTCGGATACATCCAAAGTTTCGAGTTTGGGTAGATGATCGAATATTCCAGATCTGTGTCGTAAATGCGTGATTTTACAGTGACTGATATCCAGTACCTGAAACATATTATCAATTCTACTCACATTTCAAAATATTCTGTTTGGTTTGATAGATACTCACCCTGAGGAAGGGAAAGTCGAGTTTTTTCTCGTCATTGATTGACACTAAATTGTTCCCTCTCAAGTATAGTTCTTGAAGCGATTTCAAACTGGTGAACCAATGATCATTGAAATATTGAACGGCATTGAAGGAAAGATCCAGGGTCTTCAACTTATCCAAGCCTTCGAATCCGTTGAGGTGAATCTGACTCACTCTGTTGTGGGATAGATTGAGGAGTTTCAGATTGGTGAGATTTGTTTTCTGAAATATAATGGTGGATACTAAAAAATATAATAATTTGTTTGAAAATATTGCAATCATCATGAGATTTGATGATTGAAAATAGTGGTGATTGGATGGTTATCTCTCAGCTCTGTGCTGGATTATAATCCAATATGAACATTCATCATAAGAAAATAAAATCAAATTATGGCCTTTCGATTCCTGTTTCAGGATAACCATATTATTTTGGAGAGATTTCTGATTTCTATTTTGGTATCCGAATGAAACACTTTTGAATGGAAGCCCAGTTTCAAAACTTTGTCTTGTTACAATAATGGTGAGACAGATTGTGTTTTCAAAATTGTAAATACTTCAAGATTGTTCGAATATTTATTTGAATAATATTATTGATGTTATGAAAAATGCGTATCTTTTATCGTGTAGGTATATCAAAAGGTACTCAAGTGAAAAATATGAGCAATAAAAAAATCCAAAAGGTCGAGTAGAAACATAATAGGGAACTCACCAGAAATATATTTTCTCCTATTTCACTGACTTGATTATGCGAAATGTCTAATATTTCAACCTGAGAAGGCATGTCAATTTCTATCGAATAAAATTTCCTATTTTGACAGGTCGCTCTTTTGAGTCCATTCCAAAGATCACAAACACAATAGTTAGGACAAACTATTTCTTTTTGTGTCCCTTCACAATGATTATTATTATAAACGAGAATGAGGAGAATCACTGTGAAATCAAACATAATCTCAGGATGATGTTTAAAAATAGCCATCATAACCTGTTCATGGTAAAGTTGGATACTAACAACACCTCGAACGTGGTACTTTCCATGACTAATTTTTGATAAGAGAGATAAAATGATAAGGAGTGTTTATTATAGGCGTATCGATATATTTACAGGATGTTGAGAAATTAAAAAGATACCGACTCTTTCAGGAGATGTACATGGAATGCAAAAACTATGATTCTGTTCTCGATGTTCACTGACTTCTTTCATCGAAGAAAGGAAAGAGTCGATGCGATTGGCACCTTTCATGCTTTCATGACCTTCTGAATGACACTATAAAATTGGTAATTTGACGTTTCGCCTGCTCGAGGCTGCCATCATCAAGTTGGTTCATTGAATACGAATCTGCATTTTTAATATCATCCTTCTGAAGCTTTCGGTCTCTCGAATACGACTGCGCATCGAAGCTTTTAGAAAATGCACTAAAAATTCCAATTCAAAAAATGAACTTGATGGCAGCACAGAACCAAAACGTCAGATTATCAATGAGAATGTCATTCTGTATGTCAAAAGAAGTGCCAGAAGATGATCGTCAATGGCCATCTTGAATTCGTGGTTCAATTAATTCGAACGACTTCAGCACTAATTTACATCTGTGGACAGTGTTAGAGAGAGGTTTATCGGAAAATGGATCCGACACTATGAACATTGAGCGGCAAACCTACTGCTAATATTCATATACTTATATTATCATCATGATACTAGTCAATAGATGGCTCTGTGTATATACACCAAATTGAGAACAGACAGAATATACAACGAATACAAAAACAACCAACACTGATAACAAATGTAATCCCATACATTCCCAGAATATCTGAAAAAATTAAACGTGTTGGTGACAAGTTTCGAGTGAAAACAGTGTTCAAGACAGAAAATACAATGAGATCGATTTTGACTGATACAAAACCAAAAAATGAAGAACAATCATCAAAAAATTGTATTTACAGTATACTATGTGTTTGTGGAAAATATTATACCGGTGAAACCAGCAGGCCTCTATCAGTAAGGATGAAAGAGCATAAGAACAATATAAAGAGAAGATATACTGACAAGTCAAGCTGAGCATATCCTTACTGAGAATGGACAACATATGGCCGATTGGAGTAATATTAAGATCATAGGAAAAGAAGACAACAACCAAAAACGGAAAATCAAAGAGTCTGCTTGCATTCTCCTGAACGGAAACAATAATATTGCTTCTTGTTCAGTTGATATAGATAGAACTTGGCATCCACTTCTGAAACTTGAATATGAAAATGGAAAATTCGATATCAATTAATGAAAACACCTTGTAACCAGAATTCCTCCGTCTGCCAAATTGTCACTTTTCAGTGTCAAAATCGGAAACATCGAATTTTACGAAGAGAAAAATATTTCAATTGTGTTGACAACGGGAGCAGATTCGTTCCCGAAACGTCCACCAAGATAAGTAGAGGTTTTATTCTTATTAAATATATTTGTATTTCCAAATTTTTTTCAAAAACAAGGTGTCACTGACCAATAGAGAATTTCTCTTTTAGGTATCTAAAGGTTTAATTTCAAGCTCAGTGACATTTTGGGGCAGATCACAAAATCTGTCCTTACTACAAATATATTGCAATAATTTTTAATAACTTCTACTCTATTTTTTAGAAACGAGGAGAGAAAATTCCACAAAAAGCTGGAAAATGAATGTACCACCTCCTCGAAGAACTTACAGACAGTATGATTGATGAATGTTGTTGATTTGACATAAAATTTGGTCGATTCAAACATTCTCCACATCTCGATCAACAGAATAATGAATTGGATCGAATAAATATCTGCATTGAAATAAAACATAATGTAGTTGGTTGGATATGATATATTGTTCATCCAAAGAATATTTAGTCGAGTAAAACCTTGAATTCGCTCTTGGAACAAGTTTAAATGTTACTCGTTACAATAATATATTTGGTCGTGCATATATGACACTTTTATTTGGTTCATCGAAGTGAATATTGCTTGAATCAACGAGTTCTTTTTTTCCGTGTTCTATATTTATCAACACCCCAGTGAAGTTAATTCCGAAAATGCTGCTGCGGTTATTATAGTTATTATAGTTATTATAGGTATATAGTTGTTCAGCAATGCTACCTGAATAAAAATCCGTTCTCTCTCTGGATCCCGATTCGACGGAGTCTCAGAACAAAACGTGTTTCGCACAATTAGCCTGCAGTGAGTACGATCCCGGCTTCTGAAATTACAAACTACCCAGTACAAAGCTCTCGAGCAGCCGGCACGCCATTGGTCAACAACCCTATGGATTATTCCGTCTTTTGTTTCACCCCTTGCGGCAGGAGGGTGGACGGGAGCCGATGGGCGAGCCATGGCCGCTTCTTGTAGTGACACTCGGACGGCCGGAGAGTTTCCACTTTCAGGAGAACTTTCCGCCCCCCTAGCCGCCTCACCCCTCGCAGGGGTGTTCATGACGAGTCGCTGCGTGCTTCTGAGGTCTGAGGAGCATTGTTTCGACGTTGCGTCTCGCTTCCCGTTCTTCTCCAACGGTTCCGAGGGAAAAATTCGAGTTGATGAGGCCGAATTGGGAATCTGTTGAAGGCGCAACAATAATGGAATGGAGTTCCACCTGTCTGGCAACGAGTCATCAATCAGAAAATTGGACGAAATAGTATATTACATTCATTTTTCAGCTTTTAATGGGATTTGCTCTCCTCGTTTCTAAAAAATAGAGTAGAAGTTATTAAAAATTATTGCAATATATTTGTAGTAAGGACAGATTAAGGATCTGTCCCAAATTGTCACTGCGCTTGAAATCAAACCTTTAGATACCTAAAAGAGAAATTCTCTATCGGTCAGTGACACCTTGTTTTTGAAAAAATTTGGAAATACAAATATATTCAATAAGAATAAAACCTCTACTTATCTTGGTGGACGTTTCGGGAACGAATCTGCTCCCGTTCTCAACACAATTGAAATATTTTTCTCTTCGTAAAATATCGCAATAATTTTTAATAACTTCTACTCAATTTTTTAGAAACGAGGAGAGAAAATCCCATTAAAAGCTGAAAAATGAATATACCACCTCCTCGAAGAACTTACAGCCAGTATTTAGTATATTACATGTCTGGGTGTCTAAAGTGACGACTATATTTCTCATACACAGGGTGGCCCAATGAAAACGAAACAAGGTATGCATTTCACTGGGAGATCAAACAATTGACATTGAAATGAATGATTCTTTATGTAATGTTGGATTGAGGACAGGATTGAAAAAAAACACGAAAGGCACTTCCTACAGGAACATCGTTTCAGCTGAAGAATGAGAAATAGTGATGAAAGGGGAAAAGAGATTTCGATTACCTTCAAAATGATGTATCACTTGACGCCTCAACCCATTTGAGATTCACGGGTTGGAGCTCACCCCTCCGAGGGGTTTGAAGTGAAAAAGTTGAAGCATGCGCAAAATATTTCCTACTCGAAATAAAAATCGACAGGCTCGAGCGTTTTTTTTTTCTGAGAACCATAACTGTCAAATCGGCCTCTTTTCGTTTTCATTGGGCCACTCGGTATAACAAATTCAAGAATTTCTGATGCCAAAATGAAGATCTGCTATGAATCTTCCAATGTAAACCAATAGCACCGATCATATAAGGACTATTTACAGGGTGGCCCAATGAAAACGAAACAAGGTATGCATTTTACCGAAAGATCAGGAAACTGACATTGAAATAAATGATTCTTTATGTGATGTTGGATAGGACAGGATTCCAAAAAAAAAACACTTCAGGCACTTCTTAGATGAACATCGTTCTAACTGCAAGGGAGAAAAGCGTTACTTTCCATCACTAGCCGATTATTTTCATAAACGTGTTTTCTCGAGAACTACCGCATTGAATTTCAAAAACAAGGAAGCATTGGTAAGATACTTCGATTACCTCCAAAATGATGTATCACTTGCATGATATGTATCATTTGAGATCAACGGGTTGGAGCTCACTCCTCCGAGGGGTTTGAATTAAAAAACTTGAAAACATGCGCAAAATATTTCCTACTCGAAATAAAAATCAACCGGTTCGAGCATTTTTTCTTCAGAGAACGATAACGATGTCAAATCGGCATTGTTGAAAAAATTATGACAGTTTGCTATATAACTTTTTCTCGTAAATGCTTAGTTTAACGAGGAAGTTTTGCTCAAAAATTTATTGTCAATTTATTGTTCTGAAATCGATCGAGCTATGCAAATGAAATTTGCATATTCTGAACTGAAAATCAATATTCAATTCTTCGTTCAATTCGTAACAAAAAAAGTCTCTTGCCTTTTTTCGTGTGAAGCGCCGTTTTGATGAAAAAAAAACATCTCAACGCGTATCTTTCATTTCTTCAATACATAATCAAGAACTATTCAATGAAATAAGAAAAAACCCAGAACGATAACTGAAAATGACACTTCAAAATAAATAGGCGCAAACCTACAACAAATGTGGTAATGTGATACAAGATTGAACTCTTCCCTTGATTGTCCTATTCGTGCAAATATACCTGGTGTATTTCTAATTGTCTCACAGTCGGCTATGATTCGATTCCTCAGGTCTTTAATATTTTCGAAACTACCGACTCTAGAAATGCAGGAATCTGAGGTTTTGAATCTGGTGACATGAAAGTTGTGGTTCAGTTTTTCACATAAAAACAGCGCCCAATGCGAAAAAAAGGCATGACAAATTGAAAGGGAATTCGAAATTGATTTTCAGTTCGGAATATCTCAGCGACGTATCATATTTTTCTTCGAAAACATCGAGATAAGTACATTACTCGTATGCGCGTCAATGATGAGTATAAAATCCTCAATTGCATGTCAAAAAATGCGCAATGAGTACCTCTTGAAACCCACCTAATTTCATTCGCATATATATCTGGACCGGTTCCAGTGGAATGAATAGATATCAATTAAAACTTCAACACCCCGAATTTCGGAAAACGGAGCAGCGAAGTGCGTTTTTTTCATGCAGAATCATCCCTTGAAGTTTGTCGCACTCATTCACTATCACCTTGTATATTTCAGTATGCACTATGTCCCTGATATATCGAGTGGTGGAAGAAGGAGAAGGACTAGGAGTATTCTCATTCGATGATACCAGCCAACTGGACGTCTAACGTTCGCTGCTGGACTCTACCTGGTGGTCCTTTGAAACCATTGGTCACCGCGGAAAGGAATAATCAATTCTTTCCGTCCCTTTTCCAGGTAGCAGATCCCACGAGCCCTCTTCGCAACAGACCCACACCTCGACTCATCCGCATACGAAAACGAAACTTTCCGCTAACGAAGGCTACCGAAAATTGAACGTTTCCCAGGAAATCTGTTCGTTCTGTTGACATAATCGCGGCACTCTTTATGATTAATATCGGTGATGTGTTGACAGATGACTAACTATTAGGGTTTCTGTGGCGTGCTCACTCCCTTGTCCGTCTGCGACCTTTCGACCTCCTGCCCAGGTGAGTTGCCGACCGACCTGGTCGATTCTGGTTCGACCGGTTTCAATTTGCCAACACTGGTAATTCTGATGTACTCCCTGTTTTGTTGACCGTTGTGATGAAAGTGTTTACAATGCGACAGAAGATACATCGAATGAGTTATAGTCGTAGCGATTTCGATTTTCATCAATATACCGACAATAACATACCGACAAACTCTAAGGGATGGAAAAAGACATCAAAATTAACATTTTTCCTCCATAAACATAAGTCCAAAAACTCTTCGTTTTCGAGATACAGGGTGTTTAATTTTTTTTTTTAAATCGATTTTTCATTATTATCGCATAAACGATTTGATCGAATTCAATGAAATTTCCACAGATTATTGATACATTTATAAGGTATCTTTAAGAGCTATTAGAATTTGCCCAATAATTTCAGGGGCGTGCCCACGGGCTATGTCGGAGAGTTTCTGCACAAAAAAATATCGCCCAGTAGATTTTTTGTAATTATGATATTTTTTTTTAATGAACAACTGAAAATGCAACTTTTTTGTCCCTTGAAATTTTTCCGTATCTACGTTCTGAAGAAAAAAAAATAAAAACCATATCTCTTACATCTATGAAAAAAAAATTAAATGGTTCAAAATTATACCACACATTTTACCAATGCGTTTATTGGAATATTGAAAAACTAATAAAACTTCCAATAACTTTTTTTTACCAATCATTAATTATCATAAATGACTTTTAATCATTTTTTGTTTTGTATTTAATTGGAAAATATTCGTAATATTTAATATCTTGGAAAGAGTATCCAAAACATACCGACAAATAAAGGGTGCTAAGGCAATAAAATGTTTCAAATAAGATAAAAATAACTAAATTAACTTTCAGTTTAGTTGAACACCACTGACTTTTGTTTACATTTTTTGATTTAACTACATTTGATGTACAGATAACAGATAACAGATACCAATTTCAAGACTGATACTATTTTTTAATATAATTTAATACCCTGTATCTCGAAAACAAAGAGTTTCCGGACTTATGTTTATCGAGCGGAAATGTTTATTTCGATGTCCTCTACCATCCCTTGAAGTTTGTCGGTATTTTTATGGAACACCCTGTATATTAACTTTCTTATGCGATTTCTATCATGCCACAATGAGCATAAGAAACTGGGTTGAATGGCACTGTTGTACCTACATTTTGAAAATATCGGGTGGAGGTGGTGGAAGATTTTATTTTATTTTCCTACGTCGCCCTATGAAAACAGCGCTTTCAATTTTGTTTTGCTATCTAGAATCTAGTCCATTTCACCTTGCCAACAAGAAAATCGGGAATAAAACGCACAAGTGTTTTGATATTCGAAAAAAACGCACACTTGCAGTGATTGAATAACTTTCGAAATCGAGTAGGCATATTTCGTGAAATTTCGGTGAATGACAATGGACAATGGGTGAAATTTGAACGATACGCGGGAAATTTCTTGTACTGATATTTTCGGGTTCAGGGTAATGAAATCTATTGATTTTTTACTATGAGTCAATGAATTGAATGGGGGTTAGTATAGCTCAAAATATGAAGAAAAGTCTGAAAGTTGCAAACATATATTTGTCAATTCATTTTTCAGCTTTTCATGGGATTTTCTCTCCTCGTTTCTAAAAAATAGAGTAGAAGTTATTGAAAATTATTTTAATATTGGAATTTATATTAATATTTTAATTGTGTTGAGAACGGGAGCAGATTCGTTTCCGAAACGTCCACCAAGATAAGTAGAGGTTTTATTCTTATTAAATGAATTTGTATTTTCAAATTTTTTCAAAAACAAGGTGTCACTGACCAATAGAAAATTTCTCTTTTAGGTATCTAAAGGTTTAATTTCAAGCGCAGTGACATTTTGGGGCAGATCACAAAATCTGTCCTCACTACAAATATATTGCAATATTTTTCAATAACTTCTACTCTATTTTTTAGAAACGAGGAGAGAAAATCCCATGAAAAGCTGTATCACCTCCTCGAAGAACTCACAGACAGTATATATTTGTCAAGAATTTTGTGATTTCTTTTTAGGTATTTCAAAAATATATGGTTTGATAAGTATAGCTGTCGTAATTTTTGACATCGATTATTGGAAATGCGGTTGAATCTCCATGACAACATCCAACATTGTTTCCTCTTTTCTATGAATATAGAAAGAGAATCAACAAAAATTATGTATTTCAATATATGTATATGTGGTGCGACGAGGAGAGAAATTCCTATGAAGATTGGAAAAATCAAGATTGTTGAATAGGTGTTTGTTGGTGTTATTCAAAAATGGTTTACCCATGGGAAAGAAAATGAAAAAGGGAAAAAAGTTATTATTGTTGAATAATAATGTGAATTTGAGAGATCCTTTTAGGAAAATTATGAATGCTGAGGTCAACAATACCTTCAATAGTCATTTCGATCATTTTTCATAGCCATTAGCCCTAATGTAGTTGCGAGATTTTTCTATCGTTATTATTATCATCATTATCATTATTAATATTATTATCAGTATTATTATTATTATTATCAGTATCATTATCATTATTATTATTATCAGTATTATTATTATATGCGCAAGATTTCCAGCAATTTATTCAACTGAGTATGATTCGATA
This sequence comes from Gastrophysa polygoni, assembly GCA_963576655.1. NCBI lineage: Eukaryota > Metazoa > Arthropoda > Insecta > Coleoptera > Chrysomelidae > Gastrophysa > Gastrophysa polygoni. Next base: position 1,474,063 of record OY755083.1, read on the forward strand.
TTGTTTTTTCTTCAATTCTGCAATTATGAAGTTAACGTTCGGTTTCGATCCTTGTTCTAAAATTAAAATAAATTATTGAAAAAAATAATTTGGGAAAATTTACCATGTTTTTCAACATAAAAATTGATTTTCCTCGGAAATGGTCAACTTCAAAGCTTATGACGAAGAGTACCTTTTTTGTGTGGAAAACATTGGACTCGAAACTGTACTTTTTCCAGTGGCGTAGAAGTCGAGGAGAAAAACACCCATCACCCCTTCGAAATCTCCACCAGTTATGACTTAATATTATCATGAGTGGAAAATCCTCACGAAAGCTGTTTTCTCTGCGATCAACGCTCCCAAAGATATTCGCAAAAAAATAGTTTTTCACTGTCAATTTCAACACCCTGTATCTCAAAAATGGTGCATTTTGGAGGGTAAGTTGTTTCTTTCATACTCGTGCACGAGCTATCACATCCTGAAGTCCCGCACATATAATATGAAACATCTCACCGCTTCAAACGCCACCGTGAAATGCAATATAAACGTATCCTACATAAATACATACCATGACCTTTCACCTCGCTTCATCAATCCTGTTTGCAGATGCTGTATAGGTCCAGTGTCAACATACGAACAGGATAGCCGGAACTCGATTTATCATAATTGGATACTCACTTACACGGGCAAACCTGCTCATACAGGGAGATGAGTCAACACGCGCCAGCAATTGACCTATCGACCTGGCTTTTGTGGTACAGGATGGGCGAGGTGAATCAGTATGTGGGATACAGAGGAGGAAGCTGTTATTCGAAATTGAGATTTTTTGGAATCTTTTCGAAACACGACACGTAGATTCATCTACTTCTTGTAGCTTAAACTATAGAATTTCTTGACATATGATAGGAAAACTCTCGATCGCCTATCGGAATACACTACAGAAATTAGAAAAATCATATTCCAAAATGGAAATCTACGATCCATTTTCTCATTCTCTAAGAATATACAGAATAACAAATATTGCCTTGTACTGCCTAATTTACGAATTTCAAATGAACTCACTTCCTTTCCATCATCCTCTTTTCATGTCATAAAAAATGAAAAATTGTAATTTGTAGTGCCACAACACAAGCATATCAATTGCTAAAGTGGGTTACTTGTTTCGTGAAGTGGAATTACAATCTGTATAACAATTGAGAATTATTTTATTTGAATTGAAAGAATTAAATCGAAGTTGAATCGAATTGAATTGAATTGGAAATATGTCTGTTAGGTTAATCGAGGAGGTGATATATTGATTCTTCTAGATTTTTAGGGATTTCTCTCCTTGTTTCTGGAACTGAAAATAGAAATTATAAAATTTATTTCAATATATTTGTAGTGAGGACATATTTATGATCTGCCACAAAATGTTGCTGCTCTTGAGAATTCAATCTTCCGGATACCTAGAAGACTTTTTGTGTCAGTGATAAACACATATATATTTTGAACAGATATCAAAATTGAATGAAAGAACGTATACTTACTGAAGGTGGACGAAATATGGCCGATTTAAGTGATATTTAGATCATAGGAAAAGATGAGAAACAAAAAAAATGAATCAAAGAATCTGCTTCGATTCTTCTGAACGGAAATGATGATGTTGCTTCTTTTTCAATTGATGTTAATCATGATACAGATCAATTCTCAAAACTGATAATGACAATAATGATTAATAAATAAACATGTGTGTCACATAGAAGTATACCACTGAGATAAGTGAAAATTTTGGTATTTGTTCATCATATATCAGTATTTTCCTTTGAAATTTGGTATGAAAAATTTCTCGTTCAAGTATCTACAGGTTGAATTTTTAGAGCAGTGACATTTTGGGGCGGATTATAAATATATGGATGTATGTTTGTACAAATATATTGGAATATTAATTATAATTTCTTTTTTATTTTCAGAAGCGAGAGAAAATCCAAAGAAATCTATAGTGTTATGAATCTTCCCATGTGAACCAATAGAACCGATCATAGAAGGATTATATACAGGGTGGCCCAATGAAAACGAAACATGCTAAGCGTTTTACTGAGAGATCAAGGAACTGACATTGAAATGGATGATTCTTTATGTAATGTTGGATACAGGACAGGCTCTCAACAAAAAACATATATAAGGCACTTTTGAGATGAACATCGTTGAAAAATAGTGATGATCGAAGGGGAAAAATCGTTACTTCCCATCAATAGCCAATTATTTTCATTAACGTGTTTTCTCGAGAACTACTGCATTGAATTCCAAAAACAAGAAAGCGTTGGTAAGAGATTTCGATTACCTTCAAAATGATGTATCACTTGATCCCGCATCCCATTTGAGATTCAAGGGTTGGAGTTCACCCCTCCGAGGGGTTTGAAGTGAAAAAGTTGAAAACATATGCAAAATATTTCCACCTCGAAATGAAAATCGACCGGTTTGAGCGTTTTTTTTTCTGAGAACGATAATTACATCGAATCGGCCTTGTTTCGTTTTCATTGGGCCACCCAGTATATTCGTTGCCAATAGACTAATAGGTAAGTTTTTCACGTATCTGTTTCGGACGTTCGTGAGATAAATCGATGAGGACTTCATCATTCTATAGCACGTTGTGTTGTTATGGATATTTATCCGGTCGGCATGTGACAACACATTATAAGGTGTATCCTGTGAAGTGAAATTATTTGATCAAAGAAATGTGATGTGGAGCGTTCAGGTAGTAGCAGAAGACGTTAGGAGATGGGGAGAAGAAAAGAATATTATATGGAAGAGATGCAGATTTCCATAGTTACGGATGTGAGATTTGGTGATATGTTCGTGAGAGATTCTTATCCAGTAGCGGACTGTATTGAGAGTATCTGATAGTATTACCCGTGAAGAAAAAGTCGTTTATCCAGTTCACATTTCACGCGAAATATATCGTATGAAAATTTCATGCTTGGAATTGATTGCCACAAATCACTCATATCATAATATAAATAAATGAAATATGAATATATAGAATTGCTACTTATCTTGGTCGTTACGAGAACGAATCTGTTCCCATTTTCAACACAATTCATATATTTTCTCTCCGTGAAATTTCCTAAAGAGATATAACAATTTGATCAAAATATAATGGTTACCCGGTATGATATGTCGACTACACCTCCAATTGTAGTTCGAAAAGGGTCAGTTGTATTTGAAAATAGTCATTTGAATTTCAGAAAGCTTTAATCATTTTAATTTTGAAATTGTCTGTTGGAATCCAAAGTATATGATTTGTCAAATATTGTCTGTAAGTTTTTCGAACTTGAACTCGAGACTGGAAAGTCAAAACCGACAACATATTGAAAAATTTTGCGAAGAGAAGAATATTTTAATTGTGTTGAGAACGGGAGCAGATTCGTTCCCGAAACGTTCACCAAGATAAGTAGAGGTTTCATTCAACAGTAAAAACACAAGAGCTTTTTTTTATGGGATAAATTTCTATTTGTAACGAAATAATTTTGCCAATCAGTAATTTTTCGAGCAAAATTACTGATGGATAAATTTTGAGTTAAAAAGAAATTCATTCTTAAAAGAAAAGCTCCAGTGTTTTTTGGCAAGATAAATTACCGATTCATGTTGTAATGGTTTAGTATCAATTATCAACAATGCTCAAATAACTGACAGGGCAGACATTAAAGTGACGTAAGCATACTAGATGTGGACGTTTAAGAGAAACAGGCGTTTTTATCGGTGATAAAAAACGATGCACGTTTTTATCGCTGTCAAAATGACAAAACAGTCGTCTTTAAATGACACATTTTATGCAGGAGTTAATTTATCTTATTGAATATATTTGAATATCCAAATTTTCAAAAAACGAGGTGTCACTGACGAATAGAGAACTTCTCTTTTAGGTATCTGAAGGTTTAATTTCAAGCGCAATGACATTTCGGGACAGATCACAAAATCTGTCCTTACTACTAATATATTGAAATGAATCCCACAAAAAGCTCGAAAATGTATATGATTTGTATTTCGAAATAGACATTTCAATTTCGAAAAGTATCAATTGTGTTCTGAATTTATCAAATTGAATATACAAAAAAAAATAACAATTTGATTCCCAGAATATTCATTTTAATTCCCAAATATGTATAATGTATTCCATAAAGTATAATTTATATTTCGAAAAAATGCTGGCAATGGTTGATATGTGACTGAGGTGTCATGTAATATTCAATCACCCTATAGTTGCTACATATACAGATTGTAGTAGTATTTATACTGCTGTAGACCTCTTTCGAAATCAAAATAACATTTTTTTCATAATAATATGACGAATTTCGAAATTGCATTGATAATTTTGAAATACATATGATACTTCCATTTCCCAGCCCTTAATGGGATTTTCTCTCCTCGTTTCTATAAAATAGAGTAGAAGTTATTGAAAATCATTGCAATATATCTGTAGTAAGGACAGATTTAGGATCTGTCCCAAAATGTCACTGCGCTTGAAATTAAACCTTTAGATACCTAAAAGAGAAATTCTCTATTGGTCAGTGACACCTTGTTTTTGAGAAAATTTGGAAATACAAATTTATTTAATAAGAATAAAACCTCTACTTATCTTGGTGGACGTGAAAAGTCACTTTTCAGTGTCAAAATCGAAAACATTGAGAAAATTTTACGAAGAGAAAAATATTTCAATTGTGTTGAGAACGGAGGCAGATTCGTTCCCGAAACGTCCACCAAGATAAGTAGAGGTTTTATTCTTATTAAATATATTTGTATTTCCAAATTTTTCAAAAACAGGGTGTCACTGACCAATAAAGAATTTCTCTTTTAGGCATCTAAAGGTTTAATTTCAAGCGCAGTGACATTTTGGGGCAGATCCTAAATCTGTCCTTACTACAAATATATTGCAATAATATTTAATAACTTCTACTCTATTTTATAGAAACGAGGAGAGAAAATCCCATCAAAAACTGAAAAATGAATGTACCACCTCCTCGAAGAACTTACAGACAGTACATATGAAACAATTGACGAATTTCGGGAGAGAATTGATAGTTTTGAAATACATTTGACTGATATGAAGCACAATTCAAACTTTTCGAAATACAAAAGAGGTGTTTCCTTACGTCGATGTTTTCGAGTGTCCGATTCTTTCCGGCGACGTCTTCGCAATGTACCTCACGAAATGCAAGCACCCTGTTACCTGGGTGACGTCTCAGAGCGTTTGTTGCCCGGATACCAATCCCTCATCCTCTGAAGAGCTAGTGGGTAGTATATCAGTACATCGAAGTAGGCGGCCGACGTAAGCTTGTTCGCTTTTCTATTATGTTTCCACAGCGTCATCGGCAATATTGCGCTGGCCGGATGCATATTAAATGTCGCTGAACAAAGTACCTACAATATTAAAATATAGAAATATGCACATTCCTTGGTTACCATATTGAATTATTAGAATTTCATAAACGTGTAGCAGAAAGGTGGAATTCGAATAGGGATTATGTGACATTCTTATTACGAGATTTTAATACAATGTATGACGTGGAGATTTCACGCATTTTCGATATAACAACTCTCTATAATAATAATAGTCCCCAGATTATTCGCAACTCCCAGGAAGAGAGTTCTTTGATGAGTTCTTTCCACTTATTATAACCTAAAAAGAAGCAGACGTTACTCAAATAAATTTTGTAGCAGAACTGGAATTCAAGAGTGATTTTGGCAAGCCTTGAAATGTCCTTTTTTTTATCTGTGGACAACACGAAAGGGAAACCTATAATGTTCGAGGAACATCGTGCTAGCCAGCAGTGGAATTTTGGGAGAGTAGGAACTTGTTGGAATTCTTCTTGAAAATTTGGAGGTTGTAAGCATCAGGAAAGACTTCACTAGGCAAAGAATTCCATAACTTTGCCGTTCTATTGAGGAATGATGCTTGGTATAGCGATGTTCGACAAGTCTCGAGCCTGACAGTGTAGGGGTGACCAGCTTGAGCTCGTCTGGTTTGTCTACTAGGAATCGCGCGTGGTGGCATAATAGATGATATTTCCGTTGAGCACCGACCGTGAAAGTACCTATAAAAAAGGCAAAGATCGCCGACCTTTCTACGATGATCTAGAGAGGTCAATGATTTGGTGAGTGTTGTGTCATCGACTAGGCGAATAGCTCTCTTCTGAATTGAATCTGAGAGCTTAAGCGTATGTTTGGGGGCTGAGCTCCAAACATGTGAACAGTACTCCAGGAAAGGTCGAATTTGTGCTTTGTAGATCATGAGCAGTTGCTGGGATGTGGAGTACCTCTTCGCACGGAAAAGAAAACCAAGTTTTTGTGAAGCAGTTTTCGCAATGGACCTCTCATGATCGTCCCATGAGAGAGCACTGTTGGTGGTGACAACCAGCATGGATATTGACGACCTCAAAGGAACAGTGGTACCCGACATCATCAAATTGGGCATTGTGTGATCAGCCTTCTTGGTGAACATACTACAAGCTTGAGTTTTAGTTGCATTGAACTGTACTAGATTCTCAGATCCCCATTTCAGAATTTTTGTCAGATCCTCATTCAAAGCATCAACCTGTCTTCGCCTTGCACCTCTGGCCTCGTTGGATGATAAAGGGGCTCTAGAGGAAAAGGCGGAATGAAGTGTACTATCATCCGCAAAGGTATGAACTGGGTTGGAGGTCACATTCAACAAATCATTCAACACAATCATGTTACTATTGTAGCACAAATCTCCACTAATTTTTTTTTTCAATAACTGTAATGTTTCACACAATAACAGTAATGTTCTCTGCAATATCTGTGATTTTGTACGCTATCCCAGCAAGAGATTCTTGCTCGATCGTGTTTCAAGGATTTGACTTGCAAACATCTACATAGTTCGCCTTTCGTGATATACTTCGTCAAGTCATGAAACATTGAGCCGTTACCTAGCTGATGTGTGATTGATTGTGAATTTCGTTCATTAGGGTTAATGAATTTTTCAGTGGTACAAAGAGAATAGCCATGACAAAATACTTTCATGTCATTTCAAAACGAAACAAATACTTTGAAACTACTTTTAAATACTTTTTAAATACTAGGACCTACTTTTTTTCAGGAGATCCTTCGTTTGAACACTGCATAGCTACTTCTACTGAAGGTTACGTGTGGAATGTCATCAATCAGCTGTATGATGGTGTCTGGATGGAAGAACGGTTCGATCTGTCCCAAAGCATTGCTAAGACCGGGTCTAAGGTGTACGTCACCAAGAGGAAGGTTTTTCTAGATCCGGAGAAATCTGCGTCTTCATTTTTTGCGAATTTGAATCCGCCATCTCAGGAATGAGAAACATTGAAATCGAGAATTGCTTTGAATATATAAGAATATCAGGCCGATTCAAGATAATATTGGATGAATAATAAATTATAAATCCAGACATGTGAAAAGTAATAAAGACTGATACTATTGCTCCAGGCTTATCATCTGGTTCACTCAAATCTCCTAATTTCGAGAAGAATCTGTGATAATAAGGTCGTAGAAAAAATATAGAGCACAATTCAATCATTTTTACTATTTCGGAATCTACACTCAAAAAGCTGTCTGGTCAATATAGACAGAACCATGTGATCTTGTTATTCTAACAATGCTTTTTCGTTACAATACCTGAAATGTTATTATGGTTACCATAAAAATTGTTACAGTAATGAGAAAATCTGGTCTTGCTTATACTAACTAGAGATTTCGTCAGAAGAACTATAATTCTCAGCTGTGTATGCTTATATTACTTATTTTTTTTTCAATATATTTATAACCTATTAGAGTTACAAAACACCTGATGGTTCAATGTCAATACTGCATTTTGTAATGAAATGTCCTTGGAACTCATTTTGTACTTCAGAAATAATAAATCGTTTTCTCATGTTGACTTTCATTTTCCCCATACAGAATTCAACCCGAGAGCATCCCGATTCGAGAGATATTAATTATCCGATTGCATTCAATCAAACTAGCTTATCAGCACAAATAGCTTTTTGATCTTTTGAGATCGGTGGTTGAATGGACATTTCTGCGATGATAAAGGTGAACTCGACCAACAATATTCGCTACAGTAAATCTCATTTCGTTTTATTGATTGATAACTACAAAGGTCGATTCAACATCACTAGTTTCTATTTGCAATTAATTGAAGAATCCGAATATGAATAGAATTCCAACTTAGATGAATTCATAAAGCTTGATGGATACTTTCATACATTGAAAATGATAAATAACGGAATTCCTCTTGTTATGGGCATATATTAAGTGTGTTAATTGAGTAATGTACAATTAATTCGACAGACGATTCTCCGAGTGATTTCAAGACAAAAATTTCATAGGAACGTGTGTCCTAACTTGCTTTTCTTTAAGATACAAGGTGCTGAACTTTGGAAAAATCGGATTTCTTTCCTTTGTTTTCAGGATACGAGGTGTCAAACATTCTTGAAAAAATTGGATCGTCCTAAATATCTTATATATCACTCAATTTTGTTGTAGTTCAAGATTTCGTTGCGGTTCCTTCGAAATTGAAGATGATTTTCCATGAAACGTCTGAATGACTATTTTCGGATTTTCCTCTAATATCTGTTCTATATAGTTGATTCTTGTGTCATTAGATTCAGCATAGAAATAGTATAATTGTACTGCTGAGGGAAGATTCATTTCGAATGAAATTATTATTTTGATCAAATCTGGACATTTCTCGACAACATTCATTCAAGATTCGAACAAATCATTATATATACAGGGTGCTCGGGAAAATATGAGAAATCTCTCCGATTCAGACATAACCTCAAAAAATCAGACATTAATTACTCGTAAGGAAACTCGTATGATAAAGGGCTGAGAAATCAATTTGGGTAAAAAAGGTACTTTTGCTTATTGTCGATGGAATAAACCATTTGCGAGAAGGAAACATGAAACTCATAGTCGTCTTTATTGAGGATGGAAAATAAATTTCATTCCTCGAAAACGATTCATTTTATCATCAAATCGATCTATCTATTTATCGACAATGAACAAGCATACCTTTTTTCTGGTTCGAGGTTCAAGCCGTTCGAATTTTTTTTTCAGAGCCTTTATCATATAGGGTGTTGAAAAATTGGCCAATGTTGGCTGGCCAACATGCAAAAGAAATAAGCATGCTCCTATCTCGTTTATTTTTTTTTTATGGGTTCTTCAAAGGTTTTTCTTTCGTGTTGTCAACAGATGAAAGAAACTTTTGGTACATTTATGAGTGATATTTGCACATGTTGCATACAATATTTGTTCTATATCAATCAAATCTCATATCTATATCTCTATATCAATTTATTCACAATATAAAATAACATATGCAGGTATAAACTTGATTAAATAGAATGTGACTTCGTTGTATTCTTCTTCTAACTCACCCATTTCAATTGGAAAGCATTCCTCAATGAACAATGGTATCACCCCGATCAATATTGAATTGAAGGAATGTTGGAAAGCGACGAGACAGAGTTCAAGTGAGTATAAGAAAATATTTCCCAGCGCAACTTTCCAGTTTTAATTTGGCTATGGTTAAGAGAAGAACGCTCGCAAAGGCTGTCAAAATGAAAATCAATAATGAGCGTTGCGACCGATACCATCAGTGTCTATCATCCAGGGAAGTGTTTTGCGATGTACATGTTTCTATTACTGTCGGTTTCGGTGTGATTTCATGCAGCGGGTATCGATTTCCTCCTGTGTGAATCGTGCTGCCCGGCCAACTGGGATCGCAGTGACCGCTGGCGACGATGACCAGTGCGAGCCAATCGGAAGGGTTCAGGATACACCCTCGGTGGTCGTGGTGGGGGTGATCGGGGCTGGGGTGAGACTGACCGTCAGCTGGATGGATGGAGGTAAATTCAGAACTTTACGAGGGTGTTACGATATATTGGAGTTTCACAAGTGAGGACAGTGATTATAACTGTATGAGACAGTTTCAGTTTTTTTTTTCTTTTTGGATTTTCTGGTATTTTCTCTCCTCGTTTCTAACGATGGAAATAGAAATTACAATAATTATTTCAATATAAGATATGATCTGCCCCAGAATGTCACTGCGCTCGAAATTTAACCTTAAGACACCTAAAAGAAAAATTCCTCTTTTTCAAAATGAGGAAATACAGATTTATTTCGAATAAATTCGAAACTTTCAATTATCTCAGTGGACGTTCCGGAAACGAATCTGCTCCTGTTGTCAACATGATTCATATAGTTCCTCATCTGTGAAATTTTCGATATTTTGTCGTTTTTGACTTCAAGAAGTGACAAGTTGTCAGACAGAGAAAATTTTGATCGGCAGGTGTTTCTTCATTTTCTGATATCGAACTCACCATTTTTATATACAGTTTCGAAAAGTGGATGCCAAGCTAGCTCAACCAGAACAATTAACTTGCATTAAATGCAAGCAAGTTTAACGAAACCAAAATTATAAATTTTGTTGAGAACGGAAGCATATTCTTTTTCGATATGTCCACTGAGATGAGTAGTAGTGTTGATTTCATTGAAAATATATTTGCATTTTTATTCCACGAATTTCCGAGAATTTTCCTCCTAGATATTTGAAGGTTGAATTTCGAGCTCAGTGAAATTTTTGGACAGATCATAAATCTGTCCTTTCTACAAATATATTGAAATAATTATTATAATTTATATTTCCGGGTTCAGAAGCGAGAAGAAAAAATCCCATGACAGAAAGGAAAAATTCATTCACCACCTGCTCGAATAACCTACTGACAGTATGTATTTTTTTTATGTGGTGTGGTGAAGAATTTGAATTCGCAGGATCTACGTGATCAATGATATTTCATATATTTTCGAATTCAGCCAACAGTCGACAGCCAAACATGATTTCAATGAAATGAATTGATAATGTTCCAAGATTATGAGAAACACCAACTTTTCCAAGAAACTGAGTACTGACAAATCAATGATTCCTCAAAATCTTCGTTTTCTCATCGAAGTTGTAATTCATTGTTGAATATTGGATAATCATCTTAAAAAATTCACGTTCATGAATAATTCCAATATCTCTAATGATTGAGTGAATTTATTTCTCAAAAAAGCTACAGCTCACAGAGAGATAGCTTCAATTATGATTATACGGAGTTATCATATCGTTGATCCGACGGATCAACAAGAAGGGATCATATCAATAGTGGAAAACCTTACATTAATTACGTTGATACTAGAGTTTGTAGTTTATGCATTCATCTTCAGAGTGCCCTCCAAAAAGTAGAAATCCTCCACCATTAATTCAAATGATGAATTCTGGAGACACTTCCAAAGTGATTGATCCCTGTGTAATTTAACATTTTTCGATTGCGGATATCATTCCGAGAACGATCGATGTCAGGTCTATTACTTTTCTATGAACCGAATCAGTTCAAGAATATTCATGATATTTTTCAATACCTCTTTTTCATCTTCAACTTCAACTTGTTGAACAAATGAATATATGACAATTCTTTCATATCTCTGTTGGAATATTGTCTACGGTCTGATGTAGAAACAATAGAAATGATCTATCACGATATCTAGAAGCATGACATGCATGAAAGTACATGGGAAATATCAATGCGAAAAATGAATTTGAAATTGTACCTATTTATAGTCAAACTAATTTTTATACATTTCCTCATACTCTTCTCATAGTTGAACATCAATTTTGGGTTTACAGGAATGAGATGAACGTATATTGATTCATCATTCATCAGGAGATTCACAAGTGATGCGAATGTTTTTCTTCGATATTTCATTATTCTTTAATTTCATCTAGTGAAATTGACATTCTTTGATATCATCAACAGTTTTTCTATACTTACACTTCAGTATACTAGTTTCGCAATTATAACATCCAAATGTGTGTATATTAGGTTGTATAGCTCATAAAATATTGTGGATACGACTCGTCTCCTAGACCTAGAGATCTAACAGCCCCTTCGCCAAAACATTAATTTTCAATTGTGCGCTCTCGCCAAATATCATAAACATCCATACGTAAATGTGAGTGGTTTAATAATAATTATAATTTAAACTTGGAAACGACAGACTTCAATAGAATTTGACAGATTTGTGATATTTCCTAGGACACCATGCAAGAAAAGGCAAAAATGCTTGCATTCCCGCTTAGATTCTCCAACAAACAAAAAAATTCTGTTGTGTTGGTTAGTTCGGGATGAAATCAAAAAACAAATATTAGCTCCGATAGCAAAAATGAGCAAAATTCGATCCGATCTCGATCACTAGCTTGGAAAAATTAGAATTCATTATCTTGTTCATTAAATTACCCACTGCAGATGAACTGTTCAAATTTTATCTGCGGACCGATTCCAGATATGATTATAATTCCTGCAATCATGACAAAGGGTAGTGTGTATCTTTTCTCAGAATTCGCTCCATGAAACACTCTAGAAGAATGTGTTCTTTCAACTTGGGCGTTCTCTTCCATGAACTTTATCTCTGCTGATTTTTGGTTGAATTCCGTTCACTTTCCCTATAAATTCACTCAGAAGTCAATGAGCCTCTACTTCCTTGATATTTCATATCAATCAGACCCCTGAATAGATATTTTTCCACAACATTACAAAATTTTGATCATTCAATTTTCCACTGATATTTCATCATCTACTTGAAGTTTTCCTAGATATGGCTACTTCCGTTTTCTTTGACGAGCACCCACAAAATCACCCCAGCAGATGGAATCCTCTCCTGAACCTCAGCAATGAAATCTGATCAACGAAGTGAGGTTACTGAGCGTTGAAACACACGATAGAGTAATCCCACATATCTGAACGTCAGATGGTAATTGATGGATCCAGAACGTTCACACCAGATATTTTGTTATTGTTAATCGTTCTGAGCTGGTTTCCTGTTCCAGAAATCCATGATGAATTAATCCATCCCTAATGAGTGTAAGAACGATAACTGGCGGGGGAGAATACCGACCGACTATCGCTAATTAGATGAATGGATCACAATGGCTCTGAATGTCGACACAGCCGACTCGACTAGTATACCATGAGGTTTCCTGTACAGCCGCATGCATTTGTTACCAACGGATCTATCACCCCCTATACCGTGTGTTCCAAGGCCCAGTCAGATTCACTTTTTCCTCTCAACCATATTTCCAGAGACTAGTCGCAAAGTGCGCAATCTAAGCAATAAAAGCATAAAACCTTTTTGCGTTTCACAATTATGATATTGTGTATTGACATTCGTCGACACCTAGTGGCGATTAGTGGTACTATGTATCGTACTATGTATTTAGCCACCTGCTAACAGGTGTCAGTAGTTGTAATCAAATATTTGTGAATTGCCGCGTCTGGTTCTGTTAAGTGTCTTCCGATGAGTTTGAGATGGAAGTAATTGCATATAAATTGGAATTTTATAACGGTCTACCACTGGTAGAGGTTTGTTTTCTGCTTTTAGTGATATATACTCACTCGTGTGAGGAAATGTTTTCCAAGATGAAGTACACGAGTGATGTTTACCAAAAAGCAACTTGAATCTCTTTCAATGATCGGAACAAGTGAACTTGATCCACAACCACGAACTATTTTCGGTGGAAAATCACAATTACATAAATCTCATTTGTTAGTTATTAATATGCTTGAGCTCAATTACTTGAGTGAAGTTTTCTAAATCATCATTTCTGTCGTCAATTTCTACTTTGCAAGTGAATGAAACCGAGTAATTATGATTATGTTCTCTTCTCCAAATCATCACATCAATAGTAACAACAATAAGAAATTATTCGTTCCGGGTTTGTCCTGCTGGCCATAGTTTGGAGACCTCTGCCCTAGACTATTATTCTTGGCTTTTGTGATTGGAAAGTGAATCCCAAAGACATGTAGTCGATATGAAATAGAGATGGTTTTGTTCTCCTTACACTAATAAAAATATCTGCAAAATATCGCTGCATCCGTAATGTGATTTTAGGAAATTCTGAATTTTCCCCACGAAAAATGATATCTGTTAGGTAGAAGTACGAAATAGATGATAATTGCCAGTTTGAACTGGCAATTAGGGCTGATTGCCACTTAAAACTGGCATTTATCCCTAATTGCCATTTGGAACTGGCAATTAGTGCTGATTGCCAGTTCGAACTGGCATGGCTTATTGCCAGTTCAAACTAATAATCAGCACTAATTGTCAGTTTGAACTGGCAATCATGGCTAATTGCCACTTAAAACTGGCATTTATCCCTAATTGCCAGTTTAAACTGGTAATTAGAACTAATTGTCATTTTGAACTGGCAATTAGGTCTAATTGCCATTTCGAACTGGCAATTATTGCTGATTGCCAGTTTGAACTGGCAGTAATGGCTAATTGACACTTCAAACTGGCATTTATCCCTAATTGTCAGTTTGAACTGGCAATTAGGTCTAATTGCCATTTCGAACTGGCAATTATTGCTGATTGCCAGTTTGAACTGGCAGTTATGGCTGATTTAAGTTTCAACTGGCAATATGATTGACATTTTGAACTGGCAATTAGTGCTGATTGCCAGTTTGAACAGGCAGTAATGGCTAATTGACACTTCAAACTGGCATTTATCCCTAATTGTCAGTTTGAACTGGCAATTAGGTCTAATTGCCATTTCGAACTGGCAATTATTGCTGATTGCCAGTTTGAACTGGCAGTTATGGCTGATTTAAGTTTCAACTGGCAATATGATTGACATTTTGCACTGGCAATTAGTGCTGATTGCCAGTTTGAACTGGCACTTATGACTAATTGCCACTTCAAACTGGCGTTTATCCCTAATTGCCAGTTTAAACTGGCAATTAGACCTAATTGTCAGTTTGAACTGGCAATTATGGCTAATTCAGCACTAATTGCCAGTTCAAACTGACAATTAGCCATAATTACCAGTTCATGACTAATTGCCAGTCATAAATCATCAAGTAGAAACAGGAATATGGAGGAATTATGTGAAATTCCGGTATACCTATTCCGTAATCCTTGTAAATGGACTCGCTTTTCGAACCAGAATCATCAATTCAATCATTATCACTATCATATTGATCGTTAAATTTTCTTGATTCATATTCAGTCGAAGAATTATCTGTAAGAAAACATAGTGAGAAACAAATCTAGGAAAGTACCTGTAAATTTTGCAAGAGTGAGAAATACTAAAAACAAGGTATCACTGACAAGAATAGAGAATTCCTCTTTGAGGTATCGAAGGAAATATTGGAATAATTATTATGATTTCTACTCCTATTCTTTAGAAAATTCAAAAATTAATATATCACCTCCGCGATCGACCCACAGACAGTATTTATTACAACAGTTCAAACAGGAATGGAATATTATCTGTAGTGAAAAGTTCTTCTGTTTGGGGGCTTATTTACCGTAAGGAGCACACATGTTAATCACTCCAAAACACACAGAAGGCATACTCGAGAAATGAAAAGCCAAGTTTCGAAGGGGAGGATCTCCGGAACATTAGGCAGCACTTGATAGGCAAACAAAGATGGAACAATCACAGCCTAAACTACAAATCCGTCCAACAGTCATCCAGCCATAATAGCAAGGTGTTTTTACGTTACATCCAGTGTGCCATGGCGGTTGCTCGAGACAGCTTTAGATTGAGTATTGCTCTCGCGCGTTCTCGATGGATTGTTCCATGCAGAGTGAGTTCATCAACTCCAGGGGTGGAAGATCACTAAGCTTGATTATAAATGTGGTGGTGATAGTGATGAATGAATTATTACTTTGATCAGATGTTCATTTCATCATGGAACTGATCGATCCAAGCAAACATTTTTTTCTGATGAAGTTTCTTGGGATAGAAAATTATAATATTCAGTGCAAGGGCGCCGCCACTCAAGGGCAAGGGGGGGCTGCCACCCCACTCTAGATGTGAGCTTTTTAAGTCCAGACGCTAAGACGAGATGGAATTCTTGAACCTCAGACATGTTCCAAATGAAAATCAAGTCGAATATTTTTATACCTATTCAAAAATGTACGAAAATAAAAACGTGCTACAAATAAGCTAAGATTATCCCAAACGTAGCTTTATTTGGAGTTGAGATATGGAAGCCGTTTCAACCTATAATGAACAATCTTCTGATTTCGGAATATACATTAATTTCCTTCATAGATTAACAAAATGGTCGAGGGTGTCTGAAATTGAATTTTCACAAATACCACTTTAGTTCAAACGAAATAAATAATTTTCGAAACCACTGTGGATTCGACTGAATGGCCTTCTTGCGAACTGTATACATAGAACTTGTATAGAATTTTGAGCCTCTCTTCTTCCTAACTCATTTCATATCAATCGAGAGACATGGGGAGTCTCTGGCTGTAGCCTTGGATATCTCCAAAGCATTTGACCAAATTTGGCACCAAGGCCTCCTAGCGGAACTTCCGTCATATGGTTTGCCGCCCCAACTGTGTCTTTTACTATCGAGTTTTCTTGCAGATAGATCACTCTACGTGGTGGTAGACGGGGTCTCGTCTGATACAATGACGATCAATGCTGGTGTTCCACAAGGCTCTGTCTTGGCACCAACTTTGTTTTTGCTCCACATCAATGATTTGTTGAATGTGACCTCCAGCCCAGTATTTATGATATATATGATAGTACACTTCATTCCGCCTTTTCCTCTAGAGCCCCTATATCATCCGATGAGGCCAGAGGTGCAAGGCGAAGACAGGTTGATGCTTTAAATGAGGATCTGACAAGAATTCTGAAATGGGGATCTGAGAATCTAGTACAGTTCAATGCAACTAAAACTCAAGCTTGTATGTTCACCAAGAAGGCTGATCACACAATGCCCAATTTGATGATGTCGGGTACCACTTTTCCTATGAGGTCGTCAATATCCTTGCTGGGTGTCACCACCAACAGTGCTCTCTCATGGGACGATCATGTGAGGTCCATTGCGAAGACTGCTTCACAAAAACTCGGTTTTCTTTTCCGTGCGAAGAGATACTTCACATCCCAGCAACTGCTTATGATCTACAAAGCACAAATTCGACCTGTCCTGGAGTACAGTTCACATGTTTGGAGCTCAGCTTTCAAACATACGCTAAAGCTCTCAGATTCGATTCAGAAGAGAGCTATTCGCCTAGTCGATGATACAACACTCCCCAAATCATTGACCTCTCTAGGTCGGTGCTCAACGGAAATATTATCTATTATGCCACCACGCGCGATTCCTAGTAGACAAACCAGACGAGTTCAGGCTGGTCACCCCCACACTGTCAGGCTCGAGACCTGTCGAACATCGCTATACCAAGCATCATTCATCAATAGAACGGCAAAGTTGTGGAATTCTTTAACTAGCGAAGTCTTTCTTGATGCTTACAACCTCCAAACATTCGAGAAAAATTCCAACACCTTCCTTCTCTCCCAAAATTTCACCGCTAACTAACACGATGTTCCTCGAACATTATAGGTTTCCCTTTCGTGTTGTCCACAGATAAAAAAAAATATCGAAAAATTTCTAGATATTTTGATATTTTCTCTACTTGTTTTTTTTTTTAAAAAAGACTCATATTGATTTCCTTAGTGAGGATAGATTTATGATCTGCCCCAAAATGAACCCCTGTCAAGTCGAACGATATAAATTCATGAAAAGAAGCAAAAGTCGTATGAGAAAGTCGAACTATTTCCATTGATTACTTGAAATTGATATCGAAACCTCGATTTACACAAAAAGTATCAACTATATTTTAACACTCCATTTAGTATCTAGATTGACTGAGATTTTTTTGCAAAATTCTCAAGTGGCAATTACAAGTCGATATTCCAATTGAAATGAAATCATCATTATCACGAACCTATATAGAATAACAAATCAAATTGAATGTTGAAAATGTTGGAATGAATTTGATGAAATATTAAAAATTAGGTAGAGTCCGAGCGTTTTACCGAAAAAAAAATATGCCCTGAATTTTGAATGGATTTGGACAAAAAATTCTATGAGCAGCATTGGCAGAAAAGCTTCCACTTTGCTGATTCGTTTGATGAACGAGCAATCAAGGAATTTGAAGTTTCAGTATACCTATTTCTAATATCTATCTCAGCTTAAATCATATTGCTTCATGTACCTACACATACCTATGGTATATTATTCATATTCATATCATTAAACATTTGCCAAAATTCGGTGATCACTTCGTAGAAGCTGGTATCTTTTCTCTTATTAAAATTCAATAATTATGTCATGGATTATTTGACTTCTGTCATTTAACGATAGATGGCGCGACACGTACTATCCAAAGGTTGGTAGAATGATGATAATCCGTACATATAGATTCCTCTACACAAGACAGTGGCGACAATGCATTGTCGGCGTTTGGATTGGCTGACGCCATCAGGAGGCAAATTTCCCATGAACTTACATTGAGTTTACATTGAACTTCTGAAGTTTATCGTGTTTTTTTTCTATTTTCTCGAACTTTCTTCATCAAATGAGTGATTTTATATCACCTAGAGCTGCTTGCATTGAAAAATCGAGTGATATTTGTTTTATATTTTTCTTTCGATAATAATACATAAAATGCCTGGTTGTGCAGTTTTGGGCTGTTTCAATTCTACCAAAAACAGTTTCTGTTGATGATGGTACGATTTGTCTTCTGCCATTAGGAGGCAAATTATGAGCCTCGATCGAGAACAGGGTGAAAGCTGCGATAGGTGACAAGAAATTGAGCAAGGGTGCGCAATTCTGTTGAATGTCACTATACTTCCACTTTGGATTTTCAATGAAAAAATGTTCCTGAAAAAAAAATACTACTACGATTTTACGATCACTTGATAGTACCTTCATTGCCTCAATGTTTTTTCAGGGTGATGAAAATTATCGACAAAAACACAGGGTCACGTCTTATGTACGAAAGGAAATCATTTTTCAACATGTTCGATAATGATGATACAGGGTGTCCAAGTTTGAAGAATCAATGGAAAACTCATGATTTTTTGCGCGAAAAATAAAAGGACACCTATATGAGCGCGGATTTGCTTCGTTTTCGATTTCGAATTGTCTGAAAATTATTTGAATTCTACTGGGTAACTAACTGAAGGAAAGCAAATAGTATATGTGAGTAACATATTATTCGTCCGATTTACTAAATTCCTTTAGAGTTCATGAAAAGGAATTCAATAATGTGAGGAGAATATAGATAGAATTTCTTGGATTTCCAGAGAGTTTAATTACTAAAACGTGAGACTAGATTTTTCCAATTGTGAAATTGCTCTTCCCGTTCCAGAAATTGTGTAGATATATATTATTCCTCAAGCTTCGAATTAATTCTAATTCCATTCCTGGATCTGAGAAACGATTTTGCTGAAGTAACAGACTCACTTTGTTACTCAGTTACGTATGGATCTGTCACTCCGCTGAAGGAACTTGTGTTTTGTGTGGATATTTCTCTATAGAATTCGCAAAAGTATCACCACGTGATTAATATGCCACTTCATATGTTGATTTCTCATCTCATTCCCAATGCTCTGAACGAATTCAATGAATGAATTGAATATTGAATAGATTTCATTATGCTGCATAAAAATAAAACGCTGGTCGATTGTAATAGATTTAATTTAAACACACACAATAATGTGATGTCGGTATAGGAACACATTCATATTAAGTACAGTGTAGCCCATACGAACACCGTAAAGTGCTACAGCCATATTCTCAAATAAATAAAAATATTCGAAATAACATATTATCAACATTTATAATAATTACAGTTATAGTAAATTTGTTGCCATCTCGTCACTGACAAGTAGTTCTATTTCTATTGAAGACCCTGGTCCACTTCCTGACTAAATACTGCGTATGCAAAATCGTTTTATCATGGAACAGTAAATAGGAAACATTGTTTTTTTTTTGTATTCCATCCATATGACCCTGAAGTTTTTTGTGAAGAACCCTGTTTGCGTCAAGGTTTCGATAAAAATCTAAGACATGTAGGAGACATTTTTGTACAAGGGTTCGAATTTTTCAATCCCAAATCACAAACATCCGGATCGATCAGGATATGGAGTGATATTCGTCATGTCAACTTTAGTAACAATATAGCTGTGAAAGTTGATATTCCACGGATACCGCTCCACTGTGTGAAGTACAGAAAAGTATGAGAATTTCTGAACGATTTCATGCTTTCAGCATTATTCCGGATATATTTCAATCCATTTCAATCCTTGTTCATATTTGACATTTTCGAAAATGTATTCTCAGACTTTCCTTTACGGTAAAACGGATATTCGTGAAGAGAGAAAAACGAAAATAGTCTTAAATAAGAAACGGTGTAAGAGACAACTAATTTTATAAATATATTATACTGAAACATCTTATCGGTACAATGGGCCCAACTGAACAGTCAATAAATAATAATAATGGTATTATGTACAATTCGCCTTATCTACTGGCCACAAAATGATATGATAGGGAATGTACAGCGGGCTGAAAATTCGCGATATTTTTAATATTCATCATAAACCCGAATCTTGCAACCCTCAGTCTCAACATATAAATTTAATTACAAAATTTACAAGGAATCAATAAACTCAATAATCAATAATAATCAAGAAAAAATTTAAACATTGCTTTGGTATCATTCACGAAGATTAACATAATCGTATCACCATTCTCATTTTCTATAGCACGGAATGGTACTGGTATAGTGAATACTTTACAGGAAAAAATTGGAAGGTACGTACATCAACACAGGATGGGACATGAAATGTAACAAAACAACGAAATCAGTATTCAACAACTCATCAAAGTCCTCCTCAATCAGCTTCTGAAAATCTACATAACGCTGAAGATTGCATGACCCATCATCAACCACCGAAATCATCGCATTCACGATAACAAAATTCATTTATTCAGTTCATCAGGACTAGTACGTTAAACTCGGAGGAGGCGGTAGTCGCATACCTCCCCACGGAAAGAGTCATACGGCCTCTTTGGACGTCATACTCGTTGAGGAATCATCGTCTCCCGACAACATGGGCATCGAACTCAGCAGGTGCCCTTTACCCTGGCTCACCACGCACTTTCTCATGTGCTTCTCCAAAGTGGAAGGAACCGAGAACGGCATCTCGCAGAACCTACATCTGTACACGTCCTTGCCCAACCTACCGTGAGTCTTCATATGCCGCGTCAATTTGGAACTTTGCGCGCAAGCGTACGAACACAACTCGCATTTGTACGGTTTCTCTCCGGTGTGAGACCTCCTGTGCACCGTGAGATTCGAGCAATTCTTGAACACTTTCCCACAGTACTCGCAGGTGTCGTTGCGACGCGACTCTTTCTTCATCATGGGATTCGGCAACATCACGCTCGGTCCGGGAATTCCTCCCTTATGTTCCCGAGTCACACCCGACAGCCACCAGTCGTTCCTCTCCATCTCCATTTTCATCCTCTTCGTGGCGTCATACGAGTCGTTGAACGGAGGGAACAACGGCAGAGGTTGAGGTGGATGCAGCGGCAACAGTCCTTTCGAGAACTCGTCTCTGATCTTCAATTGCGTCGACAAACTGGTGTTGTTATTGTCGCGATCCTTGTTGGCGAACTGCATCTTCAGAGCGGTATTGGACTCTTGCAAAGCTTGCTTGTACGCCTCGCTGTATTGCGCTATATTGCTCAGGCCGAATTTATCCATCAGTTCGCCTACCAGCGAAGCTGATGGATTAAGATCGTTTTTTGGAATCTGACTGGGTACGCTCAGATCTTCCGCCTCCTCCTCATCGTCTTCGTCCTCGTCGTCCTCCTCGTCCATCTCGTCGTCGTCATCGTCGCTGTCGAGAGTCTCCAGGGAGCCCGCATTGCTGGTTCTATCCTCGGCGGTCCGGTGCATCTTCATGTGTCGCTTCAGCTTCGAGCTTTGGGCGCAAGCGTGATCACACACCGAGCACTTATAGGGTAGCTCGCCGGTGTGCGTCTTGCGGTGCACCTCGAGGTTGTTCTGATAGCGGAACTTCTTGCCGCAGTAGTCGCAGTCGTGGATGGCGTCAGCCGACGTCGAATTCCTCGGCGAGCCGGGCTTACCGGGCGGCGTCGACGCCGACCTCGGCGTCTGGACGATCGGCTCGTCGACCTTGTTGTTGTTGTTGTTGTTGTTCTGCGGCGAGGTACTCGGAGGTCTGCTCGAGCCTGCGCTGTGGTTGCAGTTGCTGCTGCTGGAGCTGGTGTTATTGGGGATGGAAGCGGGCGGCAGCTGGGAGGGAGAAGGGCTGGCGAAGGGCGGTGAGTGCTTGCGGGGTGACGGCGAGTCTGCCTGCGCCGCGCCCGGGCTGGTGGTGCCTGCCAATTGCCTCAACCGCTGCGAGTAAAAATCCAGCTGGGGTTCCAGAGAGAGGGGCTGGTTGGGGGTGCTCCTGTCCCTGTGCGGCAAGCTGCTGCCGCAGCCCGTTCGCTCCGCGGGGGACGGGAAGCTGGGCGGCGGCGGCGGCGGCAGGTTTGCCGCCGCAGCTGCAGCCGCCGCCGCGAGGTTGAGGCCGTGGTGGCGGAACTGGTCGCTCACCAGCTGGTCGATCCTGTAGTGGTGCTCCGGTCGGGAGAAGAGCGGCGCCGGAGGCACCGGGCCGTGGTTGAGGGGCGGCAGAGGGAGTCTCAGCAGCCCGCCCACGCCAAAAGGATTGTGCAGCTCGGGCGGGGGCAGGAGGTGGTGCCGCATGTTCTGCGGGGGCGGCGGGATGCCCGACGAGCAGGCCGACGAGCTGCTGCTCGTGCTGCTGCTGCCGCTGTGGTTGTTGCTGTGGCCGTGTTTCGAGCTGGATGGGGAGCTCTCCACGTAGATTTTGACGCCGTGGGCGTGTTGGACGTGCTGCACCAGTCGCCACGCCGAATGGAGGCGGGCTTTGCACGTGCTGCATACGTAGTTGCTGGGTTCTGGAATGATCAGAAGAAAAAAACATACTTGAGAATGAGTTTATGTTGATTTTCATCATGTCGAAGAGTAGCATTAGAGGGTTGGTACGTGCTGTGTTTCATTACTGAAGGACTAGTGACTGCTCGCCCTAAAAATATTTTTTTTTATCTGTGGACAACACGAAAGGGAAACCTATGATGTTCGAGGAACATCGTGTTAGCCAGCGGTGGAATTTTGGGAGAGAAGGAGTGTGTTGGAATTTTTTTTGAAAGTTTGGAGGTTGTAAGCATCAGGAAAGACTTCACTAGGCAAAGAATTCCACAACTTTGCCGTTCTATCGATGAATAATGCTTGGTATAGCGATGTTCGACAAGTCTCGGGCCTGACAGTGTAGGGGTGACCAGCCTGAGCTCGTCTGGTTCGTCTACTAGGAATCGCGCGTGGTGGCATAATAGATGATATTTCCGTTGAGCACCGACCGTGAAAGTACTTATAAAAAAGGCAGAGATCGCCGACCTTTCTACGATGATCTAGAGAAGTCAAAGATTTGGTGAGTGTTGTATCATCGACTAGGCGAATAGCTCTCTTCTGAATTGAATCTAAGAGCTTTAGCGTATGGGGCTGAGCTCTTGGAGATCTCATGGGTAGAAGTTTCATGCGTTGTGGTGCGTCCGTGATTGACAAGCTATAGCTTTATAAAAAAAATCAAGACGAAATGATCCTCGATGAATTCCATTTCTTTCTGTTAGAAATACGATTCGATAGGATAAATCATCACTGAGTTAAGGCGTTCTGAATATATTTCATTCGAATGAAAATCAGGTCGTTGTCCTACGCAATAATATCATCAGCATCAATTTGATAGCAGACATTTTTTGCGCTACAATATGAGTCCGAAATGAACTATAAATTAAAAGCGAGAACGCAGTTTCCCTACCTCTACTTTTCAGAACTTTAGCATTCGTTATAATATTATATACGAACTAATCATATTTTCATTTGAATTGGAACACTGACCTGTAATTACCACATGAGAATTTTGCAAAAGTTATTGAAATATCAATCTTGACACAATGAGGAGTTTTCGTAGGGTTTAATTTTTCCTGTGAATTGACGATTCGAATTTAGATAGCCGTTTGTAAAACGACATATTCTAATCGAGTCAATTCCTTTTGATAAGCGATATTTCCCAAACCACCACTTCTGGATGAGTGACTATTGCCTCATCTCTTCTGTTCTTTACGAATTGTATCCCTTCATATTTTCTTGAAACAATAACCGTTCATCAATCCATCGAGAGAGACCATTTCCACTTCCCTAATTCTGTCCCTTCTAGTGTGACGTCACGAAAGCGATGCTCTGGCCCGGTAAGATAAAGTAGGCCCTGGAAATACGGTACGGTCACGTAAATGATGACAGTTCTCATAAGCAAACCAATGCAATGAATCACTTAGAGGTTTGTCTGTCAGATTTCCTAGTCTAATGGAATGAGCTTCAAGAGAGAGAGAGAAAGAAATTGAAACGACAGAAAAACAGCTACTGTTGGCATAAAATTTGAATTGGGAATGTTGGTTATAGCTTTCTTATGCTGGGAATGAGTTGTTTTTATCAAACTAGCAACTTAGAAATTTCAAATAGACCCTAGTTCGCGCCTAGCCAATAAAAACAGCAAACGATAGAGAGTCAACCAGCAGTGATCAGCTGACTGTTGGTAAAATTGCACCTCGCCTCATAAGTAAGGATGAGGGTGCAAGGGTGTATCTAGTAGACAATATATATCATGATATCTTCGACGTCAGATCACCAACTACGAGAGTCCAATTTCGAAATGAAAGAGTTTTTTGTCGACGAAGTCGAATTCGACCACAACCATTTTTTATTTATACTACATCATCGGAATGTCACGATCGTTTCTTGAACATAATCGACAATGGCGAGGAATCACGGGTAAATGAACAACTCAAGGAGGTCGAATCAGAATCGAACGGATGTGACATTATAATGACAGGGGAATGGTATGATCCGTATACAGCATCTTTCCGAAGCGACCGCTTCCATTGTTCTGGCAGGATAATTTCACGAGTGGTTCCTGTTTTTTGCCGGAAACATTTATGTGATTCCTACGGAGATATTGTCCGAAAATCGTGAATTGAGATATCACCAATATCGTTGATTTTCCATCTTGGATGATGGTCATGCAAATGCACAACCTGATAAAACATAATTTTTTTTTCATTGTACACCACCCAACAGAAATCCATTTACAGGGTGGGAAAGTTATAGGTACAAACATATTCTGAGAGTAATCGAATGAATATAAATTAAAAGCGTGAAGATATGAAACATATTGCATACTGAATAATATTAAAATATATTATAATATATATTAATAATATTAAATTATCAATGTGAGCTGATGAAGAAAGAATAGTTTTGATATTCTCCTGGTTCATTACATTATAGGGCGAAATTTCAAAAATTTCCCTCGAATATCAACTGAGAAAATGTATATGAAGACAATCAGTGATTGTTAGTATTTCCAATAAATTCCAGCAAAAGGTGTGATTTTCTTCAGCTCACAAAACGGCATATTGAAAAAATCTGAATAGCGCAACTTTTATCTGATTTGATCATTTTGCTCTAACCGTTGAAGAAACAGCGATACTGTCCCTATAAAATCAGACCCTGTATAACAGTTTTGGTAGGGATACCTTCCACTTCTATTCCAGATAGCTGAATCAACTAGATATGCAAGTTGAAGTAGCGGAGTCTTTCCTGATGCTCACAACCTCCAAATTTTCAAGAAAAATTCCAACACCTTCCTTCTCTCCTCCCGAAATTCCACCGCTGGCTAACACGATGTTCCTCGAACATTATAGGTTTCCCTTTCGTGTTGTCCACAGATAGCAAAGATCGTTGATATATTGAAAAAAAAATGGATGATTTTATCACTGAAAATGAAAGACTGTTTATATAGATATGTATTGAACATCCTTCGATTTGTACTTTTCAAACTTCTTCGGTTATTTGAAATATTCTCCCGTGATATTCAGAATTAATTTAGTTATATATACATATCATGACCATCGCTTCCGAAGATTCCTTCCATTTTTTTTTTAAACATCCCGATCTGATATCAATTTCAACAGAATACTTCAAAAGGAGTTCAATAATATCAAGTCGTCTATGTTTGCAAGTGAGTATTCACCTAATATGAGATTTTTTTTAAACAAATCTGAAAGAATCTTTGGTAAGATTGATGATTTCATATCGAATTACATTTCCACATGATCTTTCACAATCATATTTTCAGATATCATTGAGTTTTCAATGCATTTCAATGAACATCGGAACGATTATGAAAAAAAAAATTATGAGAAATTCGTTTCATGTGGTGTGTTCGGATGTGTATACACAAGTGAAGAAAAACTAAGTTAGCTTTTGAAAAATTCAATTTAATTAAAGGTGTTAGGAATGAAGGAAAGTTGAAAAATAGTGATGAACCAAACTTTTTGGTTCAATCCGATATTATTCCTACGAACAACATTGTTACCCGGTATATTCAATAACCAATTCCACGTTCCTCCAGAGGTATGCGATGTTTCATTACTTAAGACCTGGGCATTTATAAATATCCAACCGAAGCGGACTTGCAAACTTCTCAAAGGTGGTGAATTTCCATCCAAGTCACGTCTGGCACACCCTGGACTGCTCTGAATTTCCACGGTAAGCGTCCGAGCAATTTTTCATCCCCGATTTTCACTGTATTTTCTAGAGGGCCGGCCCCAAGGAGGGGCGGTAATGGTCTGCCAACATGTGGCCGAAAAGGCAGATCGCCAACTTATGGACATTTTCAATTGAATTTTTCGTGGTTTATGCTCGGTTTTCGCAGATTTATGCAAATTTATTCGAGGCAGCTGGCGACAGTTTTCGTAAGGGTGCAGATTATTTCAGATGGAAAGCGACAAGCCAATCGTAATTCTAAAATTTATCATCTACTCAATTTTAACAATCAAAGGTCCGATTTTTGGATATCAGGTGTCTTGAGAAATATAGAAGGCATTTCAAATAAACACGGCAGAGATGATAAGATTCATGAGAACCCGGAAAATATTTGGGATTTTTGTTATTCTGCGTGAAAATATTTCGTCGATTGGAAAACAAATTCTCCCATGATACGATTAACCCTTTTGAAACAACCAGTAAATACATATCAAAATGATGTATATATTCATGATAACTAAGATATTGACTAGGCAACAAATTTTCTTAATAGGAAGGTTGTAGTGTTACGTAGTGTTGATATAAATATATATATATATATATATATATTATCAGAAGATTTCCTTTACTTCTATGAATAAACTGCTTGCCATCACTGTGGAAGTGATGAAGAAAAATAAAAATGTTTGAGTCTCAACTTCAAAACTCTTCAGTTTCCAGTGGAAATTCCAGGATTTTCCAACATTTATTTATGACTTTAGTTTTCCAGTGTTCAACAACCGTATCAGTTATATTCTTAGGAAAATCTAGTGAATATTTGAGACCATTTATGGTAATCGATGTTTCATTCGCAAATAGGTGGTAAAAATCAACTCACATGAAAAATAACTGAAAACCCTCTCAGCATCAACAAATCAAATTTAGGAAAATTAGCACAGATTGCCTCAGTAAATCATTTTTCCACGACCTAGCGTCATTCCATTTTCGATTCAATATTCGATCTACACAAATTTGAATCGTGAACAAAAACACAGAGAACAGTCGTTTGTTCAATTTTTTACTCAAAAGTTTTCGTCAAACTCTCTGACTGACGTTCAACAAATCATGACGGTCTTCATAATTTCAGTGATTTTTAATTACTGTCATCATGTCTATATCAATATATATTCATGCCCCTTTCAGAGTGGAAGAAAGACGGCAAATGACTCCAATGAATCCTGAGAAACATGAACACATTCCTGTGTGGACCGACATATTCAACTCTTTATTCTGTTCCGTATCGTCTTGTTTGGCTGAAGGAGGTGTCAAGGGACGCCAATCATCTTACATTTTCATATGATACATGTTCTTTTCATATTCAGAGACCCTTCCGCGGAAAGCCTCCAGAAATATTTTATTAAAACAGAGACATCAGTCCCTGAAAGGCACGTCAACTCGAATACGAATTTATTAAAGCAAACTCTGCACTTTTCGATCTTGATTGATTTACGGGGTATCGATAGCAGTTGACATTGCGGTGAAATTCATAATCTTGTATTGTGTTTCCCCATTGAAAATTCAATATGAGGGTGGATATCCAGCTCTAAACTAGCGAGGCTCTGTGGGGTTGGGGTATTGAGAATCGAAGGCGAGATTTAACACTTGTACCAGGGTAATTATCAAGGGGACATTTTGGAAATATAATGGAAACTCGTGATTGAAATTCACAGACGGGATCATTACCTTATTGATTATTCATAATCTAATGATGCCTGAGCAACAATTCTGGTTTAGTTTTGTTCAGGTGTGTACCTGAGGAAAATAAATGTTTCATTTGGTTGTAACGTAGCGAACATTTGGTGGCGGCGCTGGTATCACTTATCCTTTTCTTTCTTATAACGAACGTTGATTGAATGATTTCATGATGAGGATTCTGAAAGTTCCAAGCAGGAATCTGCACTTTCGTTACCCGAGAAGTAGATTCAAAGATCAATGATACAGCAAGAACAATCAGTAATGATAATTCGACATGATATATCCAAATATTCATCATTATTGGTTAATATTGGGAATTGACCACAAACAGCTTCAATTGATTATTAAATCGATTAATCCTCGTATCCTCGAAGATAAGAACAAATTTGAGGATTCAACTTCATCATCCCTAACCTAACCTAACAACCCAACTCGACCTAACTTTGAGAACTTGAAATTTCCGAAACAAGAGACGTATGTATTTTTTAGAGTTGGTGGCTTCTCTGAACATATTGTTGATTGAGATGGAAATATCATATTTTTTCAGATTCTTGAGATTTTTTCTCCTCGTTTCTGAAAATAGGAAATTATAATGAGCAATTCAATTTGTAGTGAGGTGAGATTGATGATCTGCCCCAAAATGTCAATTTCACTTTCAGATATCAAATAAAAATATCCGCAGATATCAAAACTTCTACTCATTTTGGTGATGATAATATAATAATTCATTAAAACTTCATATAATTATGTTTGATGAGGAGTCAGATCATATATTTTCATCCATGAATGTCTTGCAAATGATTCGACAGAGAGGAAGCAAAATCTTCCAATGGCAAAGTACCATATTGTCCATCATGTATAGGTATAATTTCTGAAATATACTCTCATAAATATTCCTCAGTTTGGATGTAGGTCAACTTAGTCATTGATAATGCAATTAAAAGTACTAGAATAAAATATTTTACAATTGGACTTGATGAAACCAAAAGTTAGGTGAGATAAATAATAAATGAGTTTTTTTTCAGATTATTGATTTGGAGAATACACCAGTATCAGTATTTTACATTCAAGATGAGATTTTGTGCCTTCTTATCTTTCTTCCGTCCAAGCCCTCGTCTTTAGAATTTCAGATCACGGTCAGCGCAGAAGGTTTACGACATTTGCATATGTTTAAAATGTGACCACGAACACCATGGGACGATTATTTATCACCGAGGGCAGCAGCAGGGTGAGCGGGGGTGGAGAAACATCTTGGCAGGTTCTTAAAATCACTACGGGAGAGTAGATATACCGGGAGTGATCCGTATAGTCTCGAACGAGAGACGAAGCTGATTGCCTCGTGACTGACGAAAATGTCTTCTCAGAGAAATAGAACAACTGAATTCTCAATGGAACAAAGTACCAGGTCGAAAAAGTAGTTGGTTTAGTAAGGGCTCAGGGTTAAGGGGTAGGTTTAGTAGGATAGCTTGGCATCCTGTATAACCTCCCGTTATTGCAATCGAGTGAAAATCTCTTTTGTTATACGCCCGGGATGTTCAAATTGCTTGCCAAAGTCACTGCTTTCAAGCGGTCGATCAGCACTGAGTATTTGCTGATTTCGTTTGCTGAGTTGCGAAACCTGCAGCTTTCTGTGAACTCATCTCTGGTGTGACAGCAAAGGCTGTTCCATTTCCTTCTATTGCGTCATTCTGGCTTGTTTGCAGTCAGAGAAAAATTTGAATTCGAAACAACAAGATCTCAAGCCTTCAATGCAACGTGGTTGTCACAGAGACCTCTAACATCTTTGACCACCCTCCACTCAACAAACGAGCTTCGAGAGATAGAAGATAATGAGTCAAACAAGTGGTTTGTACAATGTCTCATTCCATATTTGTTGATTGCATATCCTGTTCTTGGTTGAGAAATATCATGATGGATATGATGAATTTCTCTTGAAGCAGATTCTTCAATCTCTATGGGAGATGAGTTTGAGATCAAGACTGGAGAATTTGTATCTGGCATAATG
Organism: Gastrophysa polygoni; assembly: GCA_963576655.1. Taxonomy (NCBI): domain Eukaryota; kingdom Metazoa; phylum Arthropoda; class Insecta; order Coleoptera; family Chrysomelidae; genus Gastrophysa; species Gastrophysa polygoni. The sequence goes on from OY755083.1 coordinate 1,504,361, forward strand.
TGTTTCCAGCATAATGTGTAAACAGACTTTCCCCAATTAGCAAACCCAGTCACTAGAAAATGTCGTAGACTGCTTACTCAATTATGTCGAATTCCAATACTTTACTGAGGCTGCCAAAGATAGACACTAGATGCCGATTTAGAAGTATAACTTGGGAACTACGGAGAATCATAATATTTGGATTTGAATGCAAAAATGGAACTTCTCTCACTCACTCAACTTCACACGATCGAGCCAGATCATACCGCCATGTATAATATACAGGGTGTCCCATAAACATACCGACAAACTCAAAGAGATGGTAGAGGACATCAAAATAAACATTTTTGCTCGATAATCATAAGTCCGGAAACTCTTCGTTTTCGAGATACACGGTGTTGATTTTTTTTTAAAAATCGATTTTTTATTGATATCGTAAAAACGATTTGGTCGAATTCAATGAAATTTTCACAGATCATTGATACATTTATATGAAAAAAAAAGCGAATGCTTCAAAATTATACCTTACATTTCACCAATGCGTTCATTGAAATTTTGAAAAACTAATAAAACTTCCAATAACTTTTTTTGCCTAATCATTTATTATTATTAATGACTTTCAATCATTTTTCTGTTTTATATTCGATTGGAAAATATTCGTAATTTTCAATATCTTGGAAAGAGTATCCAAAACATACCGACAAATAAAGGGTGCTAAAGCAATAAAATGTTTTAAATAAAATTAACTAAATTAACTCCCAGTTTAGTTGAACACCACTGACTTTTGTTAACATTTTTCGTTTCAACTACGTTTGATGTTAGAAACAAACATTGTTTTTATAATAAAATTCCACAGATACCAATTTTAATTTTTTAAAAAAAAAAATAAACACCCTGTATCTCGAAAACGAAGAGTTTCCGGACTTATGTTTATCGAGCAAAACTGTTTATTTTGATATCCTCTAACATCCCTTAGGGTTTGTCGGTATGTTAATGGGACACCCTGTATAATGTGAGAAACATTCGAAGAGTTGGGTATACCCATACAATTCCAAGAATTTTTTATCTGAAACGATCTGCATGACATGGATTTCGTTAAATGGGAGAAGAACAATTGATAATGGATCAGAAAATGTCAGGAAAAACAATTCCTCTGGACCGATGACCATGGAAAATATCCATAGGCGCACAGTATAAAATAACTGGAGTTGCACTATGGGAACTTCAAAATATTGCGTACTCCCTGTAACATATTCCTTACGAAAACATATTTATCACCACATATACATATGCCGGCCCTTTCAGAATAGGGCCAGCTTATGAGGTCCCTTGAATACAAGATAGAGCTTTGGACATCACAAAAGGAAAGGAGCTTAAAAATTTGAATATCGCGGTCATTCTGGTCTTATCTCGGCATTGAAGGAATGGCCCATTGAAAATTATGACGGATTGCCCCTTTTCCACACCATGGACTGAAAACTCAGATTTTCCTACAGCCCTTGTTCTATCCCAAAGGACGCATTCATATCAAAATATCCACCTTATCAAATATATTAGATCAATAGGGCTAGCAGTATAGTATTTTGCAAAAAATATTTCCATATTAAAATATTCAATACTCACTTGAAAATCTTTATAGTTCGTTATAGTATGAGTTCGATGATTCATTGAACACTATTTTTGAATGGCCATATTCGTTTGATATAGTGGTGAGTGAATTCTGATTTCTTTTGTATATTCAATTCTCATTTTTGATTTAATTCCAATATTTTCATGATAATCTCTATAATAATATCCAATAATGATAATGGATCCAATGATTCAATACCTGCTTATATAGGGTGTTTCAAGTTTAAGTTGTCTCAATTCCACAGAAAATATTGAAGTTTGATTTGAGTATTTTCCGTTTTTTCCCTCAAACAAAACTGAATTGAACTGAATTATAAGTGAGATTCCCAAACAAATGAGGAACTGATAGCAAAGTAGAGGAATGAAAATGATTCAACATTAGTCTAGTAGTGGAGTTCTATATGAGTATTCTAGGAGCTCGAATAAATAATTCATATAGATTCGATATCAGATGACACGAAAAATTAAAATAGCTTCGACGAATATAATAAGAAGGGATGATATTGATTCACATTCAATTCATTCAAATTCGAACGAACTTCAACACCACAAGAAGAAGAAAAAATTCATTCACAACATTTCAATTTTCTCCACCTATTTTCGAAGGTCGACCAGTGAAACCTGAGACCCCCTGTATGCATTTTCTTTCAATAGTTCTGCAGAAGAGATATCTTTGGTTGTTTGATTCCTAGTAGACAAACCAGACGAGCTCAAGCTGGTCACTCCTACACTGTCAGGATCGAGACCTGTCGCTATACCAAGCATTATTCCTCAATAGAACGGCAAAGTTATGGAATTCTTTGTCTAGTGAAGTCTTTCCTGATGCTCACAACCTCCAAACTTTCAAGAAAAATTCCAACACCTTCCTACACTCCCAATATTCCACCGCTGGCTAACACGATGTTCCTCGAACATCATAGGTTTCCCTTTCGTGTTGTCCACAGATAAAAAAAAAAAGCTTCATAATCCACATCTTGAAATCTAAAGAGATTTTACCTATGGATACCTCAGAATGTTATGACTTCATCTGAAACCTATTCTCATGATTTCTCAAAGTTCACTCAAAATATATTTTATGACGCTCCCACTCCAACGAAGACAGATTTTATAATAAAGGCCCTTCGAAGACAAATGTTCAAATCTGTGTTCGATTAACCCTTGCCTTTCTGCACCCTTTAAAATTTCATCCAACAGAATCGCTGATGCGTGGCAAAAATTTTCAAGTTCTTTATTCATATGGGGGTTGATGGTGATGGTCATCAGCTCTTTGGAACATGTGTGTCTCTACGGGGAGTACGAAACAAAAGCAAAATAATTATATGAAGTCCACAGATGGAATCTCTCGAGATAATGTCCAAAACAGTCATTGTTTGTGCATGGGCGATTTTTAGAGATGCTTCGCTATGAAAAACGTATCCCGAATAGTATCCACACAATTTTATATTTTTTGTTATGATACGAACATCTCTGATCATAACCAACTTCAAAGTGATCTCAACAGGTTTGATTTTTTTTATGTGAAGAAAATAATTTAGTTGTAAACTCTGACAAACGCTATTGCATAACTTTCACAAGGAACAAGAACGTATTTGATGAGAAACCCATTTTTCACATCCATATCAATAACGTAATGAATAATTCTCTAAAGATGTGAGGTTACATCATGTGACAAACCAAATCCATATCGAACCCTTAGGCTCTATTACATATTTTCACGATTATCTAATCCGTACAGTGTAAGAACATAATAAATATGTAACCTGCTATGATATTCGAGTCCTTCATCAATTGATGACTATATGAAATGCTTAAGGTTGAAAATATTTGTGAACACATTTTGAGTGGATACTGTAATGGGCTTTGCCTATTGTATCCCAAACATAAAATAAACGAATGAATAATAAATACTATAGTGGAATCCTTTGTCATTATGGTAATCGAAAGGAATATTGAGAAAAACCTACAGAGATCGAAACTATTATATGAAAAAAAATCAGACCTATTCTTGTTTCGTGAAAACCATACATTGTCGATCGAGAAGTACCGAATGTTTCCAGAAAAAGAAACCCTGCTGTTTTATCGATCTGGAAATGAGTTGATGCAAAGTAGGAGTGTAATTTGACACTTTATCGCCGTAGGGATTGGGGTGAAATAACGAAGTAGAAAGCGTCATTCTGGGATTTCAATTTATTTACTCATCTATTTTGACACAAAACAATCCAATGGTGTATCAGATTTCAGTAAGATTCTTCAATCAAATAGATAGCATGCGTTGATTATCAACTAACGAAAAGCTATTCTTCAGAGCAAACAGTACCAAATGATAAGTCTACTTCGTGGAAGAAGTACTTCTGGGTTGCTCTCATCATTCATCAACCCATAACAGAAATACTCTATTCGAATTTCGGAAAGATAAATATCTATTATTGTAGAGAGATGTCTGGTTAGGCTCATCACTAGTTTTTCGGTAATCATCGAACGCGTGCTTTCGCGTGTCTCTTCGAGGGTTCAACCCCTGTTCTTCGGAAGGTGCCATACTTTTCAATTATTCAAACAACCCTACACCTATCTTGTCCACACGCTGATCATAAAAAAGAAGAGCGGACGTCGGGATGGAAGATGAACAGATGATAGACGCGTTCCGGTAACCGGTATAATACCTGAAGCAGACCCCTTCTTAGGATTATCAATTAATCAGCTGTAGGAGAGTTTTTGCCTAGTTTTTTTGTATAGGAGTATGTGCGATGAGCATCGCGTGTGCCATGATATGTTAATTTCCAGAATGTTAAACGGTAGCTGGATTGGTTCGAAAGATATTTCCAACTGGTTTCATGATTATGATGGATTGTGGTTGAGGTTGATATGAATGAAGGTAGTCAATGAGGGCCAAGTCATCATAGGAGGAATGCAGAATGACCAGCAACAATGGTCATGGTAGGAAAATACATTGAAATCATTGCGGATTTTTCATGCATCCGAGTGAGATCGAATAATTCTACTTTATTATACAAGTTATTTAGTGATTTATTGTTATTCAGGTAACTGTGACGATATCTCAACTCAAGTACGTTGGAGAAGGTCAAATTCATTCTTTGATCAGCTATCGTACGATTTTACAGAATCAACCTGGAAGAAATATGTCACCCTACCGAAAGATTTATAAACTACTCCGATCATCCAATGACACGAAAAATCATTATCATTACTAATCTTAAACACAGAGCTACACACTTAGCACATGAGAGTTTCAAAAACCAAAACCTTAAACTTATTGAAACGATGCTACTTAAGAACGGCTACCCCAAATCTTTGATTAAAAAAATTGTATACTCAGACAGAACAAATACACGAAAAAAAGCACGTTTGAACATCGAATATTTCGAATTACCGCATATAGCAGGTCTGACACCCCAACAACGCGAGGTTTTGGAAAGTGGAAATCTCAAAGTTAGCATGAAATGTGAAAACACAGTTGGAAATCATTTTTTCGCAATCCGCAAATACACAATCCGCTGAAAACAATAAAAAAAAACCACTAACCTGGCAGAACATTGCATGTCATCACTCCATAACTTTGATTTCTATTCTGTCAGTATTGAAGGACAACAGACGATATTGAAAAAAAGACTCTTGAGCGAAATGATTGGGATAACAAAACATGGAACAAAATGTGTCTACAAAAGATCAGATATTGAGAATTTACACACCTCATATTTCAATTTAATGGAAAAAATCAAACATTAATTCCGAATCATATTATCAGACCAGTTCTTCCAATCCTGATTATCTTTTCTTTCACGATCCTTTTTTACAATATAAATTAACGATTCAACAACAGTTTAGTTTGATAATTTCTTCGTGTTCGTGTCTGTGTTAAGATCTTTCATGAACATGTATATGTATATATACTTGATGTCGAATTTCATCATTTTTTAACCCGAAAAACCACCCTAAATGTGAGTACACATTAATGTTGTTTTCTGTAAAGTGTTCGAAGTGTTTTATTTTCAAAGATTGTTATTTTACATAATTTATTTTGTTTTTATGAGAACCCACAATTTAGAATACTATTTTGAAATTTATTAAATACAATGAGATCGATTTTGACTCATACAAAACCGAAAAATGAAGAACAGTCATCAAAAAATTGTATATACAGTAAACCATGTGTTTGTGGAAAATATTATACCGGTGAAACCAGCAGGCCTCTATCAGTAAGGATGAAAGAGCATAAGAACAATATAAAGAGAAGATATACTGACAAATCAAAATGAGCTGAGCATATCCTTACTGAAAATGGACAACATATGGCCGATTGGGGTAATATTAAGATCATAGGAAAAGAAGACAACAACCAAAAACGGAAAATCAAAGAGTCTGCTTGCATTCTCCTGAACGGAGACAATTATATTGCTTCTTGTTCAGTTGATATAGATCGAACTTGACACCCACTTCTGAAAATTGGATATGAAAATGGAAAATTCGATATCAATCAATGAAAACACCTTGTAACCAGAATTCCTCCGTCTGCCAAATTGTCACTTTTCAGTGTGAAAATCGAAAACATTGAAAAAAATTTACGAAGAGAAAAATATTTCAATTGTGTTGAGAACGGGAGCAGATTCGTTCCCGAAACGTCCACCAAGATAAGTAGAGGTTTTATTCTTATTAAATATATTTGTATTTCCAAATTTTTTCAAAAACAAGGTGTCACTGACCAATAGAGAATTTCTCTTTCTAAATTCTCTCTACTCTATTTTTTAGAAACGAGGAGAGAAAATCCCATTAAAAGCTGAAAAATTTAATATTTATGTTCGTGTTTTTATACTTCAGTGTCCTGAAGATGAAACAATAAAGTTTCGAAACGTCGACAATTGAACAATTTGAAAAAAAATAATAACTCACCGCTATGCGTCGTATTCGACTCGGCGTCGGCCACCTCCGTCCTCGACCTCTTGCCCCCACCATCCTCCTCCTCGGACCCGGTGTGATCCATCTTTTCCTGCTTGACCGGCGGCAGGCCGTCCTCGGGGCTCGACCCGCCCGGCGGCGAGCCGGCGCGCCGCTTGGGCGTGGACGAGGCGGCGCCGGCCACGCCCAGGTCGCCCGGCGCCGGCAGACGCGGCGAGGCCGGCGGGGGCGTGTGCACGCGCTGTCCGGCGGTCTTCTTGATGGGCGCCGAGATGCCGGGCCGCCGGCTGTCGATGCCGGACAGCGGCAGGTTGCCATCGTCGTTGTCGCGCTCTCTACGCCGGAAAAAAAAATTTCCATTCATATGATGATTCCAGATTGTTCGGATGATGGAAAAGACTGATGTATGAACAGCCTGCAGTTGAGAATCAATCGGAATTCTTGACGATTCCTCATTTATCACTACATACGTATCGATTATATCTGAATGTCTCAATCATTGTTTCTGACAGAGGCAATAATACTCTTGTACGGTCAAAACTTCGTTAAAATAAACATGAGAAGAAGAAAATTCACTAACCACTAATTACGTCACCATTTTGAATGGGTTCTGGGATAGGACTGTGATTTGAATTCGAAAGCTGTGGACCTGGATTCAGTTGAATTTGTGTTGAATTCACCTGAGAATTTCACAGCTAAAATTTTCGACCAATTATAAACCTACATTATGTATCAACAAATAAACAAACAAACAAAAAACAAAACAAATGACCGGAAATGTTTTCCTCTTCCTTAGGGAAAGCAACATGAAACTACACTGGAAAGTTTTCGACGTTGATAGGTAAACGTCAATACCATGAAAAATCGTCATTGTCGTAGTATTTTGTGAAAATATATCAGCTTTAATTTGTCTTCGACTCTCATTGTTCTCGAGAAACTTTCCAGGGTAATTTTGCACTTATCATGCGATGGGTTTTTCTGATTTTTATTTGGTACTTACGTATTTCGACCTCAAGAACCCGAATTTCACAATAAAAACGTGCGCAAACTTATATTTTTCGAGGTATTCCAGGAAAAAGTCTTGTTTCGGCCTGTTTTGGGTAGGCACCATAGCCATTCGAAGTTTCATTTCTCACATAAGATACTTTTCATATCTTCCTTATACATTCTAGAAGCTAAAAAGAAGGAGAAACATCCTCTGAGAAGTTTAATTCATCGTCTTTAGCATCTTCGATGAATCCTTCTTTTATGTGGACGGCGCTGTCAAATGTGCATCTGTGATATTTTGACTCACAGAACTAGTGATTCTGACGTAGATTCTCATTTGACAGCGCCGTCCATATGAAAAATGCTGGATCCACTTTCCTTCATGATGCGGAAGAACGTTGATTTAACTAATTCGAGGATGTTTTCCCTTCTTTTTGTCGTCTTGAATGTTCAAGGAAGGTATACAAAGTATTCTGTGTGAGAAAAGAAACTCCATGCCTACCCAAAACGAGCCGAAGAAAGAAGGTCGATTTTCATACATTTTCCTGAAATATCTCGAGAAATATAAGTTTGCACACGTTTTTATTGTGAAATTCGGGTTCCTGAGGTCGAAATACGAGTACCATAAAAAAAGGAAAAAAAACATCGCATGATAAGTACAACATTACCTATCTACCTTATACATTCTAGAAGCTAAAAAGAAGGAGAAACATCCTCTGAGAAGTTTAATTCAACGTCTTCAACATCTTCGATGAATCCTTCTTTCATATGGACGGCGCTGTCAAATGTGCATCTGTGATATTTTGACTCACAGAACTGGTGATTCTGACGTAGATTCTCATTTGACAGCGCCGTCCATATGAAAAATGCTGGATCCACCTTCCTCCAAGATGCTAAAAAACGTTGATTCAACCAATTCGAGGATGTTTTACCTTCTTTTTGACGTATTGAATGTTCAAGGAAAGTATGAAAAGTATCCTGTGTGAGAAAAGAAACTCCAAGCCTACCAAAAACGAGCCGAAGGAAGAAGGTTAATTTTCATACTTTTTCCTGGAATATCTCGAAAAATATAAGTTTGCTCACGTTTTTATCATGAAATTCGGGTTCCTGAGGTCAAAGTACGTGAGTGCCAAGTAAAAAATAGAAAAAAACCCATCGCATGATAAGTGCAAAATTACCTATCTACCTTATACATTCTAGAAGCTAAAAAGAAGGAGAAACATCCTCTAAGAAGTTTAATTCAACGTCTTCAACATCTTCGATGAATCCTTCTTTTATATGGACGGCGCTGTCAAATGTGCATTTGTGATATTTTGTCTTACAGAACTAGTGATTCTGACGTAGATTCTCATTTGACAGCGCCGTCCATATGAAAAATGCTGGATCCATCTTCCTCCAAGATGCTGAAGAACGTTGATATAACCAATTCGGGGATGGTTTACCTTCTTTTTGACGTCTTGAATGTTCAAGGAAGGTATAAAAAGTATCCTGTGTGAGAAAAGAAACTCCATGCCTACCAAAAACGAGCCGAAGGAAGAAGGTTAATTCTCATACTTTTTCCTGGAATATCTCGAAAATTATAAGTTTGCTCACGTTTTTATTATGAAATTCGGGTTCCTGAGGTCAAAGTACGTGAGTGCCAAGTAAAAAATCGAAAAAAAACCATCGCATGATTAGTGCAAAATTACCCTTTCCGGTAATAATCGAAGCTCTCGAGGTATAATGAGTGAAAATGAGGATTGCTCACCGAGTGTCGTTTGGGAAGCACCGATCGAAGTTCTCCTTACTGCAGGAGGAGACCTTGTGCTGGATAAAACGCACGATGTCGGAGAGAGCGAACGGCTTCTGGCAGACACCGCAGGTGAGGATGTCCTGGTGAGGATCGCTGTCTGGTCCGTCTGCGTCTGCTGGAAGCAAAGAATACTGGATGAACACGCGCCCCTGATGAATTTTCCAACCGTCAGTGTGACGTGCCAGCGAATTACTCAAAAAGTTCGATGCCAATTTCACAAGTACACTAGCTCTAACATTATGCTGAAGTGACATTTTGGGCAGATCCAAAATCTGTCCTTACTACAAATATATTGAAATAATTTTTAATAACTTCTGCTCTATTTTTCAGGAACGAGGAGAGAAAATCCCACAGGAAAACTGAAAAATTATGCTAAAGTTTTGGTATTGAAGCAACTTTCACTCAATCTGGACTGGAAAACAGAGATATCATATTATCGATCTACTAAAACGAGTTTAGAGAGAGAGGAATTAGAAAGACCATCTGCTAACAGTTTTCCCAGCGAAGTTTATTGAGCCATAAGTATTTTAAGACTTATTATTTGAATATTGAAAATTGGTCAATAATCCTAGTTTCTACACATCAAGTCAAGGAAGGATTTTGAAACTTTGTTCCAGATGGTGTTGTCCAGCCTATGACTATACTAATAGGTTCAAAAAATATCAGAATATATAATCTCATAGGGAAGTTACTAAATAATGTTGAATGAATTTCAAAGAGACCCTAATAGTTCGCATCTAGAGAAAGGTAGAGGAATCAATCCAATGAAAACTGTTGGCAAAATTGCTCATTTCTTTGTTGTACATCCAGACGAATCGATGACTCTTTCGTATTTTTATATTATCGAAAAAGTTTATCTATCGATATAAATGAATGTAATATGGATCCTAGAGCCTACTGATTACGTGATGATGTTAGTTGCTTCGTATTAGAAAAAACAGGTTGGATAGAGATGTGATAAAATTGGATTTGTGATATAAATACTGTGATGAGAGTACTGGGTGGCCCAATGAAAACGAAACAAGGCCGATTTGACATGGTTATCGTTCTCAGAAAAAAAAAACGCTCGAACCGGTCGATTTTTATTTCGAAAGGGAAATATTTTGCGCATGTTTCCAACTTTTTCACTTCGAACCCCTCGAAGGGGTGAGCTCCAACCCTTGAATCTCAAATTGGATGAGAGGTCAACTGATACATCATTTTGAAGGTGATCGAAATCTCTTACCAACGCTTCCTTGTTTTTGCAATTCAAAGCAGTAGTTCTCGAGAAAACTCGTTCAGGAAAATAATCGGCTAGTGATGGAAAGTATCGCTTTCTTTCCCTTTCATCACTATTTCTCATTTTCTAGGTAGAAAGATGTTCATCTAAAGAGTGCCTTATGTGTTTTTTTTTCAAATCCTGTCCTATCCAACATTACATAAAGAATCATTCATTTTAATGTCAGTTCCTTGATCTCTCAGTACCTTGTTTTGTTTTCATTGGGCCACCCTGTATATACATCAAAAGAGAGCTCCTAAATATCAAAAGAAGACGCAAAACGTTATTGAATTCGAAGTAGAATACTCGTTATCTTCGGTTCAAATATTCTTCCCAAACCTTAAATAAAACCTTTCTCGTTCTGACCTAAAGTAAGTGAAAACAGTCTTGAATTTTTTTCACTGTCGAGTTCGAATGTCCTGTCAATAAGTAGAAGTATGTCGACAATAAGCCCGACAAATAAGACATACAGAGGAGAACAATTACAAATACGAATAAGGCAAAAGTGGTGATTGCTAATCCCTGTAGGGGTTCGTTTTGTCGTCGGAGGGTGGTAAGAGAGGGCGAAAGGGGGTGAAACGAGTTACAGCGCTGCTTGTCGAGTGTCATTACGACACCCGGTCGGGTCAGGGGGTGGGTAAAAATTTCTCGCAGCTGTTTTCTCGCAATCGATACGGCCGATATGGAATTATAGCCCGATATTGAAGCCACATAGTCAATGATGGACATCTCGAAAGTCACTATATTGAAAATTCTATTCAACATGATGCTTCTTCGTTTATGGAATTCCAGTTGTGGAATTCTTTGCCTAGTGAAGTCTTTCCTGATGCTTACAACGTCCAAACTTTCAAGCAAAATTCCAACACCTCTCTTCTCTCCCAAAATTCCACCGCTGGCTAACACGATGTTCCTCGAACATTATAGGTTTTCCTTTCGTGTTGTCCACAGGTGAATTTTCGATTTCGAATATGATACAATATAAGTATCACTCGACTGCGTTGATTGGAATAAATATCAGGAGAAGAAGATTCACCTGAACTCCAACCTGCCAAATACATAGGAAGGATTGTTGAGTCACCAGTCTGAGGGGATTTTTGGAAAGTGCTGTAATTTGAATTCGAAAATGAAGCATGTGAGTTGACTCTCAAAAGCTATGATTCTGTTATATGATGTTTCTATTCTTCCTTATGGGAGATATAAAAATGAGGAATTCCACAAAAAAATGTGTTTTCTTTCATTCATTCTGCATCGAAAAAAAAACTAGGGTTGGAATTGTTTTTTGTGCCGCCTTGATCACTATGTGGAAAGATGAGAACATATCACTAAATCTGCGTCACGTGGTCTGTTTTCATAGATTTCGCCTTATTATACCAATTGGTTCACTCATCATACAGGTACTTATTTATTTGGTTGAATTATCAGAAAGGTTCATTATAAAAGAAACTTATCAAAGGTGTTATAGCAACCAATTTCAGTTAATAATCAAATATAAGCACTTAATAACTTCATTTTTCAGTGTGTCTATTTCATCAAAGTACCACTATACAAACACAACCGTTAGAGGTTTTGAATTAAATGGAATTATAACCTCGAACCCATCGCCAAATCAAAAATTATTATCAACGATCGTGTTGTAGGTAATGTTTATCGCCTATAAAACGGTAATATGGGGCCGAAGAATTCTTTAATTGATTTCCCGAAGTGATAATGATGCTCAGCTGAAATATCCGAGTGCAGTAGTGAAGAAAAAAACAAAATTCCTCGTGATCCAATCAAACCAATAATTGGATAATTATTGAAATTAGATGTACTGACCTCTGATTTTCGGATGATTGGTTCAAACCCGAGTCTGACAAATAAAAAACTCCAAGTTTAAAACGCATCAAGGCTATCAGCCTCAAACTCAATTTTTCCCTCCCTTCAACCCTACCGTTTCCCTCCATTCTTCTCCCTAAAGAGGAATCGAAGTCGAAGGCAAGGTGTGAAAGGTCCTTCTTAGAATCCCTTAAGGATTTCTTTCGCCCTATCGGGTCCTGAAACGGACTCACCCCTTGCTGACCACTCCCTTACTGACCAATGGTCTGCGCAATGGATATAAGGAAACCCTTATTTACTTTATCTATGTGCGACGCCCATTCGCCATTGGTCACTACCGGTCAAACCCCGGGTAGACGACCCCCAGTATTATTCAGGCGTCTCGAAAGGTTTTCACTCTGAATGTAATTTCACGATGAGCTGATATCATAATTGATATCAGATTGACATAAAAATACTTGCAATCCAATTGATTATATGGATTTACCTTGGTTGACGCAAGCAGAATATTCGTGCTGAAATACTATTTTTGAACTTCATCACATCATATCTATAGCAAGCAAATACAGGTTGAATAATGAGTCAGTCATATTCGTCAATTCAATTTGAAACGGGCTACCAAAACCTCTGTGAACTGTTACCACGAATGATGATCAATGACTTTTGCTTCTGTATCATTTCTCATACAGTACGGTGACACAACTTTGCTCTTGAATGACCCTTGAGTTGCTTTTCATAATTATTTTAAAAATCTCTGAAACCTAAAATTATCAAATTATCTAATTCGAGTTAAAATGTTTTGAACCACAGGCTATATTAATCTCATTCGTCTTGGTAGATATACCTACCCCGTATATGGTGTTGATATTTTGATAACACAGCAAAAAGGATGTCAAATATAATTTATTCGAAACCCCAGATATTTCGTTCATTGAATGTATCCTCTATGCTGTCCAATTTTCGCCATGAATTTCTTTCCCATCATTAGAATATTTTTCGGATGCCCGATTCTCAATATTCGAAAAATAATTAATGATTCCGAATAAGATAGCAGAGATATGCAATGTTCCCATGATGGCTAGCGTCAACCGTGACAAAGTGTATAGATCGATATCGTAATCAACAATATACCTAATTAATTTAACTACATTTTCCAATTATAAGCCATTCTGGTATACGAATTCTTCATCTCTGATGAGTTTGCAGGATACTGTAGAAAACAGTTCTTTCACTCGTTCAATATATCGTCTGGAGGAGAGCAAAAAATATAGGATGTACCGTTATTTTGCAAAAAAAACTATGATTCCCAGCAGTATAACAAAAATATCCGTCATCGCAGATCGGGAAGATTGGTGTGCTGTTTTTCGAAGATTCGTCAATATGCAGTCCTTTCCCTTTCATTACGCAATAGATTCAGATTCCGATGAATAATGTATGGCCGATGTTCCAGACATTCGGAGGGTATCAATTTCTGATGTGGATACAGCTTCAGCGGAGAAATAAAATTCCAAGCAGATATAGATATCAAATTGGCTATCTCGATGGTATTTTGTTCGGCCAATATGTATTGTAATTTGTTCGATGGACTTTTATTGGGGGTAGATAGCAGACTTGATTGATTTCAGATCAGATTTTGGTTCTAATACATAGTGATGAGTGACGACATTTTCATATATATGCTCAAGTCGGACATAAAGGAATAGTAAAGCAACCGGGGATTGTTGAACTGATTCAGGATATGACGATGATATCTTTATTGAAATTGAACACACTTATAGTACTTCTTTTACTGAAGAATTTGAAATCTAAGCTAATTTCCATGCATTCATGAAATACAAGACATAAACTATGATCTTAATCATGCTGAAAGAATCTGGTTCTATAATAAATTAACTGAAGGATTAATTTTCAAGGTACAGGGCTTTGAAGCATTTATTATGACATGAGAATAATATTGTATATTGTACAATATAGGACAAAAATTTGATCCCAATACTCTTTTATATTGCTACTCCCATGAGTTTTTTTTCAAGACTGAAAATGAAAAATGGTACAGATTGATTCACAGTGATTCACAATTTCTATTCTTCTCCAGCAATTCTTTTGCAGTTCAACAAAAACCAACTTTTATTTTCAACTTTGACATCCTGTATATACAAATAAACTTCTTCATGACATATATTCATGGCGACTTTTTTTTTTGGAATGATCAATTTTGTTTCTAAGATCCTATTTTTGGACATTCTCTCGATCTGTTGATGAAGTATTCAAATTCGTGGATAGATTTTCAATAATTATAAGAGAATGTGTCATCAATTGATGTAACTTCTTTAGAATATACCTATCATATATGTATATTCTCAAATCCAAATAGTCGTCTGTATTGTATTTTACATTTTACAAGCTTTATTACAGAATTGATTCAACTCATTATTGGACATATTTTTTCGACTTCAAATCTATGAAATGTTCCATATTGGCTAGCCGTTTTCATATTTCAATTGAGATGTCAATACATTTGAAAATTCTTATCAAGGACAGAGCCCACAAAAAGAGGCACAAAAATTTCAATTCACCTTTTTTTTCCAATGTGGAATATGAGCTTCCTTATAAATTTATTCAAACCCACTGATGTATTCATTCATATCAATGAATATCCATCAACTCAGTTCTGATGGTGGAACGAGATATTTGGTATTATCTGCATTTTCACTAAGTCTAGACAAGCCACTAGAAAAAATTCCATCCTCACTTGTGTCAAAGGCTATCCCGCAGGCTGTCCCAGGTCACGTCTGGGACTCTAACAAGATTTCCTTTGTTTTTTGACGCCCAAAGGTGGTCAGTAATCACATTTTTCGCCCTCTAGTGTATTCGACCTCGCCGAGTTTGTCACAGCGCCATCATCTAATTTGATGATGAGATCGACTAACCGAAGTAATACCGAAATCAAGTTAGCTTCGGTGCGGATATTTATGGACGAACACGAAACACCCCTCGATATACAGAAAAATTGGAGCTGGGCGCAAACAACCCTATGATATTCTATGCCTCTCAAATCGTGTCACTCCTATTTGTGAATAACACTGTTGACTCCCGATGATCCTGGTGATTTCTAGTGCAGTAGTATATAGAGCATTCCGTGTGAGTTTTACACGATACTTTTCCTACGACTATAATATTAAGGCGTTGAATGAATTCACAGGAGAACTTAGAAATCAATTTCGAAGCTGTCTGACGCTGACGTTCTTATAGATTTCCATAGCGTAACTGTAAATATGGCACATAACAGGGTACATTCAATCGATCTCAGTGCTTAATCACTTATTACCTGCCAATATTAAAAATATGAATATGTTTTGCTTTAAACAAGTTATAAAAAAATTCTTAAAAAAAACTGTTTTTATTCCACTACAGAATATTTAGAACATGTTCGTAGACACACTTTTGACGCAAGGAATATGCTTGCCGAACCTCCACACTTAGTTTGAATATATTTTGATTTTGTAATGTAGTTTGAATATATTTTGTAATGTATCTTGTGAACTTGTTTTTATATGGTTGTTTTCTTTTATTCTTTCGACGAAGAACTTATGACATGCTACAAATGTTTTTTTTTTAGGCATAACGTAGTCAATAAAGATTTCTTTCTTTCTTTCTTTCTTTCTATTAGTGTTTTATCTGCGTTGTTTATATTTCAGGCAAGTGACAAACGTAAAAGGGTCGACTGGCAAGCTCAAGATTCCAACAAAAAGATCAACTTCTACATGTTTTCTACCAGAGATATGATATTATCTATTCTCTACTAGATGTACCCTTGCCATCGACTCGAGGAAGTGCAGTTTTGCCAACAGTCAGCTGGTTTCCTCTCTATTGTTTTCTGTTCTCATTGGCCTTTCTTTAGGTGCGAACTAGGGTCTATTCGAAATTTGTTCAAAATCATTCAATAACTCGCCTATGATATTTTCCGATCTCTTTTGAATCTTTTCTGATCTAGTAGATACTATATAATATCATATCGTGGTTTTCTATTCTGTGTTATCACACATTGACACATTTTTACTAACAGTGAAAGCTCATCAGTATGTTGTGGGTTGGAATCAACTTTCTCAGTGTGGCATCCAGGACAAAATCATTGGACTTTTTTTCTCACCTATATCGGTTGTATTTTGAGAAAAAGAAATAAAATAAGTTCGTTTCATATCGATGGACCACATTAATTCGACGTTGGAATCGAATCTAAATTTCATACCTTCAACAATTCAACAGTTGTTACTATCTGGTTAATATCAATATCACTGATATACAAGGGGGTGGTATAACTGGGATTATTAAGATATTTTCATTTCCACAGTTTGGAATAATATCGCATCTGAATCAGAGGCATTTTCTCGTCAAACAATGTCTGCGTGTATACGAAAAAAGCTCCTAAAATAGAACCAACAACGCCCTGCAGGGAAGAGGGACAAAGCTCGACGAGATGTCCGTTGTTTTTAGTTTCTTTGTAGTGGTCCACCAGTAATAAGTGCGTGCACCTGGACTTTGTGCTCTGTTTGAAAATGGCGAAGAAGGGTTCGACCGGTTCAATTTACTGTACATAATGTACCAGACGTTGTATTGATGATGACCAGTATTACAGGGTGTTCAGACAACGCACATATTGCAATCAAGACGAGATTAATACAGCATCCCAAACAGCTGAAAAGGACTTAATTCTTGACGATATTCTGATAATTTATAACAAGATAAAAATGGTCGAATGAAACAATAAAACAGGCAACCATCTTGCATCGACATGTTATATAATTGCAACCTTCATCAGTTAATCATTCCGTCAATATTTCGATTTTTTCCTCAACAGATTTTTTGGAAATTTCTGTGCTCATTCATGAAGATGAAAATGAAAACTTTTCCAATATATTAGAAGTTGAGAGACAGATCAATTATCTTCCTCAATATTTCACTTGATCAGTCTTCACTACAAATATATTTGAATCATCATATTTTCTGTTTTAATTTTGGAAATACCGAAAAATCTAGAGAAATTAACATGCCACCTACTCGAATAACCTATATAGACAGTATTCAATGTTCATTATATCTC
Source organism: Gastrophysa polygoni (assembly GCA_963576655.1). Classification (NCBI taxonomy): domain Eukaryota; kingdom Metazoa; phylum Arthropoda; class Insecta; order Coleoptera; family Chrysomelidae; genus Gastrophysa; species Gastrophysa polygoni. Next base: position 1,521,833 of record OY755083.1, read on the forward strand.
AAACTCATGCTGATTATTGAAGTGACAATACGGAAACCCAAAAAACCCACAACAATATTTAGAAAAATCTGAATAACGTATTTCGGAAACTAAGTTGCCATCTTCAGTAGACCTGAGCAGTAAAAATGGTCAGCGGAAGGATTAGGGCAATGCCTTGAGAGATACAAATGAGGTCGCTAACCATTTTTACTTTTCGGGTCTACTGAAGATGGCAACTTAGTTACTGAAATACGTATTTAGACTTTTCTAAACTTTGTTGTGGTTTTTTGGAGGGTTTTTTGGGTTTACAATTATTTAATATTTGAAATGATACCTGCCACTTATCAATACGATCAATCAATTTTCGATGCATTCAAAGTTACGATGATTTTTGTAATACTTGTAATACTTGTTCATTGTCGAACGAAGAGATGAATGATGATTGATAATGGCATAGGCAGACTGAAGTCAATATGTTGAAAATTTCGTCATGACATCTTCAATCGAGTCGACTCAAAGCTATAATAATGCACACGGACGTATTCGAGTCCTTTCTATAAATCAAGGTTCGCCAATGAAGTTGAAATATCCGATTTAATTCAAACACATCACATATGCATGTAATAAAATGGAAACTTTATATATAGAAGCATAGAAGATATTTACTAGCGTGACAATTTTATTTTATGCATTTCATTACATCACATCTCGATGGAATCATATGATATTTTTCCATATTGGGTACCTATTTTACTGATGATGAATAAACTATTGAATCTCAACTCCTTGGGAACGAATTATTTCAATACTGTCAACAATTTTATTTATATATGAGTTATATAATTGAATACTTATATATCAATTAATATTCCAACTATAATCCAGCTGGTGGAAAATTCATTTTTCTAGTTTTTATGTGGGATTTTCTCACCTCGTCTCTGAAGATTAGAAACAGACATTTCAACAATTATCCCAATATACTTATTTGAAGTAAGGACAGATATACTGGGTGGCCCAATGAAAACGAAACAAGGCCGATTTGGCATAGAAAAAAAAAAACGTTCGAATCGTTCGATTTTTTTTCGAGGAGGAAATATTTTGCGCATGTTTTTTCACTTTGAACCCCTCGGAGGGGTGAGCTCCAACCCTTGAATCTCAAATGGGATAAGGGGTAAAGTGATACATCATGATTACATGAAGAATAATTTATTTCAATGTCAGTTCCTTGATCTCTCAGTAAAATGCATACCTTGTTTCGTTTTCATTGGGCCACCCTGTACATGATTTGCCTCAAAATGTCGCTGCACTTGGAATCCAGCCCACAGAAAATCAAATGTTCATCCGCGTGAAGTTGACACTAAGAACTGTCACTTTCTAGTGTCAAAATCGAACATCACGAACTTCACGAAGATACACATTATTCAATCATTGTGTTGAAAACGGGAGCAGATTCGTTCCCGAAACGTTCACTACAACAAATTCAGTAGAAATTGAATATAATTGTCTTCCAAATATGTTTCCATAAAGAAGGTGTCACTGAAAAATAGAGAATATCTCTTACAGCTGTGACATTTTGGGCAGTTCACAAATCTGTCCTCGAGGAGAAAAAATCACAAGAATCTGTAGACATATATTATTTCGAAACACAATTTCCAAATCCGGTCGGATTGCTGTGGGAAGAAAAACATCAGCAGTTGTTTCGTCTTGAGTTCGATCCCGGAAAACACGACCACTGCCAGAACTACGTTTGTTTTCGAACAGTTAACGATCATGTGATCTTTAGGACCTCACGATCATTACACAACCAAAGCGAACTACAGCATATCTCATACATTCGCGATAAAATCGATGGAAACTTCACGCAAGAATATTCTCGAGACTCTCTCGAGCAAGAGAAAAGGTTAAGGCGCAACTTATTCCACCATAAATGTCGCGACCCGGTCTTCATTTGTCTTTAAGAGTGCCAATAAAATGATAGCGAGCATCCGCGAGCGTCGTATTTCAGGATCACCACTTGGACATTATTGGGAGCAAAAGTTTTAATCAGCTAGTGCGAGAGGCTATTTCTAATCAAGAGGGCTGCTTCTAATGGCTCCTTCCTCCGGATTGCTGTATTTTATTCTGGAAATCCATTCGTTCTTCCTGAAGGAATCTCACTCAACTCTCAATCGAATCGGGCACATAAATTTTCAGCTATTTCGACTTATCGAATGATGAAATGTGTCATTCCGCTACTTGATTCAGGCTACTCGATGAGTGAGTTTGAAACTTTCTCGATCTGAATCCATCGATTCAGATCGAGAATTTTTGTTTGGAGTTCACTAAAAAATGGATGGAATCACTTTTTGATGAAGCTAACATTCACAGATACTTCACATCCTTTTTGACGTTTTGAACTGATCCTTTCATGTCATAGATGTGGAGGAAATTGATTGAAAATCAAAATTATACCGAAAATTTCTCATTTATCATGACATACGTATCGACTATATTTGTATGTCATGCTCATAGTTTCTGGCAGAGCTCACAATACTCTTGTTTGAACACGGCTGACTAGAAGCGGTGATTGGAATAAACATCAGAAGAAGAATTTATCAGAGTATAATCTGTGGAATTCCCCAACCTTTGAATTCAGACTGATCATGGTCTCGATTTGCTGACACAATTACCTGATATTAGAGAACAATTTCAGAAAGTATTTCCAGTTTTATGATATTTTTAGGAAGTTTGGCAGCGTTGACATAAGCTACACTTATTGGTTTCACACAAAATCAAGAGGTGCTGTAATCTGAATTCAAAAGTACAGCATGTAAGTTAACTATCAGAACGAGTATTGCTAAGACATGAAGTTTTCATTGAGAACATAATTACAAAGGAAACTCGATTAGGTGTATGCTCCCCCATTCAATATATATCTTTTGGTCCAGCATAAGTTCAGATGAACGAATTCACGTGATAAAAATCACCCACAGATATATTAAGGAGAAGTTAACTCACATATGGCAAAGAATTTCGTTTACATAATTTTGACAAAAACTGAAGAATTCTTCGAAAGGGAATATTCGAATGAAATCTCACCAGCAACTTTCGTATAGAACAGCTTCATCCTCAGATAGAACTCAACATCGCTCATGGAAGTGAACAGAGCCATGATGGACCACACAGAGATATGAATTCACAAATCGCAACTGGTAATCACACCGCACTTTGAGTTGACCATCAATTATTCTCCAGATTACTCTCGAACACTGGGATGCTGATCTCTCACTGATATCCAACCACTATTCGCCTAAGCCTACCATGACCATACTGACTGATGAACAGGTAGTGCTAGTCAGGGGTGCGATGGCCAAGGGTGGGGGGTAGCAACGAGACCCTTAGCATCTCGAAAAGAGGGCACGGCGACAATAGATTCCGCCGAAATAATGTTAATTTGCAATCCACGGAAATTCGAGGGAATGAAAAAATGAGGGGTAGAGTCGGCCGTTAAAAAATGCAGGACAATAAAAGAAGATTTACGATACAGGTAAGAGAAACAAACCAAAAAAGTCCCGTGGGGAGACAGATGGATGAAAAAAACTAGAGGTGCTAAAAAAATCTCACGATTTTTTATCGAGGGGTCATGACGATTTGCAAATCAGGTCCATGGGAAAAAACGACTCGCAGATATCTCGGTTTATCTTGAGCTATAAAAAAAACATAGTGTGAGGGTAACGGAAAGTTTTCAACTACAACGACTCAGAGTTCTTGAAATATTCCTTATACAACAATTGTATCAGCAATTGTATCAGCATCAGCTTGTCCTAAGTGCTTCATCAAAAATAGCCATTACTTTCGGTTAAAGAGGAGAATATGAATCGTTAGAAATATTCACAATGAATATCAGATCTTTAACTTCTTTCTACGAAGATGAAACAGATGTAATGATTATTTTCGTTGTGATAAAAAAATGCAAATGCGAATATTCGTAATGACAATTTCCAAATCAACAATGTACTTTCAATTATTTTCTTCATCTAAGATTGTTCCTGCTGTATAATTGAAATTAATTATAATCTATGTGAATTTATAATGGTTTTGTGGGCGTATATCACAGGAATAGTGGCGTCAATCAATTTATCTTGAAGAAGTCATCATCCGTTTGGTGTGCTGATTTTGTTCTGGTTCCTTATATTTGATTAGATCTCCTAATTCATCAGTGACTCACTCATATAATTATGAATTTATGAATACTTCTTCCAGCATTTGATACAATAATTATAAATTAGATATTTGTTTCTTCATAATTTCAGTCATCTTCATTCACCAAGCATCACTCAGATAGTTATTTTTCAATATTATTTCAATCTTTTCATTTTTTTCATTTTCAGTACGTCTTCCAAGATATTGTTTCATTTCATATTCATTCATTTGATCTCATATGGGTGGGTAGACCGTTTATGAACACGATGAACAAGAGTGGTCCCGGTACTGAGCCCTGTGGCACACCATGCTCGATGTGAGTTAGAAGTTTTCCCACCTTGCACTACACATTGCGTTATCTTACTCGGGGTAGGATTTTAAAGTGTTTTGGGATACACCCCTCACACCATAATATTCGATATTTTCCAATAGTGTGCTGTTAGACAATGCCTCTTTCATCTTCATCGATATATTTAAATTGTCATTTTACATATTCAATAGTCGTAGTGAAAAATACGAATTATGTTCCTACCATCGATAATTCGCAAGAAACAGAGTTGATATTATGAACATAAATAAATTCAGTGAGCTGGAATCATCAACATTGCTCATTGCTCATGTAAATAATGCAGATCATTTCAACATAACAAAAATATCATTATGAACTCATTTCCAGTGTGAAAACATCTCACTTGTGGTGTGTTGGAGTATCAGTAGGTTTTTGGACATGTGACAAGTTTGGATGTCATCAATTAACATATCATGGCGCAGTCGGTAGTTAAGAATACCGAAAAGTCCGAAAAAAAATGAAGGAGATTCAAGTGAAGAGTGGTGTAGCTTTTTGGAAGTCCGAAGGTTGAAAACTATTTCAACACCTACAAATGGAATCCATGATGTACTGCTGCTGATGACAGTTAATTGCGGATTTTTGCGATCCGTCTAATCTCACTTCCACATGTCCTTAGAGACGCTGATGTTATAATGGTAATGAAAACGTTTTTATTGTCCTTTTAGCGATGCCTTTCTCTTTATCGGGAATGATCAATAAATGCGACCGCACACTGAGGTATTTAAATTCTCTCGAAATAAAAGTGTTCTTGACATCAATTAAATGGACGTCATTAGTTTTTACCGAAGCAACTGGATTCGTATATACGAACACAAGGAAGACAAGGGTTTCATGTAAATCAGCGACTATATAGAACTACAAAAGACCATATTGAGTGAAATAATGTAGGATATAGCCACTCTTCTGTCCTTGTTACTCCATTTACATGCTGTTTTCTTGTGAACAATTCTTTTGTTAGTAACATATTGAGAGGAAGAACCTGAATGGGAAACAATAATTTTCGGGGGAATTAAATGGATTGAAGATCAAACACATAATTATCTAGAACTCTTCTGGAATTAGAATGATACAATTATTGATTGATACGATAACTGAAGAAAATATATGACCATCTTCCCCAACAGGTTAACCAACACAGCCCCAATATACTGCAATTAATCACAGTTCGAATCCAAATATACAACCAAACTTTGTGAGTAGATATTTAAAACAGAATTGAATTGTCAGGTGTGGAATTTCTTGACTTCTCACTCGAATTTCGGAAGAAACTCAAACACAAACATCTATACAGGTTGTCCCGAAAACTTCAAGGGGTGATAGAGGACATCAAAATAAGCATCCTCTGGAATTCATTTTCCAGCTTTTTGTGGGATTTTCTCTCCTCGTTTCTAGAAAATAGAGTAGAAGTTATTGAAAATTATTGCAATATATTTGTAGTAAGGACAGATTTTGTGATCTGCCCCAAAATGTCACTGTGCTTGAAATTGAACCTAGATACTTGAAAGAGAATTTCTCTATTTGTCAGTGACACCTTGTTTCTGAAAAATTTGAAAATACAATTATATTTAATAAGAATAAAACCTCTACTTATCTTGGTGGACATTTCGGGAACGTATCTGCTCCCGTTCTCAACACAATTAAAATATTTCGAAACCGAAAACATTGAAAAATTTTGCGAAGAGAAGAATATTTTAATTGTGTTGAGAACGGGAGCAGATTCGTTCCCGAAACGTCCACCAAGATAAGTAGAGGCTTTATTCTTATTGAATGTTTGTTTTGATATGCTCTATCACTCCTAAAAGTTTGTCGGTATCTTCTTGGTTAGAATATACTGATCCTGCTGGCAATATTTCATTCATATGAGATTTCCCATCTAGTTCTTCAAATTCTATCAGGTTTCATACAATGAAACCGAACTGCCATCACTACTGATTCTATTCCACATTTCTATGATGAAAAATCAACTATTTTGAAATAATTATCGAAAGTAATGTACGAATACATGTACGTGTGAAGTTAGCCTATCGCTCATTGTTTCATGAATATCGTGGAAGTTTCTGTGTCAAAGCACACGGACAAAAAAACGTAATCGCTTCCTAATTTCTTAAGAGAAGATCCGCTAAAGTTCATTACGGTAACGACGTGATTACCTTCGCGACAAAAAGTAGCATAATAGCAATTAAAAAAAACCTACCATAACGTGACATTTGAATTTTTGCGTCACAACTGGACAAAGACCAGCGTCGGAAAGACGGAGCTACGGTTTTACATTGTGATAAGGACCACCGGTGTGAATCAGCGTGGAAGAACGATTTCTTGACTTTTGCATCGCCAGGTTTCACGCTGCGTTTAGGGTTATACAGAAAGACGTTTGTTTCTCGAAAATGACCGGCTATTTCCTTCTACATTGAATCTAGTTCCACTCGGGAGAGATGGCAGTATATCGGGATAATAATTTCAGGAAAAGGCAACGAACTCGAAATAATATTCTTTTTCTGTTTCGGCACTTTATATGCACGATTTTTAGGTGTTTTTGTTATGGGTTTCTCAAAGATTGGTACTCCTGCATGTAATGAATATTAGATAATCGACAGGAGGAGGAAGAATCACCCAAAAATGCAAAATCATTAGAATAATCGAAAGTGGAAATATAGAAAATGACCATCCACATATAATTTTTCTCGATTTAATTACTAATGACGAAATATGAAAACAACTCGTAACATAAGCAGGTACTTATACAGGGTGAGTCAAAAATGTGTACCGAGCTTTCTGGGGGTGATAGAACATTGAAAAATAAGTGTAGTTTGATGATTAAACTCATGGCCCAAAATGCATATTAAGGGAGATATATCCTTCCAAAGTTGATAAAATTAAAATAATTTCTCCGCATAACTTCTGAACGATGAAAGCCACCCGATTGAAATTTTGTGCATGAATGTATGTTGTCAAAATACATCTTTTCGTCACACTTCCACATTTCTGATATCGTTATAAAGGGTGTTTTCAGAGGGTGAGTCATGATTTTTTGTAGAAAACTTTTTTCCCTGTATTATTTTCGGTGAAAAAACAGGAGCATTCGATGGAGCGAAGAAAATTACATGAAAAAGGTACTCTTATTCAAATACAAAAAATTGAGCCGTTCGTGAGATATTTGAGTTTTTGTAGTTACATGATATCAGCAGATTGATTTTATTCATCGCGAGATTCATCGGTAACAATATTTTAGCAGGCTATGATGAATAATTTTGTTCTCAATTTTGACGTTCATGTCATCAACATTCGAGTCAACATTGTTGTAGTCGATTTGTTCGTGTGGTTTTTCTGTGTCATTTATCACTGCGATTATCAACTGAGATTTTAAGAAAAATGGCAGGTTATTCGTTCTCTGAACAAACTGATATGCTTCTAATGCTTGGCGAGTGCTTCGGAAATGCAAATGCTGCTGAAATATCGTTATACCGATGAATCTCGCGATGAATAAAATCAATCTGCTGATATCATGTAACTACAAAAACTCAAATATCTCACGAACGGCTCAATTTTTTTGTGTATTTGAATAAGAGTACCTTTTTCATGTAATTTTCTTCGCTCCATCGAATGCTCCTGTTTTTTCACCGAAAATAATTCAGGGAAAAAAGTTTTCTACAAAAAATCATGACTCACCCTCTGAAAACACCCTTTATAACAATATCAGAAATGTGGAAGTGTGACGAAAAAATGTATTTTGATAACATACATTCATGCACAAAATTTCAATCGGATGGCTTTCATCGTTCAGAAGTTATGCGGATAAATTATTTAAATTTTATCATCTTTGGAAGGATATATCTCCCTTAATATGCATTTTGGGCCATGAGTTTAATCATCAAACTACACTTATTTTTCAATGGTCTATCACCCCCAGAAAGCTCGGTACACATTTTTGACTCACCCTGTATAGTGATTGTTTTTATGGTTGAGACCTCAGTTGAGACTAACAAAGAAGCAATTTGTAGTTTATTGAAAGTTCCCAAATTATGATATGGCTAGAAATAATTACATGATAGGTATATATAATATTAGGGGCTTAAATCATAGGCGCTTTCTTTTGAAATCCATCTGATATGAAAATCCAATGATAGGAAGGTTTATTTCACATTCTTTCATTATTTCTTCTGAATTAACTAGACTTCCCGCTATATTGTGTTTAATTTCTGTCAGCTGTCAAGAACGAATGATTTCTGCCAGTCTAATCATTTCGCCATAATTTCCTTAAATAATTATTATTGAATCAGGATATATCATAAATTCGTTTCTTTGTGGTGCTAACAGCAGCATTGGAAGTTAAAATGTTCAAAGTTCAGTTGAGAATCTGTTTTTTAGGAGCGCAAGAATCAACAATGAAATATTTTTGTAATATACATGAACCAGAAATATCGCCAGAATGTAAATGAAAACCACTATGAAATGATACATTTTCATGATTTCATGAAACCACAAAAAATATCCTGCTTTATAAGACTGACTGCTTTATAAGAATCTTCTTTTGAAGATAAATTAATGAAACGCTTCAGCTGTCGACTACAGAAAAGTTACTTGCTCCTTCAATATGATTGATATGCATTTCGGAAGTATCAACAAAATACCTTTGAAATTAAATAGTCACAAAACATCAAAGTTAAAAGACAACTTTGCAGGTTGGGATGACATAAGAAGAAGGGAAGAACCACCTGGATTCTAGATATTCTTGCATCACAATCATCATAAGAAGCTTCTTCTCTAAGAAAGCTCAAACAGGATCGTTCGTTTTGCGCATGAACAAAGTTCACTTAGGAAAATAGCGTTAGTAAATTCAATGAATAATTCTTTTCTATATCGGTATTCGCACATCAGGCCAAAGATCGTAGTACACACGACCTTCATCTAACGGTAGCACAAACGTATACAGATCCCAAGCCAAAGGTGTTGAATCTGAAATTCTCCCACGCTACGTTGATCTTGGCCCACATCGAGCTATGGTCCGAAAGGAAAGGGTCAGACTGGTTCATTCAACACTTGTCCCTCGGACAATGGTCATCCCTGCTGGGAGCCCACAACCTGCTCCATGCCCACTCACAATGGGCCTATTATGTTGTCAATAATATTCCATGTTTACGGTGTTTTGGCGACCTTTTATTGCTATTTAAGTATATTCGAAATCAATTCTGGGGCTCGTATTCGAGTAAATTCCTATACAGGGTGTTAGTGAATAGGTGCAACAAACTTCAATAGGTGTTTTCAGCTTTTCATGGGATTTTCTCTCCTCGTTTCTGAAAAATAGAGTAGAAGTTATTAAAAATTATTTCAATATATTTGTAGTGAGGACAGATTTGGGATCTGCCCCAAAATGTCACTGCGCTTGAAATTAAACCTTTAGATACCTAAAAGAGAAATTCTCTATTGGTCAGTGACACCTTGTTTTTGAAAAAATTTGGAAATACAAATATATTCAATAAGAATAAAGCCTCTACTTATCTTGGTGGACGTTTCGGGAACGAATCTGCTCCCGTTCTCAACACAATTAAAATATTTTTCTCTTCGCAAAATTTTTCAATGTTTTCGGTTTCGAAATATTTTAATTGTGTTGAGAACGGGAGCAGATTCGTTCTCGAAACGTCCACCATGATAAGTAGAGGCTTTATTCTTATTGAATATGTTTGTATTTCCAAATTTTTTCAAAAACAAGGTGTCACTGACAAATAGAGAATTTCTCTTTTAGATATCTAAAGGTTCAATTTCAAACGCAGTGACATTTTGGGGCAGATCACAACATCTGTCCTTACTACAAATATATTGAAATAATTTTTAATAACTTCTACTCTATTTTTTAGAAACGAGGAGAGATAATCCCATGAAAAGCTGAAAAATGAATGCAACACCTCCTCGAAGATCTTACAGACAGTATTCAATAGGTGATTCTGCATGGAAAAATAAATTCAAGTTAATTCCTGAAAAATTTCAATTAGAAAAGTTCAGATGAACATGTGTTGAAATATCTGGTTTTCAAAGTACAGGATGTTGAAGTTTTTTCATTTTATTCTTTTTTCACATACTTCACATTTCTTTGCATCTCGCTTCGTTTTTGTCGAAAGAAGTGAAATTCACTTTCATTTCAAGTCCGAAATAAAAGTCAGAAACAGCTACAATAAATCAAGTGAGCTTTGCTTATTGAAAATAAAAATAACAAATGATATATTGATTTTTTTTTTATCTGTGGACAACACGAAAGGGAAACCTATGATGTTCGAGGAACATCGTGTTAGCCAGCGGTGGAATTTTGGGAAAGAAGGAAGGTGTTGGAATTTTTCTTGAATGTTTGGAGGTTGTAAGCATCAGGAAAGACTTCCTGATGAGATTCTCTCACGAATTTCATAAAAATAAACGGGGTGTGTCATTTGAAACAATAAAGTTGACAAGACCTTCGGAAAAACTGAAAGCATGGCAACAGTGGCGATTCTATCGACAGGATCTCCTGTGATTCTTATCATGGTCCGCCTTATTAGTCTTATATTGGGCGGCAAATAAATCTATCATTACGCAGTACCATAGGAACTTTCGATTTTTTTGCTCGTCAGAGTGAGATCTGCTATATAATTGTAAAAATTGTGCAAATATACTGTAAAAGTACATGGAATTATTGCTAATGCATATCAGGGTTGCCAGTTCTACTGAATTTTCAGTAGATCTTCTGATTTGCATATTGATTTGCTGAAAAAAATATGATACTTATTTATCATTATAATCTCATCGATCGCTTATTCTTCTATATTCATATTTATACTATTCTATACTTATATCTTATATATTTCGGCACGCTCTGTTTGAATCCTCTTTCGGACGCCAATGATTATTAATTCGAATGCCACTAAGCATGTAGGTGATATTGAACATAATAAGTTTTTCTCTCGTGTTGTCAACAGATAAAAAAAAACAACTTCACAAAAGAAGTAATGAATTTACATAATAATGAGTTGTACAAACCAAAAATGCACAATACTTTATCTGTATATTTTTTTTGTATATTCCTTGTTCTCAATTTTATTTATTTGTCAGTACTTTTGAATCAGGAATTAGGTATATGTTTACTTCATCTTACGAAAATGTTTCTATTTTGTTAGAAATAGAAACATGTTTTGTTAGAAATAGAATAGGTTTTTGTTCAATGAAAATGAATATGAGCATGTTCAAATACAAAATAAATGTATACCCAATGGTTTGGGCGATTTCTAGAGGATATCTTGAAAGATTCAAAGGAATCGCTTTTACTTTTCAGGACTACTGAAGATGATAACTTAGTTGCCGAGATACCTACGTATTCAGGCTTCTCTGAATATGTTTGTATTATGTATTTTGTATTTCGTATTTTGTATTTTGTATTTTGTATTTTGTATTTTGTATTTTGTATTTTGTATTTTGTATTTTGTATTTTGTATTTTGTATTTTGTATTTTGTATTTTGTATTTTTTATTTTTGATTGAATAAAAATCGAACTGGCAACCCTGATGCATATGTATATCTGACACTGTGCATCGCGATGAGATTGTCTAAGAATCCGTTACTCTGCGTGGAGCATAATCTATCGATAAATCTAACTTTTAATGACCACATGCTCATATATCATGTTTTTCACAGCGACGGCAAAATAAAACAATCATTTTATCTGCCAGGTATATCGTTGTTGAACGTATCCGTTGATAACGAATTTTTTCGACCCAATTGCGTAAACTTTATGGTGTTTCATACTTGATGTTTACTCACCTCTAATCACGATTCGTCAGGTGAATACTAGTCCACGAGTGACGCAATTTCCACCAAGTGGAAAGGGAAAAATGTTGTTATTTTCTTTATCACTAAATAACTGGAATAGGTTATCCAGGCAATAATATCTAATGAGGCTGATATCGAATTGCTTCTTTGTCTAACAAGAAAAAAATTGTTTCATGTTTCATTTCACTGATTTTCGGACTGACATACTATTTGAATATATGAGAGGAAACTCTGAAGTGTTGTGAAGTGTTGTAATCCTTTTTCTAAGTTATCCATCTTATTTTTGTGAATCTGTTTTTCTCTGTATTTTTTTTTCGCTGGTCGCTTTGACAGTAAACAGTGACAAGTAGTCAGACAGGCATGATTTCTGGGAATCATGTGTTTCTTCATCAATTGATGTAGAATTTACTGTTTTCGTTGAAAAGAGTGCAAGCAGACTCTTTGATTTTTCGTTTTTGGTTGTTGTCTTCTTTTCCTAATGATCTTAATATTACCCCAATCGGCCATATGTTGTCCATTTTCAGTAAGTCAGCTTATTTTGATTTGATTTCTTGATATTTTATGTTCTTTCATCCTTACTGATAGAGGTCTGCTAGTTTCAACACAAACACATGGTATACTGTGAATAAAATTGATGATTGTTCTTCATTCATGATTTTGTTGTCAGTGTTGGTGATATTTGTTGTAGTGTATTTTGTATGTTTTCAATTGGGTGAATTGTTTCATCAATGAAATGTTTTGAATAAGAGTTGATCTGCAGATGGTTGCGATTTCAGTATTGGAAAACTGAGTCAAATGATATGGATTTAACTCTGCCATGGAGTGATTTGATTATATCCATCTCGATACGTTTTTGATGATTTGATTTCTCTGTCTTTGATGAGAGAAAATCCCACAAAAAACTGAAAAATGTTTTTGCTATAAATAAAACATCATACTGGATATGTGAAAAGTATATGCAGAAACTGGAAGGGTCACTTCTGATTTCTGATGCTTTTTCATAGCCAAGCAAAGGCAATGTTGAAATGCTCAATGATATGAGAAAAAAAATAGGTTATAGACATCAAACTGTTCGGACGTTTCGACGTAGTGAGCCGATTGGATCATTCCTGAAAGAACTTCTCTAAAGTTACATCTGTTACAGTTTCAACCCATCTCACATATTTCAGTTGTTTTTCATAAACGAAATTGTACGAGGTTATCTCGGGTCACCTCGTATTGATGTGTTCGAGTGGATCTCGTCGTCGTGAACATGAGTTGCATGTATTTAGTTTTACAAATATCAAGAGGTCAGTGGGATCGAAGTCATATAAGAGTTTATGGTCATATCATATTCTTCGCCATTTGTAGTCACGATTTTCTACGTGGATGTAATGATCAGAGGCAGATGAGAGAAGAGAAAACTGATCGTCGAAGAGATTATAAATCATTAGCAAACAGCCTGGCCCAAGTGAGGTTGTTTCAGGTACAACTGAATGTTGAAATCTTTTCAGAAATGAGTGCTCTATGCAATTTTAGTGATTTATTCCGCTGATTGTCATTGATATTGTTCGATTTCATAAGTGATGATGAACTTTCTGGCACGTTTGAAATATCACAAAATATTTCAAACACAATAACGTCATGCGATTTCGTATCAATGTTCCTTCAATATTCGAGCGGTTTTATGAATGAAAATAGTATTACTATTTTCTCAATATGAATATACTTATAATGTTTCGAAGTCATTTTGCTATATGAAAATTCCTCCGCTAATTTTATATAAGTATATATGTGAAAGGAATATCTTTGAAGAATCACAACTCAATTTATTTTTGGAACAAACCTACCTTCCTAATGTAATTGATGGGAGAATTCGATAATATTCAATATGATGCAAGACTGCTACTGAAACAACCAATCCAGAGTGTCAGGACAAAAATACCGCCATACACGACGAATAGAGCAAAGACTTATCGCACCGCCTCGAGGGACCTTTTTTTCTTGCTATAATCAAAAAGGAGCTCGAATCAAAAGATTCTTATCACTCCATCTCATGGACCTGAATCGGCGCTGATGTTTAGATAACATTATTTCCATTCTTCAAAAGTGGATCGCAGTGACCTGTGAGCAGATGTGGGTGCTGTGTGGGAATGCATCTTTGAGGAATGACCATTCACCGTTCAACCCTTTTGTCCATCCGACGACAACAGCTCCGGTCCCAATGTACGATTCTATCATTATGTTTATGAAATGAAAAATGATAGCTTGGTCATTCACGACGTTTGAAATACAGGAGACACATTGTGAGAAAACTTGGAGCTACACTAGCCGGGATCTTTTCCGAAAATAGTCATTTACATTAGAGATGGAATGGTAACTATAATGATTATTCGCTAGAAGTGAATTTCTTGTTAGTTTCGCAAAAGATACATTATCTAAATATTCTTCGACTAATGATAACAGTTAATGTCCTCAAAAATTATATATTTCAGTAAAATCACAAGAACATATTCCAACATTAAATACTGTCTGTAAGTTCTTCGAGGAGGTGGTACGTTCATTTCTCAGCTTTTCATGGGATTTTCTCTCCTCGTTTCTAAAAAATAGAGTAGAAGTTATTAAAAATTATTATCAATATTAAAAAGTCACTTTTCAGTGTCAAAATCGAAAACATTGGAAAATTCGTTCCCGAAACGTCCACAAAGATAAGTAGAGGTTTTATTCTTATTAAATATATTTGTATTTCCAAAATTTTTTTTCAAAAACAAGGTGTCACTGACCAATAGAGAATTTCTCTTTTAGGTATCTAAAGGTTTAATTTCAAGCGCAGTGACATTTTGGGGCAGATCCTAAATCTGTCCTTACTACAAATATATTGCAATCATTTTTAATAACTTCTACTCTATTTTTTAGAAACGAGGAGAGGAAATCCCATGAGAAGCTGAGAAATGAATATTCCAACATTTTTTATAAAACATAATCTTGTATATCGATATATATATCGATAATATATCGATTCAGAATATTTACTCACTAGGCCATAAGTAGTGGACTGCTGAAGTGATAATAGTGATGTTTTAAAACTGAACAAAACAAAGTGAAGGGTAATCAAATGATTGAATCATATCTCACTATGAATAGCAAGGATAATTCTCTCTCTGATGTTCGAAAACTGAACAAACGTACTTCTCATAAATAATGCATCAATAAATGTGTAGATAATGGAACTATTTGTGATCCATCATGATTCGATTAGCGCCGTGCACTTTTAATTTTATCGATCCAAGAAGAATAATGAGGTGAATGTTTGTAATCTCTGCCTATTAGAAGGTTATTACAACTACCAAAGATTTACAAGACAGTTCAATGATCAAAACATGCATCCGTTAGGATAATCTTGTGTGATGGGACCTCTCCATATTGTGTTTAACGATGTGTGAAGTCAACTGTATTTCTGTTATTTATGCAGTGTATCTTCCGAACTGTCATTTGTTCACTATATCGGGAACAAATTTCGCTGAAGACGCCATGAAACAATTATTTGACCATAACCTTTCCTGATGCTTCAGATCTCAAAACTTTCCGATTTCTCCCTTTCCTCCAAATTCCATTACTGACTAACACGATTTCCTCCCGTGTTGTCAAATAAACTTTCACTGTTTTGATACTATATCAGGATCGCAGTTTTGATTCATCCAGAAGATGTGATGAATGGAAAATAATTGAT
Organism: Gastrophysa polygoni; assembly: GCA_963576655.1. Classification (NCBI taxonomy): domain Eukaryota; kingdom Metazoa; phylum Arthropoda; class Insecta; order Coleoptera; family Chrysomelidae; genus Gastrophysa; species Gastrophysa polygoni. The sequence continues at coordinate 1,537,840 of OY755083.1, forward strand.
GTCAGATGAATGTGAATGTGGATGTGAATAAAAAAGAAAAGGAAATTTCCGCTTCTGTATGGTTAAAATGTTGTAGCAAGAATCCAAAATGATGGTGGAGCAATAAAATGCATGACTTTTCCACTGAAAGCTTCAGTGGAAATAACCGTTGTTTATCGAAAATATGTTATTTAGGTTACGACGAATAAATTAAAGGTGTAATAAATAAACGTGGCCAGTCTGGCGGTTATTATTTTTATCTTATCACTCGAGCCCTGTACACGGGCTCTTATCTTAGGTAAACATTGCTCACCTATTTCAAAAAACTTTATTATCACATCCGCCATGTGCTGTATGTAGTTGTATTAACCGGGCGCTCATAATCTCTCACGACGATAAATATATGTATATATATTCGCCCGTCCACACTCGACAAAAGACGATATAAAATCTTCTTTCGAAACATTTTTGCTTTATTCAAATGATCTAATTAAAGGAAATTTTGGATGTCTACAATACTAATTACAATGGAAAGATACATGCTGCTCTTTCCAACTGTTTTTGTTGGAACAATGAGAAATATTCAATAATAAATCGCAATGGACCACGTACCTGTGATCCTGTTTTCTCATCATATGATCAATGAATGCTTCGCGATGGAAAATATTGAATTCATTCCATCACGTGGTTCAATCAATGTTTATTAGCCTTTCAGCAATCTGCTTGTGCTCCAATTATTGAATTTCAGTTCTAATTTTCGTACCGAAGAATAAATCATCTGTTGTCCCATACTACTATACATGCACGATCTTGTTTCCTACGTTCAGCAGTTAAGTCATTTATCTCACCAGAAAAAAGTGCAAAATTTCATAAAATCATGGTTATGGACGCACATCGACAATAAAATCAAGCATTGGTCGAGAGGATCATAAATTTCAACTGTTTGTGGTGTTAAATTTCTTCCTTGCATAGGTACATGTATTGGTCAATGAGAAACTATAGATTTATGGTGAACGATAAACACACAGGATGACATTTTGAATTTCGAAATATGAAAAATCGTTTCTATGATATAATCTCATCACGCTGCTTTTTCACCCGGTATAACGGATGGTCACTTGTTTCATCATGATTTTTGACGCAAATGAATGACAAAGTATGAGTAGTGATAGTGATTATGACTAGGACGAAGACAGTGATTCATAAATTGGGCCTAAACGTATTTCTCTTAGGAAAATAGTCCATGGCGCTTCCCAAACTTTCAGCACGTCGAACAAGGACACATAATTCATCTGATTAGGAAGTTTCTCTTTATTTGCCATAACATATTGGCACCTCCTCTCCATCGAGACGAAACTTTACATAACTGGATAACGAGATTGCACACAGGGTCCTCTATTAGTTCGTTGTCAGCATTTGATTAATCTTTCAGCAGGACGAAAATGAGGAGATGCAACCGCACTCAGAAAACAAAAATTGTAATTGGCAACAAAATCTCAACCTATATATATGAGACTGAGGGAAATCTATTATACAGGGTGTCCCGAAAAGATATCGACAAATTTTCAGGGATGATAAGGGACATCAGTAAACACGGACTAGTAAACTTCGAGTAAACACGGACTACAAGAGATTGAAGAAAAATATACTGACCGTCAAGGAACAATTCGACAGTTTTGACTGCAACCATTTGCCTTTTGCTGTATGAAATAATTTCAGAAATCATCATGACATCTTGAGATCTAAAATTTCTAGTATTTATGTGCCATGACCTCGATGGGAGTGAACCTTATCCCAAGAAAGGTTTATCAAGAGAATGTTTCATCCCAGGGGTTACAGGAGTTGGCATTGAACCCAGGATCAACTAACCTAACCCAATATGGATGAACAGATCTATATCTAGTGGCCAAAGAAATCATCTGTATCCGATAACCAGAATGATATATGTCGATATGATATGAGCCTGAATAATTCCATAGATTTCCATAACCATCAATGTAACTCATTAGAGAACATTATTGAATCGAACATTATATTTATCAACAGCCGTTCACGAACTGATGTAAATTGTATGTGGACATTTTTCAAACGTTCTCAACTTTGCGAATACACATAATCGCCACACAATTTGCAAATAAATTTGTTCACAACGTTAACCCAATCTGTGCCTAGGAAGTACACCATTAACCTCGCTTCTTTCCCCATTGTTATTACCATTATTTCCCATTCACGAGGAGATTTATTAACAGGCCCGACTCTTTGACCGTCTAATAGATCGATATCTCTGATCTGAGATCGATATCTGGGAAGCCAACTGCAAGTTCTATACGATTGTTAACATTGCAAAGACAAGAAGCTTTTCTTACTGCTCGAAGGTTCTTCGTCGAGCTACAACGTCAAGACTTTCAGCATATTGGAACAGGTTGCTCTCTTTGCTGAAGCAAATAGGTATGTACGATAGTCTGCGAATACTACCACAAATTAACAATGCTCATTGATGAACATCGATGGAAAGGCGTGAAACACTTGCCAATCTCGTTCTGAAAGCAATAAATCTAGTGGAAAATAACCCAACTGTAATAATCTCGTTAGTCAAGAGTTGATTCGTTCAATATACGCTTTATACAAGTACTTAGATGAATATTTTTTGAATAAATATCATCTAGCCATAATCTGAATCAGTCGATATTTCATTATGACGGACTTCATCACCATTACTATCATGGAATTCTCTGACTGATGACATTCTTTTTTCTGGAATGACAGTATCTACGACTGGTCTTGAAACATTCATTGGAACACTAATTGTTCAATACCATACAACAGATATTTCTTACCTGCATTTATGATATCAAATAGTATACCAGATTATTTCATGAATGAGATATGGTGAGAATGATTGTGCATTGTCATCATTGACCTTTTCCATGAGTCCGAACCATCTGATTAACCCTTTTTGTATGTTTATTGACCATTTTACAAAAAACTGGTCGTTAAACTATTCATTGCATTCAACAATAAACAGATTATATAAATCCACAGATACCTAGTTACTTAGACTTACGCATGTTAGTTAATGAATGAAGTTGATGTGAGATAGATCGCTCAGAACAAAATCTAGTTACCTTGTGCTGATACATGATGTATATGTCCTCCTCTATATTGTAAAAATCACAAGAGATTCCGACTACCGACAACCAATTATGCAATACAATCAATTCAAAAGTGTAGGACTGAAAACATGTACTAATTGGCAACTTTTCTGCTAACAAGCGAAAACAGAAAGTGGATGCATATCATATTCGACAAAACCACTCCATCACATGGAAACTATTGTGAATAGAATGAATCGACTGAGTACATAGTGAAAAATACAGGGGGTTCTTGGTCAATCTTCTGATGAAACCAGTTAATTATTCGATTGGATCAAGTGTCTATGTGTCGATTAATCATCGAATACATCCACCGGATTCATAATGATTTCACCAGATAATATAAAACCGTTAAGCCTTCTAATTGTCAACAATTGAGAATTATTTGGCAAGTATCGATCTATACTAACCACCAAGTAGGTATCATTCATTTATATCATTGGAAACCTCCAGACATGAAAAAAGTACTTGAGGAGTTGCAAACTATTTAAAACTTTCTAGTTATTCTGAATCATTATTCTCGACTATCCTGAGATATATAATTTTTTAATACTAAAATAACATGTGTGCTCCCAGCAACAATCAGATCGTTCGTGAGAACAGAAATTGAGATACAATCTTAAATACCTTCACAGTGAGCTCTACTTTTGTGAGTGTGTGAATTTGTTGACCAGTCATTAACAGTATTCTATACACATCCTCTAGAAAACAATGCGATGATTATCTAATTGCTACTTTCTTAGGAAGACAATTTCGTCTCAATTCCTGAACAAGTTTTCAAATTAATGTGAAATCAAGTTAAAATACTGGCTTCATTAGAAACACCTTCTACACGTCTACGTTCACTCGCATTAGATTCACAGCGTGTTCCAAAATATATCGAAGATATTCTTGAATTATAGTCGAGTTCCATAGAAGAACTTATTCATGAAAGAATGGTACATCTATGATAGTTTATACATTTATGTACACGATTTGATCGATTATCAACACTGCTCTGATGTATCTATACACTATAATTATTCGCCTATAGGCTATATACAGGGTTGGGATAAAGTATGGAACCAAGTAAATATCTTTTAAACGAAAAGAACGATATCAATGCAATAGACAAAAATGCATCTAATTCACAATTTTTTGTTGATAATATACTTCTGGGTCAACTGGAAATGCCACCAACTTCTCCAATTTGAATGGGGCCCCCTATATATTTTTACAGATTTTGAAAGAGCTTTTGTTATTTCGAATTCAAACATACTGAGTTGAGGGTAAAAAATTCGTAAAAACGAGGAATATAGCACTTTAATCAACCTCCTTTGAGTTCTTTGGATTAGAGCAGAAAACTATTTAGATAAACTAATTGATGTTGTTAGTATGCATAGTAAAAAATAAACGAGTACTCTTTTGTTCTCCAAGTGTCAAATTCTAATTGACGGAAAGAAATTTTACATTTCACTCAATTGAATCATTCTCGATTGTACAATTTGGAAATTGTACGATTATTTATCACTATGCATACAAACAACATCAATTGGTTTATCCAAATAGTTTTGTGCTCTGATGCAAAAAGCTCAAAGGAGGTTGATTAGAGTGCTATATTCCTCGTTTTCACAAATTTATTCACAATAAACTCAGTGTGTATGAACTCAAAATAACAAGCTCTTCCAAAATCTGTGAAAATATATAGGGTGCCACATTTAAATTAAAGAAGTTGATGGCGGAAGTATATTATTAACAAAAAAATGTACATCAGGTGCATTCTGTTCCATTGCACTTACCTGCAAATTTTCATGAATATCGTTCCTTTCGTTCAAAAGATATTTACTTGGTTCCATACTTTCTCCCAACCATGTTATAGGATCTCATGTCTAAGTCCACAATCTTCCTTTTGTTTCCAAGTTTTTTTTCTGTTCTTTAGCAAAATAAGCCCCCTTATTATATCTACTTACTACTAAATAGAAAGAAAATATCTACGATGAATATCTTGGTAGATCTATGATAATTGGTGGGGATTGGGCAATATTTATGCTGATATTGATAAATGTCAGATCATCATGATGCTGAATATATGAAAATGATGATATCAGTTCATGCACAGTCTGCCATAATTCTGTTGCCTGTGATTTCCAAGCGAAGTGAACGAGGTTCATATCATTCCTTTTGAATCATTTCTTCCGAATGAACAAAGGCCACAAATAATTGATGTGTTTCTGGATGGGAGAGTTGATGAAAAATTCATCGACCAATTCGATTCATTCATGAACCAGATTTCTTGACCATTATGAAATCATTTCGTTCGTTTCCTCATTCGATCAAAGTCCCCTCCATGTAAATACGAATCGTGATTGGCACGCAATAGTTTCGCAGGACTCTACAATCAGCAGGAGATCACAACTTCGCCAATGAAATGTCGATTACCTACTGTGCATTATTGTAGTCCATTCGCCATCTTTAATCATTAGCTAGTGGCCCTCATTATTATTCATGGCAAATTAGAAATCATACAATGGGCGGATTAATTCTACACAACATTCGTCATTGGCCTCGATTTTATCAGTTGTTTTCTGTTAACCATTCTAAATGATGAATCAGGAGCTGTTTGCATGGAAGTGTTTATCTATATAAATATTGGCGGAGTCATTTATATACATACATATTTCAGTTCCACTGGTCGATAATGAAGAGAACACAATCTCATCACGCATGATCGAATTTAATATACAGGGTGGGCCAATGAAAACGAAACAAGAGAGAGATCAAGGAACTGACATCGGAATGAATTATTCTTTATGTAATGTTGGAGAGGAGAGGATTTGAGAAAACACACCAGGCACTTTTTAGAGGAACATCGTTCGAAAATTAGTCGATTATTTTCAAAAACTTTCTTCTCGAGAACTATTGCACTGAATTCCAAAAAAAAGGAAGCGTTGGTGAGAGATTTCGATTACCTTCAAAATGATGTATCGCTTGACCCGTCGAGACCATTTGAGATTCAAGGGTTGGAGCTCACCCCTCCGAGAGGTTTGAAGTGAAAAAGTTGATAACTTGCACAAAATATTTCCCCCTCCAAATAAAAATCGACCTGGTTCGAGCGTTTTTTTTTTTCTGAGAACGATAACTATGTCAAATCGGCCTTGTTTCGTTTTCATTGGGCCACCTAGTATTTCCAGACTTCAGAATCAAAGCAATATGTTAGAGTGGAAAAGACCTGACTCGATTGGCAAGCAGAAATCTTGAATCATAACCTCAAAATGATAGATTATACCCTTTAATGCATAGACGTTGTATCATTTCATGCATCCGGTTCATATCTCAAAAAATTCTAGCATTCAGTCTATGTTGGAAGATTCAGTAAAATCGATCGAATATTAGATCAAACTCATTATTGATTACCAATAATGATAATAATACAATGACACCAAAATAAAATCAGACATTGAGTATTGCGTAGTCGCAGTAACATGAAGCAAAGCCTCGTTCATCTCGCATTGGATCAGGATTGCAAATTGTCTTTTCCATCATTAATTCCTTCGAAACACGAACAAAATTCGTATTTGTCTCTTCGGATTTGCAAGTTCCTTGCACGAGATGCGTCTAAGATGATACTGGAATTATATGGTCGAACGTTTCACATACCTTCTAGATTTCATACAGACCGACGAGTAGGCGAAATATTCATTACAGTGTTGATCATGGTCATGTAAGGACGCAACTTATGAAAATTATATCGCATGTACATTAGGACAAGAATGTGCATAGTTGAAGACACGTCATTGCTATTGGAAAAATCTGACACAGTACTGTAACTCGATGCGTTTGTAGAGGAGATACAAGATTTCAGTCCAGATGTCCAGTTTGAATTAGGATGCAACGATGTTAGCTTTGGATCTTCAACTCCGTGTTAACTTCTTCTTTGAATCAATTTATACAACCATAGGCTGAACAGGGCAACAACATTTCGAACAAAGCTTCAAAATCCTTCCTTGATTTGATGGGCTAAACTGGCTGAAGAAACTTGGATTATTCACCAATTTTCAATATTCAAACAACAACTGAGTCTCTTTGTTTTAACATGCACTTATGGATCGATAAACTTCGCTGATCAATGGATTTGAGTGAATAATCTTACACTAAACTCGATTCGTATGAGAAAAACAAAAAAATCAATTTGGATAAAGGTGTTGCTACGAATGGTCTCTATAGGATGAAACAATCTACATTCAAAGATTTTTTTCAACGCAAAGTCGTAGATTCGAACAACTTTTGAGTCCCTCTACACGTTCTCAGAAGTTTGACAATCTGTTGCGTTTTGCAAATAGTTGATGATATTGTCATGTAACCGGTCCTTGTGGAAAACCAATGAATGTGACAAAATAGTGGTGCTATGAAAAGCATCCGTTATCGTGCGTATTAAATCGAAATCATTACTGGATTTTATTAGAAAACCTTAATGGAGCTATTTGAATATGTCCATTTATTCAATTAACAATACCTATTCACAAAATGACCGAGTGAATGGTACACGTTTTACGATAAACTGATCTCACTCGAATTGGGCTTCTTCATGTCGATTTGAAGGCAGTGGCTATCATTATAACCATAAACGAGCCCCACATAACACCTGGTTTACTGTTTTATTGATACAACATCGTTTCTTTCCGTTTGTTTTACCCGCCTTTCAAATGCTAATTGGACACCGCTAATGTATTTAACATTCTTGTTCGAGCAACGCTGTTAAAGATACATAAAGAGCGAACCTAGGTTAAATCTTGGAAAAAACCCCTTTGTATCAGATAATCCAATGGGCCTCATCCTGAGATTGGCACATTTTCATCCATGAGATGAATTGAAGTGATACTATTTTTAAGAAAATTCAAACAGCACTCGGAGGGAAAAATCGAGCGGTGATAGTTTTTCACAATGTTTATATGGAAAAAAACTATAACAACTCACAGAATCGAATTGAGGAATAAACCTTGCCGTTTTTCTGAATCGGCAACTGTGGGCAATTATACAGTGCTTCTCAAAAGTCCCCTACCCTCTCTTATCTTTGGAACGATTATTCTTGAACAAGTGGAATTTTGAAACTGAATATTCAATGTTCTGAACTTGACGTCTCAATGACATTGTGACCAATAATTTGAAATGAAACTCTACGGTAAGCTACACCTCTTTCAAAAGGTGTCGAAAAAACCTTCAATTCAATTTTGTTCGTGTTTATGGCAGTTTTGGCAACTTACTTTTAAAAAAAGCAAAGCTGTGACGAATTAAATCAGTCAATACTAAAATTCCGAATGCAAGCTCCATCTCTGGAGTTGTCAAATAATTCAGTAATATTCAGTTTCCAAATTCCAAAGATAAGAGGGAAGGAGGGGACTTTTGAGAAGCACTGTATATCAATAAACCTGTGTGTGAATCATAATCGCACAACGAGATATAGATTAATATCTATGATAGTGCATTTCCGCAATATGCTGCATTTCGAAACTTTGTGGGAGTGTCAAATTTTCGTGTTTCTTTCTTCGAGTAGCACGAATGTAGCTCCTTTCCAGTTCGAAAGAAAAAAATTGTATTTCGTGCAAAAATTTGAATTCATTAGAATCATAGCAGAGCGCTTTCGACTCTTAAGTCATCCTCCAGTGAAATTGAGAATATAAGTGAAAAAGTTTTCGAAATTTGGAAAAGTGAAAGTGAGGTTACCTACTCGCTCGTCGTGTATACAAGAAATCCATGGCATTTTTATTGATTTCCAAATTTCTAAAACTCTATCAATGAATTTTATTTCAAATTCAATCTTTCTGCTACGATTCCATTAAATAAAAATTTTTGCTCGAAATAAAAATTTCTTTGACATTCTACTCCTTCTAGTTTGACTGCGACTATCAGATGTATAGAAGAACATACCGGGTGTCCCTCTAATATCAGCAAGCAGCCGTGTCTTTCGGACCACTTATCACAATTTAGCATGATTTCTTCCGATTATGAATATCGAAATTACCACTCGAATCAATTACCAGAACAGATTTTCCAAACTTGTAAATTCTCGAAACTTTAAGAAAGCATCACAGGATAGGTATTGGTACTGCGAAAGTTCTTAAAAAACCGCCGATAAGTGCAAATTCACTCGATTTGGAAAGAGAAGAACCTGAAGTTACAATTCTGAAAGAAGATTTGAAATGACTCATCTGGTTCTACTGAAATTTGATATGTTGAAAAATGTTTCATGTGACAAAGAACATTTCGATTTGGATCTATATAGTGGGCCCTGAAATTACAATTTTTATTTGAAGATCTGAAATGACTCGTCTGATTCTGCTAAAATTTGATAGGTGCGTTAAAAAAATTTCATGTGACAAAAAACAAATGAAATTGAAACGAATATTGAACTGAGTATTGACCAATGGGCATAGCACTGAAATTTTTCAATAATTGCATATTTCAAATTCCTGCACCGATCGATACAATGATATCCACCGAATTTTTGACTGATGGCGAAATACTCGAACTTCATCCGTATCACTTATATCTTGAATAATGAACGTTTTTTTCTGTGTATGAAGCGCACCAAATTTTATCAGAATCACATGAAACCGTTTTGAATTCATGACGAAAAATTATTTCGAAATTGTCAGTTTGTACAGTACATTTTTGTACTGAGATGCGTTCGAATGAATTGAATTGATCTAGTTTTCTGTAAAAATCACTTAACAGATAACCACAAAAGGTATACGGATCCGAGAATATGGCAGTTAGTGACCACTTGAACCAAATAATTAATTATCCATCATTTTCGAACTTTCCTGGACGCTATCGGACCAAAGATTCTATATCCAAGGGTATTTATTCTGTATTGCCGGAAGGAATTATCAGGTAGTAAATTGATATGTGAAGACCAACCATTTGTGTGAGACTATTCCACAATACACACGTGTACGGTGTATCACGTTTCTGGAGAACATACGAAGTATCATCTGCATTTTAATGAGGCGAATGAGGGCTTACTGATATTGTCTTACTGAATGTGATTTTCGCAGATGAAATGACGGTCCAGAAAATTCCCAACATCAAAAATCATCTCATGGATCGCTTGTATTGTGAAGGTTTACGCAATTTTCATGCGTATCTACAGTAACTGCCTTAACTTTTGAGTTGTGAGCTTGTTTTTGAAAAAACTGATGATACAGCTCCTGTCGAAAGACCTATTTACATATTTATAACCAAGTTGGTCGCCGTATTTATTGTGTTTAATCTCAATAAACAAACAATAATGTTTACGACGTTATCTTTTGTCACTTGGTCACTTAATTTTGACCCAACCTCTTCATCTCACATTTGTAATACAATACATAGGAAATACAATTGCCATCATTTTTCTTGTGATATGAGAATGAATCAGTATTTCCTTCGTTCATATTTCGAAATATATTTCAGTTTCATTTCTAAACAACAGAATGGTCACCATTACAGAAAAAAGAAGAGTCATATTTTCTCCCTAGATTTTTCATGAAGAATGAAAGTGTTGTGGATTTCTTGGATCAATTCGAAAGATAACCTTACCATGCCATATACAATTATGCGTCCGACAGTGTTGAATTTTGACTGGTATAGCTGAATCATAAGTCATAATGACCAATCGAATGCTCTCTGTTGATGACAATCTTGGACATATTGAGTAAACCAGAGGTCCCTGAACTTTTGGACATTCAATTCAGAACTCTCAAATATGAATCAAAATCTTTTTGATTTTCCGATACCTCGAATGTGATTCCATTTCCAATTCAAGAATTCATCAGTATGTTTATATTTGTATTGCACACAAAAGTAAACTTGTAGGTATTACAGTCACGGTTAGACAATAAACATGCGAGTTTACTTTTCATCTAGATTAGATAAAGGATGTCAGTCATAAAAATGTAGAACCATTCGTGATTAACATTGCGGCTAAACAAACAATTCCTGAAAATATTTACCACGAACTCTAGTTTGGTTTACCTACCTGTCATATTTCTGAGCCTTTGAAGTTAGCTATAGATATTTTTCCTTTCAAATGAATATTATGATACTACCCAATAAGGAGTACAGTCAAAGTGTACTGTCAAAAATTCAGGAAGTACCAGAATTGAGTAATTTTGTCATCAAACGAAATGGAAGAGCGAAACTTTTTCAACTTCTGTTCTTCCGGAAGAGGAAGTTGTAATGCATAAAATACTTCAAGTTTAATCAAAGGTGAACATTCTCTTAAAAACTTGGAAAGAAGTCGAGGAAATGTGTTTGAAGCAATCAAGGATTGAGCCTCTTCGATTTCTTGAAACGTCAGTTTATACGTTCAGAATTGAAGATGCTGAAGCTGAAATTGTGACTTCAGGCAAATTTCATTGTGAGATACCAAAAGAGAACTTCTTTGAGAAGGAAAATCTCGAGTTTTGAAGGCGATGAGTAGAACTTTTTATAGGATACCTGTATGTTGTATGCATCCTCTAAATGGACTCTTTGCTGGATAAAATCAACTTTGATCAATTGATAATACTATGAGGATGTAGAAAAAATTCATTGGCGTTGACTGGGAGAGGGTAGCGTCATGGTCTTTATGCCTACCTAATTGTCTAATCATATTCAGAATAAGAGTTTACATTTTCGTTAATAGACGAATACCTGAAGGAAAAACGCTATTTCATCCTCTCAGCAATTGATATGACGAAATAAACCGATTAAAAATAACTGATCCGCGAAAACAGTCTTTAACATCGGACCTCACAAAATAAACGGTTCAATGACCACCCCTTTTAATGGATCACGGTCATAATAAAGTGCCCTTTTGCATATACCGAGGGTTGACCACCTGATGAAGAAGAACTGAGAAGTCATAATTATAGCAGTGAGTCAGCAGATAATTATTAGTGAGTTAACGATTGCCTCTCACCAATTACTCATATTCAGAAATTAAAATATTGAATCACATAAACCGATGAACGTATACAACACTCTGTGTAAGAAAAATAAGAGTCAAATGATTTTCTCATATCACCAAAATATTGTAATATCAGATTTGGTACGATAAGTTGATAGAATTATGAATTTTAAATACATAACTCAATATTTTATGCTACCGTTTTATTTTATGTTCGCTATATTTGATTTTCCTCAATAACGCGATATTGATCATTTTTTTTTATATTTCGAAGTTGTGTTTATGTGTCGGGAACGTTATTTTTGAACTGAGTTGACAAAACTATTTTTGAAAACCGAGAGTTCTAATACCTAGCTGTGATTTTCGTAACCCAGGTGCGGGCTCAGCAAAGAATTTCACAACTTTGCCGTTCTATCGATGAATGATGCTTGATATAGCGATGTTCGACAGGTCTCGAGCCCGAAAGTGTAGGGGTGACCAGCCTGAGCTCGTCTGGTTTGTCTACTAGGAATCGCGCGTGGTGGCATAATAGATGATATTTCCGTTTAGCACCGACCGTGAAAGTACCTATAAAAAAGGCAGAGATCGCCGACCTTTCTACGATGATCTAGAGAGGTCAATGATTTGGTGAGTGTTGTATCATCGACTAGGCGGATAGCTCTCTTCTGAATTGAATCTAAGAGATTCAGCGTATGTTCGGAGGCTGAGCTCCAAACATGTGAACAGTACAGGTCCAGGACAGGTCTAATTCGTGCTTTGTAGATCATAAGCAGCTGCTGGGATGTGAAGTATCTCTTCGCACGGAAAAGAAAACCAAGTTTTCGTGAAGAAGTCTTCGCAATGGACATGGTGGTGACACCCAGCATGGATATTGATTTGTTTACAAGGAATTTTCGGAAAAGATTCCTAGTTGCAAAGAATGTGTGCTGTGAACTATTCATTCATTGTTATGCCTACCTAAGTTAGTTCAATAACATCGATATTCAAGTTGGGACCAAAAATCTGTAGAGGAACGATTCGTTTCAATATATTTCCTTGGTAAGAATCTTGGCGATAGGCTTACCTCTGTTATTGAACCATTCCACAACAATACGATCAATCAAGAGGCCGTTAATGGTCAGTACTCGGGCCAGTCTCAACCCTTCACTTCACCCTTTCTTTCTATATACATGCTTTTCCGGTCAATTTCCTGGTTTGACCGCAAGTGACCAACTCAACCTCGTGTGAACCGCCACAAAAAGGGTGTTCGACTCGACTCGAGTTCAACCCCCTTCGACGAGCCCCATCCAAGAATTACTTCTTGTACCGGCAATGTACAGGTAGTTGTGACTTCGTTCAGTGTCTTGCACACTGAGGGTTATTAAAAGAAGATTCACCTATTAAGGTCTCGTGCCGTATTCAAAAGAAGGAGGGAGATTTGTTTGATGTTGTTAAATGGGGACGATGATGGGCACACGACTGTCCAACATTTTTTCGGTATAGCTACTTGGGTCACAGGATGAAGTGGGTTTAGATTTTTCAGGTGCAGATGTTTACGAGAAAAAATAATTGATCTTCATTTCAGTGGAACAAACTTCTCTTTCATTTTTCAGCTTTTTGTGGGATTTTCTCTCCTCGTTTATAAAAAATAGAGTAGATGTTATTGAAAATTAATTCAATATATTTGTAGTAAGGACAGATTTGGGATCTGCCCCAAAATGTCAGTGCGCTTGAAATCAAACCTTTAGATACATAAAAGAGCGAGTAAAAGAGAAATTCTGTATTGGTCAGTGACACCTTGTTTTTGAAAATTTGGAAATACAAATATATTTAATAAGAATAAAACCTCTACTTATCTTTGTGGACGTTTCGGGAACGAATCTGCTCTCGTTCTCAACACAATTAAAATATTTTTAATAACTTCTACTCTATTTTTTAGAAACGACGAGAGAAAATCCAACGAAAAGCTGAAAAATGAATGTACCACCTCCTCGAAGAACTTACAGACAAACTTCTCTTTCTTCATAAACATTTTCACGGATCATATAGGGTCTGCTCGTTGAACCATATAATAAGAACATGGAACAACTATTTATTGCTCCTTGTTGACGATTAGGACTGTAATTAGATGTGAAGTATACCTTTTATAAGATTTTTGATATGCGGTCTCTAAAGTGATCATGAAAAGCTTTGAGATTTTTCTCAGTTTTGAAAGTTATATGGGTCGAATATTTTTGTATTACAAACTATAGATTTTCTGATAAGAGACATCGAATATATTAACATAAACAAGAAAGCATCATGCCAGATCTAGAGATATGTATTGCAGCTTTAATTGCTTAAAGCTTGCCGAAAGCTTTTCGCGAGAAATTTAAAGTGACGAGACACCTGTCCAACTATTATCAATGGAAAAAAATGAGAATTAGTCATGTCGATACATTTGAAAACTCAGAATTAAGAAATCAGAACTGATCATCATGCTCACCTATAACAACAAACCCATATTTTTCGAGATAATCCAGGAACAAGATTGAAAATTATAACTTTTCGACTCGTTTCTCACAAAGGATGCTCCTTATACCTTCCTCGTATAGGATATGTCAGTATTTGAAAATATATTGCTCAAAGTCCCTACAAGAGTTTTTTCAAAACATACTAATAAGGAAGTTATAGGCCTTCGAAGGTAATTTCCTTGAATTATTTTTTTGACTATGGATTTTTTTTTCAAAATTGGCACACCCAGTAGTATTGTTGCTCTGTATCCTTTGACCGAAAGGTTCTCAACTGACCTAGACCTTCAACAAAAACCCATAAGTTTTCTCTTAATATTTATACTTATTTGAGTGATAACAACTTGATCAATCAGAATTGATCATCATGCTCACCTATAACGACTCACTTTACGTTCATTCAATATTATGTTGGAAGGCACTTCACGAAGAACAAGAATATTTATCGAATACTGTCTGTAGGTTAATCCAGGAGGCATTGTTTTCATTTTTTATAGATTTTCTGGGATATTCACAAAACGAAAGAGCATTGGAGATAATACGAGCAGATTAGTTCCCGAAACGTCCACAAGATGAGTTGAAGTTTTGTTTTCATTCGATATTTATGTATCCAATTTTTTTGAAAAACAAGGTGTCTTTTGTGGGTATCTGGAGGTTGAATCACAAAATCTGTCCTCACTACAAATATATTGAAATAATTATCGAAACTTCTACTGTTATTTTTAGAAACGAGGAGAGAATATCCCGGAAAATCTACAGTTCCACTAAGTTTTCAAACCACAAAAACCTCGAAATCTCAAATACAAGCGTTTCGAACACCCCGATCTCAACCGTTTCGCAATCAGAAGCGAACTGAAAAGATCCGCAAGTTGAAAAATAGCGCGCAAGTCTATTTGCTGGAAAATCATTATAACTTTTCGTTTCAACTTTCAACAGTGTCGGCAGGCAATCAAATCAAAACAAATCAAACGAATGTCAGTTCGTGAAAGAAACCAAACAGCTTACCTTGAGCGATCCGAACAGCAGGCATTTTGATTCTCATTTTGAAAACGTTGGAAAGAGTCGTGTCGAGCGCGTAACCATCAACCGCTAGTCCATCTTCGCGGCGACGACAATCATCCACCGAATCATCGCCACAACGTCACCGCACTCGCGATATTCGAAGTTGCACGATCGCGACGCGAAGGGTCGAAAAGCGCGCTCCGCAAACGTTGGATGTGCGACGGCAGGTCCAGACGCGTGTGAGGAAGCGGCCGGCTTACAGACAGGCGATTCTCGGCCGCCCGCGATCGTGTCGCGCCGGCTGAGATCGGGCGCGGTCGGCGGCCAGTCGCTAGCCAGCGGTCCGTAGCGCGGAAGAGGGGGGGGGTAGGGGATAGCGCGCCGCCGCGGATGGGTCGGGGTGGGGGGGGGTGGTGGCCGTCGGTGTCCCGGATGCGATCTTCCTGCCCGCTCCGGTGTGTGCGTCGGGGGTGTTTTTTGTTTTTCGGTTTTTCTATCAGCGACGCGCTCGATTCTACGATGTTCGAACTATTCATCATTGATTTTTTCATCATTTCGATGGGCTTTTTTCGGTACTTGAATATTTTGACCTCAGGAACCCCAATTTCACAACATATTTCTCCATATTTTTCGAGAAATTAAAACTCCATGTTTTCGACTCGTTTCGTGTAGTAGATCATATCCGATCGGACATTCACTTCTCACAAAGGATGCTCCTTATACCTTCCTCATATAGGATATGTTAGTATTTGAAAATATATTGCTCACAAGTCCCTACAAGATTTTTTTGGAAACATACTAATAAGTAAGTTATAGGCCTGCATATTTAATTTCCTTGATTTATTTGTCTACAGATAGTTTTTCAAATTTGGCACACCCAGTAGTATTCGATCGAAAGGGCCTCAACTGACCTAGACCTTCAAAAAAAGCCCATAACTTTTCTCTCGTTTTTTTTTCATATAATTCCTAAAGACGTATCTCTGAAGAGCATAAAAAAATACTCGAAAAGTTCCTCTTGTTTTATCTCCATAAAGTGGGTAGTTTCCGAGAAAAACGGTTTTCAAAATTTGCTCGCACTAAATCTCTGGGAACAATTTTAGTGTCTGTTGTCGAGGAAACAAGAAGCAAAGTTTGCTTTGGAATCAATTCTGACAGATGACAATTCGTTGTTTGTAGAGACGATCGCAGGATAAGTCCAAAATTATCGAAAATATGTCATTCAATTCAGTTAAATCACCCAAAATATATAATATTCTCAAACATTTTTATGCTTCGAACTGAAATTGGCGAATAAACTTCTAGACAGTCCCCATTCAAGTTCATTTGAGAACTTCTCTATGGGTATGAACTGCATCTAGAAAGCTTATTAACAGCCGTGGATCGAATGTAATGATTTCCATAATACAGTTATTTATATCTTGTCTCATGTTATACATTCTGAATACAGCGAATAAAAATGATACGCTGAAATTCCCTATAGTCAAACAATATTGACAATTGATGACATTAATCTGTAGTAGATAGCATGATAAATTTCGTGTTTTTCAATGGTCAGGAGCCATGATTGAACACCGCTTGTGAAAGTCATCGTCAATTCATTTGGCAGAATATGAGTCTAGGACCAATACATGAAGAACAGCTTTGTCCAGCAGATTTACTCGCCTTGAAAGATGAATAAATATAAATTGATAAAATAATGAAAGTTTCGATATATTGAGATAATACGAACGGAAATGAAACTTTTCAGAATCAAAACTTTCAACTGTGAGCTTCACCCTCATAAACCACCCCAAACAAGCACTGCGGAGGTTTTTCTCGTTCATCACAGAAACCACTGGAAGCACTAGAAAAAAAATGTTTATCTGATCAATTCTCACGAATTCATTGACCTCTCTAGAACATCGCAAAGAAGGGCGATCTCTCTCTATTTGATCTTTTCTGAACTTCTTTCTACCAATAGAACGGCAAATTTATTTGCCGTTTCAAGAAAGAATCCTCTCTAACCAACAAAAACTGTCAACTGCTCTATTTGGAGCAATACTTCGCTTAGTCGATACCATTTCAAAGCCTGAAATGTTTTCGAGGTGTACCACAAGAATTTTACCAATTTCACTTCCACATTTCCATCCATTATCCGGTTTAACCAAATTTGAATCATGCAATTATTCATTACTGATTTGTTATTTGTTACGATCTCCTGAACAAGTCAATCATTTGACAATGTTGTTAGTTGATCGTAATTATTGCTGTGATTTTCTGTATTAATCGAGATTCATGACACTTTTCTGCATTATGCATATTCTTCTTGTTAGGGACTTTCGAATGCTTCGTGAGTTTTTTTGTCCACATTATCATTTCATATATTTGTAACCATTAAACAAGAATATTTGTGAGACTGTACCTGGCTAGTCCACCAGCATGTAGGTAGAAAGATAAGGATATCAGACAAACTTTGATAACCTAGGAAAACAGCGATAAGACCAAAATATGACCATACGAGCGTATATTTATAGCAGTTCCGTAGAAATACTATGTTCATAGAACGATACCAAAGTTCAAATACTGGGCGTTCAGTGGGAGAAGCGAAACTAGTGGATTAGTTTGCTTGTATCAGCAAGTTTTCTTGCACTTCCTTTATCAATACTTATAACATAAATCGATTTATATCGAATAATTCATGTCGCTCAATACAAAAAAAACAAAATACATAGCATTTTCAATCACAAATTACAATAGACCTAATTACAATAATCTCAAAATTGAAAACTCCAATGATCTCATAACAGAAGGTGACAATATCAAGTATTTAGGTGTTACCATCGATAAATATCTTAAATGGGATCTACATATCGTAGAATTAGTAAAAAAAGTTCGTAGATTCATATACAAAATGTACCATATCCGAAAAATCCTAAATAAAGAACAACTACTTATTATATATAGATCACTGGTAGAATCCATTATAAGATATGGTATATTAGTATGGGGCGGATCATATGAAAATACCCTTCATCCACTAAATGTAGTCCAAAATTATATACTAAAAGTTATGTTCCAAAGAGGTAAGCTTTTTTCAACCAGTCTACTATATAAGGAAAACATTTTGAACGTCAGATATCTTTATTTCATAACAATTTCAACATTCTACTACAAAAATAGTCAATACCTACAACAAATATCTCATTCTTATAACACACGAGCAAAACAAAATGAACAAATAACAATTCCAATGTTCAAAAAAGACTCCTCTCAAAGATTTGTGAATTATTTGGCACCAAAAGTTTTCAATATACTGCCTCTAGAAATAAGAACAGCTAGCACTGTGAAACTTTTCAATAAAAATTGTAAAAAATATATTTGTACAAACTACAATAAGTTTGAAGCATTGTTATGAAAGCCATTTGTAAACTATTTGTAAATAATCAACAAATAATTAGTTGATTAATTATGTCACCGATTATCACACATTACACATTAGAATATAATATATTATAATATAAACAAACACTTATAACTGGATACTTGTCATATGTCTCAAATTACTATATTCTTGTTAACCGATACTTGCACATACAAGTGTTATACACTTAGGTGCAAAAGAAAAACACTAATGCAATTTATTATTTCCATAGTCTTTGTACATATGTTATTAATGTATATTATGTGAGCAATAAATTCAAATTCAAATTCAAATTATGGATCTTTATGAATGTATGTGGTTTCGAGATTCATTTGTTGATTTTGATGAAATAAAATAATCCTTCTTTTGAGGATATTCATTGTTTTGGCAAACTTTACGTTTTGTTATTCATCACAACTCAGCATAACACGTGTGAGGATGCCCAAAACTGATATCTGATCTGTTTAGAAACATAATCATACATATGATCACGTAGAATCCTGCCTAGTAAAAATACGTGGAATCATAGAAATCTTCTGTCATTGGAAAATAAATTTTTACGAATGACATTCTCCAAAAATTTTCAAAAGATACTACTCTTCGATAATTCTTGAAATTGAATCAATTTACACAGCTTTCTAGTGAAAGTGAGAGTTGCTGTAACTAAATCCGTTGATGAATCGATCATCCACAGTTTGAGAATCTTGTACCTGATGAAATACCCTTCATTCAGATCTCAAATCACCAGTAGGCAAGTATACTCAATGTATCTCAAGGAATTGGTACGAATAAATCATTATTAAAAATAAAAATGGAAATTATAATATTAATAGGTCAGATTTATGATCTGCTCCAAAACGTCACTGCGCTTGGAACTCAACCTTCAGATACCTGAAAAAATAATATTCCATTTGTCAGTGACACCTTGTTTTCTTAGAGAATATCAGGAAAAGGCGAACCTATTTTCGATGGAAATCAAAATTTCTGCAGGTGGACATTTTAAGAACGAATCTGTCTTTGTTTCTTTCTTAGCAATGATCGTCTTTTACATCAAACTGTGACAAGATGTCAGACATAGGAATTCTGGTAACCATTTCTGTTTCTTCATAAATTGATATTGAAATTACCACTTTCATTTACTCAGTTTTAGGAAGTGCATGCCAAGTTCTGTCTAAACCAACTGAACGAGAAGCAATATCATTGTTTTCGTTCTGCTTCTTCTGTTTGCAGAAGAATGCAAACAGATTTTTTTTCATTTTTCATTCTCTGCTTGTCAAAAGAAGTGTAGTTTCAAACTCAGCAAATTTCCCCTGCAAGAAACTCACATAGGTAACTCACGTTGGTAGATAGCTGAGAGCCAACGGAGTTGATAATTCCATCTAGTTTGTATTATTTTCCAAACGCTTGTTCACTGCTGAAGCTATTGTATCACGAAATATAAACGAATTCGTGTTCATTAACATTTCGAACATCGGTTGGAGCAACAAGAACAGAGACAGTGACGTGAAGAAAATCGCTACATAAACCCCATAACAGCTGTTGAACTCATTGAAGCTGGAGGAGAAAATCTAATAAATAAAGTCGCGAAACTTTTCCGCCCAACTTTTCACATTATCATTCAAAAGGGAAATCGTGCTCGAGCGCATTCCAAACTGTTTAAAATAATTAATTAACTTTTCTGACTTTTTAAGTACACATTACTGCAAGTGGGGTGGGGTTGTGGGAATTTTCCGCGTCGTGGCGCCACTTGTAGCGTTGTCGGAGGCGTCGGGACGGCTGAAATGCGCTTGATTCACAGGAAACGGTTTCACGTAATCTCGTAGACTCGGGAGAATCTTATGGTATATGAATGTTATTCGTTATCGTCATTATTACTCATCTTCTTTGTTGCCGAAGCAATTCTCAGAAGCACCGAAGGGCTTGTGCGAGTGAAGGAGACGGAGATCTACAGTTTATACAAGTGGAATCCAAACCGCTGTGGCATTCGGGATAGTTCTATGTAGAACTTCATGATATACATTGTACAGCGCATAAGAAAAAAACCCAAATCCAACGGCCAGCCAGGAATCGAACCCACGACCTCATGATTACTATGATGTCGCTTGACCATCTCGACTACCTGGCCGCCTGAAATAAATTATTGTCCAAACACATAGCACAAGACTTTTTTGCGAGATTATGATTTTTATTTTCGCAGGGTAATCCTTAGATACACTCATGGAAATGGGTGGAAAAAACAGTCTATGTTCTGCAAAATATTGCTGTAACTATAATGCATTTTCTCAAAACGGGGATTTAATAATCATATATTGTTATAAAATGATTTTGATACCCGTTCTGCAATGGTATATTATCATCATCATTATTAACCTCATTGATTTTTTATTTAATTCTGATTCAAGCCCAATCGTATGCTTGTCAGTACTGCCACTTTGATTCTCATTGATGATGTGAGAATGAGTGAAAAGTTAATGAAATCCAGTTTGATGTGAGATATGTGGTGTGAAGTTTATATCGATAAGCGAATATAAACATCATCAATATGCCGAATGTGATGTGGCTTTGATAAATTCAATAATATCCATATATGAGTATTCTTCATTCGGTTGATTTCTTTCTGTAAATTTAGGATTCGAATTTAGGCGACCGTCTAAAACAACGACAAATTCTAATTGTGTCAATTTCTTTCGATATGCGATATTTTACAAACCATCACTTTAAGAATACTAAATGTTGATTCATCTCTTAGCAGATTCTGTTCTCTACAAATTCTCTTTGTCATTTCCACTGCCTTGATTCTGTTCCTCCTAGTGTGATATACATGTCATATCATTACGACGTCACAGATCGTCCAAGACCTCAAGAAAACTGTCATTTCAAGGTGAAATTTGAAGGTGAATTCATGCAAGCATACATTCAAACTGAGATGAGTTCAGCACTGAAACTAATACGATGAACCGTATGATCTGTCAATGTCACTGAAATGTCAGATGTCAGATGTAAATGTCACTGAAATGTCAGTCACATTGACAGATGACATCTGTCAATGTCACTGACATTTCAGTGACATTGACAGATACTGACATTTCTATAAAAGCCTGGACAAATTTCCATCTCTATTGATTTGTTATTGTTCTTGAACAATTCTGCATGGAAACCAGTTGTTTAGTTTGAGATTCGCCCATGTCTCACGTGAAAATTGTTTGTCGCAATCAGCGTTCGTCCTTCCTATAGTGACCCTTGCAGGATAACAAAAACGCGTTGATGGAACGACCTTCCGTGGGATGAATCGATTGCAAAGGCTACATGTCGTACCATTACGACGTCAAAGATATATCGAGGTGTTAGTTGTAGATGTCAAAGGTTTCGTCAGTTATTACGAAGCGATCACGCGTCGAATTCGTCGATTCATCGACCTGTAATTAATAGTACTGTATATGTGCCGTGGTGGCAGTGGCGTGCAATGTTACTCACGTCAGGTTCGGCAGGAATATGGAAAGGTGAAAATTAACCTCCATCATCCACCAAAAGTCGATAATTGCATTGAACGGGACGTTGCACTTGGAACTGAATTTGTGAAAACAGTTAATGGGTTCTTGAATAACTAATCCGAGTTAACAAACACTCACGCAACATATATGTGTAACTATACTGAATAAAAAAGTGAAAATAAACTGCGAGACGCGATCCCGATTGATGAAAATTCTAATTAGCGTCAGCGATTAACAATCAATATCGGAAATCGCTTTATTGTTAGACGAAAGCGATAATTTTTCGATCCTTAAGAATTGTTATTGATTGTTATTTGCATATATAGAGTAAAGCGCCAGTAGCGTAGGCGCAGCGGGTCGTTTATATTGGTTTCTACTTTTATTATTGTATATTTTGAGTTGCGAGAGTGCTCAGACAGTGAAGTAGATCTATCTTTATAATTTACATACGTATATATCTGCGAGGGCAAAGTGTGTATCGATAATTTACAACTTTTCTGGGGGGTATGCACTGCTTTTGTGCTTCTATTGTATGCACGCCACTGCGTGGTGGTGTTAGTTGCAAAAATGTTTGAAGGAGCATCGTGACCTGATGGGAACAGTGGAAGATCGTCATTTCCTAGAGAACCCAGATAACGAATGATAATGTTTTATCCTCGATGGAAGCGTGGACTTTTTTTTTAATTTCATCGAAATTATATTTTTTCTTGAACGGAAAATCACACTATTCGATCTTAATTCAAATTTCCCATTCAATTCCTACCCCACATGAATCAGGAGTCATAACTTCACAACTCTGGAACTCTTTAGATTCGACGGATATAAGGATTAATTAATAGAATCAATGAAAATGAAAATCACCGATAATTTTTGTTGAATATGCATAAATGCACGAGCATTTTTTGTCAGTTCAACTTGCATTAGTGAAGGTTTGCCAAAAATTATCTGTAGTTTTCACTACAATAATTATGTTTCGTGAGAAAATGTTATGAATCAAAACACTCATCAAGTTGTATCTTCAAAACCGATATTTAAAATAATCTTTAGTTTTTCATATTGAATATGCTAATATACTGCTATGCTAATACTGATTTCGAGTAATTCAATGATGCATTATTTGGGCTCTTTTGGAACGAAGATATCCAATGAAATACCCAAGAAAAATTGGGACGAATATTTCGCAAATAGAATTCCTGTATGTGAAACGTCAATTTGACAACATAATGGCTGAGGTTCATGAATCCTGGGAAGTATCTATCTATATACAACATCACCAGTGAAAATTTTTACGATAATCCGAGTCACGTCATTTGAAGAAAAAACAAAGAGAATCAATTATTCAGTAACTTCCCAGTTATCCTTTTCGGGATTATTTTTCTCTCTTGTAAAATTTTGATCAACTCATTCGTTTGAGAGATAAACAATTTGAATAACTTCGAACCGTGAATATTGGTGTGCCTACTACATTTCTATACTACCGATATCAACAATTTTCTCATTGTGTTACCGAACTGCGATAGAGTTGGAGTAACATCGAAGATGCCCCAAGAATTTGACCTACGACCTGATTTCTACTGCAGCTAACAGTTCCGTTTACCCTCAGGCGACTGCGATTGTATTTTGGTCTAACAACGATACGTGAGACAACTTTTATGCACGCTATAATACCATTATTCGATCATGCGAAGATTGCCGAAGCGACTACATTGATAGATTCGTAGAAAATTAACGAAGTATAGTAGACGTCGCGATAATCTGCGGATGAAAAAAACACAAAGCGTGCCGCTCGATGTTGAACATGTCGTTTGGGAAGCCATAAATTCAGTGGAAAACAGCCCAATTTTTTTCAAAAGTCATTTCCATAGACCATTGAGTGTGAGACAAAGTTTGTGAAGCCACATTTTTCAGGGTATGAGTATCCTAGTTGACAACAAATCAAAATTGAATTTTGAAAAATCATTCTCATGGTATACTGATCGAATCAACTCTCAAATGTATGGCTTTGAGAACGATACTGGCATGCGTTTCGCCCATTTTCATCGATATGTTTATGAATCAGCGACGTTTCTTTGTAGGTTTTTATTTGCAGATTATCATGACGACTACTATACTATTCGTGATTATATTTCATATATTCCTAGAAGCAGGTTAGGGATGAATGATAATTCTTATTGATTATTTTAGGAAGATATTTCTCAATTTTCAAACATCAATTTGAAAATTCAATCAGAAGATTCGATAAAATACCCCATATCTCGTTAATAAATACCAATCAATATGGTATTGTCCACAGTTTTTTTCATCCCGAAGGGAAGATCATTCATGATATGGGATTTTGTTGGATTATAGCCCTATACAGGGTGTCACTAAATAAGTGTAGAACATTGCATTTATAAAGATGTATCTCTGTAGTTGTTCGTAAAAAAAATTTTTGCTATGTACTGGTTCGTTTTGGGAAATGCATTTTTGAATGGTAAACAAATAATAAGACAAAAATTTACATTGGAAATAAATTTTCGGGGTTGCGTTCTCCACCCCTCACATCCATTGTAACTTTTTTAGTGCTCGTGAAAAATCTTAACATGGGATGCTCCAATGAAGTTTCTTCGTATGAAAGATCCTACCTATTTTTCGATGAGGAATCATCCCTCAAATGTTCTACACTTATAAAGTAACATCCTGTATTGGTTTGTATACGGACCGTTGTATGACCAAGCAAAGTACTTAACCGCCTGCTATAATGTTGAAAAATGTGGTGAAATTCTCTTTCAAGAACTATGAAATGAAATGAATGGAACTCGCGTTCCTTCAATGTAATAATATGACTTTCTTCGATGATATTTCATGATCAAAAACCGCTAGCGTTACATTTTTCAATCTTCGTAAAATTCAGCAGAACAAAGATACATTCTTAAAAATTGACATCCATTGTTGATTGTGCCTATTTTGCATTGAATACAGAATGAATTGACACCCACTACCCAGTCCTCCTCTACTATATCATTATTGCTATATAGATCTCACGTATCTTGGCATGGTATATGTTATTATATCAGCATGTGGAAATTTATTTTTTTTCATATATATATTTCCGGAAAATGCATTTCGATAATGATAAATTTCAGGACGAGAGGATTATACATAATTTCGTGTAAACATTCTCAAATTTTTCATTCGCAACTTATTGAACTTTGCATCTCGAAAAAAAAAAAATCGGAAAATGGTCATAGTTCCTCCCGAAATTTATTCAAAGGTGCAGCGTTTTTTGGTTGACTGTTTTCCGAGTCAAATTGCTTAAGAAAACAGTTTAGAATTTGACCAACACAAAACCTATAATAATAAAATCGCGTAATCTCATGACCAATAATTCTAATAACAATAACCACTAAGTCGAATCTATATTGAATTATATCATATCCTTATTATATCCTTTTCATGGATCTATTAAAGGGTTTTTGGTATATATCTGGGGTAATTTAATTTCATTATTCTCTTGTGAAGGCATTAGGAGTCATCATTAGTTATATAGTTCCCAGATATTGGTCAAGCTTCAAATGGGTCTCAGATACCTGCAAGGCCATAAATATCTTCCGAAGATTCCTCATACATTTCTATCAATTATCTAAATGAAATTTTATCATCAATGTTTTAACATTTGATAGATTTTTATATTCATGACAATTTGATGTCGATGGTGTCTGCCCGACTGTAAAAGAAGCAAGCCTAGCTCGAACTCGTTATAATTTCGAAATCGATTCCAAGAGAGATATGAACTTCGTTGTTGTAATAGAATTATTGATTTTATTATTTTTAATTATTATTTTTCATTATTTTTCGAGTTCCATTGTAATTGGAGCTGTGATAATAGTTCACGATATAAAATTTCCGAATGTAACTTGGGTGGTTAGAAATTGGTCCCTCTAACCAAAAACTGCAATATGTTTCCTCCCTGTATATCCAGGGATATGTCCTCCTGGATATACAAACATTCATCGGTTTATGTTAGCCTGGTACCATAAAATTGTGAAGAATAACCCAGACCGAAAACAAGGGAGCATGCGGTCGACTTCTTGGGATAAACTCTGTTTACAATAAAATCGATGTTAGGATGTATACAAATGTCAACTAGGCGGACCACACATGAATATAACATAAATATGTAGAACTTCGGTGCTGTGGAATTGATTTCAACTTGTTCAGCTTTCATTATGAAATACACTGTTTAATTCGACGTTTTCATAAGAGCAGGCTAAGTTGTCATGATCAGAGGCTTTAATCATGCTGTTGAGGCTTCCTTTTCTCTTATTCTTCTTCCTTTTCTTCATCAGGAAAGACTTCACTAGGCAAAGAATTCCACAACTTTGCCGTTCTATTGATGAATGATGCTTGGTATAGCGATGTTCGACAGGTCTCGAGCCTGACAGTGTAGGGGTGACCAGCCTGAGCTCGTCTGGTTTGTCTACTAGGAATCGCGCGTGGTGGCATAATAGATGATATTTCCGTTGAGCACCGACCGTGAAAGTACCTATAAAAAAGGCAAAAATCGCCGACCTTTCTACGATGATTTAGAGAGGTCAATGATTTGGTGAGTGTTGTGTCATCGACTAGGCGAATAGCTCTCTTCTGAATTGAATCTAAGAGCTTAAGCGTATGTTTGGGGGCTGAGCTCCAAACATGTGAGCAGTACTCCAGGACAGGTCGAATTTGTGCTTTGTAGATCATAAGCAGTTGCTGGGATGTGAAGTATCTCTTCGCACGGAAAAGAAAACCGAGTTTTTGTGAAGCAGTTTTCGCAATGGACCTCACATGATTGTGTGGGATTTGACCTTTGATTCGATTTTTATTGGGGATGTTGTTAGGGTGGTTGAAGGGGTGCCGTTGCTAGAATTCGTCTACCAACAAATATGGCTATTTTTTCAGGTTTCTGGAAAATTGAAAATTCTCGAAAAACCCCGAATTTCTCTATAATCATTTCTATCATTTTTCGCTCGATATCGATAGAGAGTGGAAGTGCTGAGGTTAGGACGGTACTTTTCATAGTGCTCCGGTGAATTTTAAATCATTGAAAATCTGAGGATATCTAAATGATACTCCGAAATTGAATAGAATCGCAACATCCAGAAAAAAAAAGGATAAATTCTGTGAAAGTGAATTGTTCATTATCTGAGTCCATCCTGAATGCCTCAACGAGTCTCTCTCTTCATCTCAGATGTTTTGATATGGAATGATCGAAACCGTTACATATTGATACCTTCAGCGATATATATATATATATAATTCCACAAAATGGTGTTATAAATAGTCTGTATTTATACCTCCCAAAAAGATTACGCCCCAGACATACAAAATAATAGGGTTACGTGGTTTTCGTTTGTATTTCTTCCAACGTGACCAAGAGGCAAAAAATGACCGCTTGCCTCATTCTGGTGTGGTTTGTTCTATCTTTTAGGGAAAAAAAAGGGGTGGTACAGCAAGCCACGAACACACTGTGGACTGTTATTAGTGCGTGTTACAATGTGTTCACAATCGATGCAAGGTGGACAGACGTTTGAGCACTTTCGTAATCGAAGGTTTCCTTCGAAAGTTTCCATCGAGTCTTCACAAATATATTGTGAGGAATTTAAGTCAAGAGTTTGGTTATGTTTCAGTTAACAAACAGATGAAGCCCACTAAGAGATTCACTATAATGGGAAACATAAAATATCCGAATTCAGAAATAAATGAATCATCAATTCTTCTCACTAACTAATTCTTTGGGAGTTTTCTCCTCGTTTCTATAAATTAAAACAAAAATAATTACTTTTTTCAGCTCTTCGTGGGATTTTCTCTCCTCGTTTCTAAAAAATAGAGTAGAAGTTATTAGAAATTATTTTGATATATTTGTAGTAATAAGGACAGATTCATGATCTAAATTGTCGGAATTTAACATTTAAATATACCTCAAAGAGAATTTCTCTATTTTACAGTAACCAGTTTCGAAAAAATATCTTGGTGGGACGTTTCGGAAACGAATCTGGTTTTCAACAAAATTCTTGATCTGTCTTTGCGATAGTCTCAATGCTTGTCGTTTTTTTTTGAGAACTGAATAGACAATTTTGTTTTTAGGTATATGAAGGTTAAATTTCAAGTGCAGCGACATATTGATGCTGATCATACAAATATATTGGAATGAATATTGGAATATCAATTTTCAGAATCGTGGAGAAAAAAATATAGGAAATTCTGTGAAAATTATTATACCTCCACGTACAGACAGCTCCCGAACTAATCAGGTTAAATGAACAATTACGTTGATTTTCTTCTATTCCATTCATTCAACTACATTATTCGTATCCTCTTGGAGAACCAATAGGTATTTCAAAACTCGAAGTACTTCTTGTATCAGAGAAAAATCATCCTCACATTCACTAGCGAATATAAAGGTACCTTCCAAATTGAGGAACTTTTTTTGTATTCCGTTGAGGAAAAAAAGTGCATGTTTTGCGGCAGACAATTAAATAAATGATTTATAGAATAATCGTAATATATATTTCGATATCTGTCAGCGATAGGTGGTGAGTAGTGTCAGCAGAAAAAAACACATAATGATCCTTAGTTTTCACGTTCAAAATGAAAAATACAGTGTTTCCGAGTTGAACCTTTTGATTCTTACGTCATTCGCTATACTTGCTCTTCCTGGTGATCAGTTTTCGGAAATGATCTATCATAAATCATACAAGGTGCCACAGAACTATTGAATCAAACTTCCAGGGGTTGTTCAGTGCAACAGTAGAAAACATTTGAGTAGAGGGTCCCAGCATGTCCGGAAAAGTGTCACTACGGCACTACAGTCCCAAGACGATTGAGTTTCGCTCTAATTCTACTGCAGTTTTGTAGACCAAAGACTTCACATGTCACCACAGGAGAAATCTAGCGACGTTGAATCGGGTGAATTAGGAGGCCAAGAAACTGCTCCACCTCTGGCAATCCAACACTGCCCAAACCGCTGCCATTCAAGGAATTTACTTATTCACGTAAACTATTTCATATCATATTATATTCAGAAATCGAGTGCACGTAAACAAACCTAAGCGTTTATAGCCATAGAAACACTCACACGATTCTTACGTTATCAAACAAAAGGAAACAAACATTATTTGACGCCAATGCTCCATGTGTACTATATACATTCAATTTTTTACACCGAACGGAAAAACTGTGACAGGATGTCCACGATAATTTATACCCAGCTTGGATGCAGTTAAAAATATCTCATAGCCATAACCCTCTCTAGTCTAGTGAAATCGCGTATATATATATAAGGATGTCCACTGTACAGTCTAAAGCCACACATGCTTCGAACTGGAGATGGTGTATATTCTTCACACGCATCCACATGTGTTTCGAGGACCCTCCTCTCTCATACAGTAGCGTCCATATTCGTATATTCGTCACCCGTCATACAGGGTGAACCAAGAGAAACCACTGTCATCCTGTTGGGATTCTCATAACACCGCAATTTTGCAATGGAAATAAACATGATTTTCGATGATCGAACAAAAAGAAAATTGTATATGCTTCCGAGAATCATGAAACGAATAGTTCCATTTCATCAGTACACTGATAAAAAGTATTTCTTGAATCGAGGCAAGACAGCGTTGATTCAAAAGAAACTCACTCATTCATAGAGTTCACTAAAATGAATATATTTTTATGTTCCAGGTTTTTTTTTCGGTCGGAGTGAAAGTTCGGCAGTTTCAATTGAGAATTATTCATTTAATGTTAAATCGAACCTCACATCATGGTCGAACATGTTATTCCTAATTCAAGAGACCAAGTGGTTATACAAATAATTATTGTTACATTTTATTGATTCAATACTTTTTTCAGGAGAACCACTGTTCTACATGTTCGATAAAATCTGTTCGATGAGCACAAATCCATCACGAACGTACTGTATTAGGACTAGAATATAGAAGCGAATGTAGAAGCGATGCTGTGAAACAGTTCAATCATCAGAAGCTTTTTGTATCTGCAAGAGACATCATATTGACACTTTTGAGAAGTATTGAAGAGATATATGCATATATATGAGTATTGCAGCGTCGTGTTGAATCCTTGTTACAATATACATGTCATGAATTTGGAGACTATTCAGAGACGTCTCTTGAAGTATGTTAGTTTTAAGTGTGATGTAATCTATCCAAACCAAGGTATTCCACATGAAGTGCTACTTTCGAGATTTCAGGTACACTCTCTAGACAATCGTCGTAAATACCTAGACATATTATTTTTGCAAAAGGTTATATTATCTCTAGTTAACTGTCCTTATTTACTTGCACGTATAAATTTACATGTTCCCAGGCTACCTGTAAGGAACAGTAATACATTTTATCTTCCCTTCCCTCAAACAAATGTACTCACACGCTATCCTCTTTATAGAATACGTCTTGATTATTTGTCAATTCAAAATGACGTTGATATTTCTAACTGCAAGCCAATTGACATTAAAAGAGCTATCTTGCAAGCATAGGAATCTTATGGTGACGATGCGTACGAACTTTTTTCTCACGAAGTTTTTTTTTTAAGTTCATATACGCACCATCACTATTATTTCTATTATTTTTATCATTGTTATCAATATTCATAATTATTCATATTCATCTCTGTGTAATGTGCAATCTGCACACTAGGTTCAACTTTACATTAGCGTTTTTATGCTTTGGATGTATCTTTCCCATTCTGTAACTGGCTTCGGCTGTTGAATGGTGTACTACTAAATAAATAAATAAATAAATGAATATATCAGATGCCTCAATGCGGACTCATAGTTGCTTTGTTGCTTGTTTTTCTCATAGGTTTTGCTTCACGGTATGACGGTTCCAGTTCATTTAGAGCTATCCTCTGAATGAGCCTCCTCATTGTCCTTACAACCTGCATGTGCTGGTAGCCAAGCTAATTTTCGGTCTATTCTGACTGGCCAACAGCTCTTCTAGGGCTTACAAGCAGACCTTGGCAAGTTTTGAATCAGTTTGCTTGGCTGTACGAGTAGATTACAATATTTTTTTCGCGAACTCTCGCCTCATCAAGTCTCTCGCGCAACGCTGTATTGCAACAACAATATATGTTACTGTTCTGGTTCAAGCCCATCGGTTGTGGGAATCGTGATCTGAGGACCAGATCAGTTATCATCGTCGAATCAAAATCAATCCGAATCGAAATCAATCGTATCGTGCCTACTGCTCGAGGTTGTTTATATAGTTGAACGAGAAAACCTCAAAGTCGTGAACCGTCACGTCTAAACATCTGTAAAAGTTAGAGGAGCACACACAAATCATAGAATCGTGCGAGTCTGCGACCGTCATCCTCATATTGTGATGTCCGTCTACCGCATTCTAAGGAGCGTCACTTCTCGCTCGGACTTGGCTCGCCCTCGTGACGTAACGCTATTCAATGCTAATTCGATGCGAGGTCCCATCTCGAAAGTCATGGGTTCATCTCCCATGATGGGACGACGGCTGCGTGTGATGGAAAACGGCATTCACTCATAACCGATGCGATGTTTGTGCCTATGCGGTGAGAAAAATTGCGAATGATGATCGTGCCTGAGTTGACCATGAAAGAGTTCCAAGGAACGACAAAAAATCATCGAAGCATTAGAAGAAGAACAGGCTTTCTTCATGACCCTAATATTTAATTGAACTACGTAATTTTATGAAAATAGTAGCATAAATAAATGAAAGAGAGAGAGAGAGAAATGAAGAAAAAGAATCATAATATAAGATGATAGATATTTACATTAATAACTCTGATATTATAGCAACATTATTTGCATTTGCATCAGCAAACCGGAAAATTCAACAAACTACAACAGTTCAATGATAAAGTGTCTGTAGGTTGATCGAGAAGGTGATGAATTAATGAATAAATGAACACCTGGTACCCAAAATTCTGTCTGACAGATTATTACTCTTTAGTGTCGAAACACTGGAGCAGCATACCAATTTTGGAAAGAAATCTTTCACTGTGTTGGTAAGGGAAGCAGATTCGTTTCCTACACCTCCACCATTGGGATGGAAAGAAATTTTTATCATCCGAACTTTTTGAAAACCAAATAGACAATTTCTCTTCAAAGCATTCGAAAGTTGAATTTTGAGCGCCGTGACATTTTGGGGCAGGTCATGAATCTTTCCTTTTACAATCATGTTGTAATCTCTAGTATCATTTCTATTTTATTATTTAGAAAAGAGGAGAGAAAATCTCATAGATCTGTGAAGAATGCAAGTTCGATATAAATTACTAGAAAACACTGTGCAATCTAGGTACAACTACAATTACAATACAAGTTGAGAATTGTACCAAGAATTTTTAATTTCGATAAAATAGGTACCACAAGTACTACTTTTCAATACAAAGAGACAAAGAATACTAATCTCAGAACAGAATCTCATCACTGAAACTTCAGTTCAAATGGAAGAAAACATAAGCACTGATTTATTCTCATAGATTTTTGAGATTTTTGATTATCTCGATATATTCGTAGTAGATAGAACGAGTAGTCACTGAATTCAAAATCCAGCTATTAAAAATCTTGAATTTCTTTGAAATTCCAATCGCATTTAAAATTGAGATTTGAATTTCAACTGTTTTTGAACTGACTGATCTTAACTCCTTTGACCATTTCCATACTTACATTCAAGAAGTGAATACCAAGTTACAATGAAGTACAAGGTGTCACTACTTTCGTTCTACTTTTTGGTACCTTCTCACCTGAAAGTTATATAATCTTCTTCTTCCAATCATCTTCTGAGGTCGTTCAACCAATTCTACCAATGGATCTTTTCCCTTGAATCTTTCTTCAATTATCATTCTCAGTTGTAGGGTCCAGGGTCCAGCATTAACATCCGTGCAGCATCTCAGTGAAGACATAACATCTAATCATGCGAACCTCGAGCTCCAAACTCAGATCAGGACTGGTAGAAAATCTTTTCATGTTTATGAATGTTTCGATTCGGGTGGCACCACGCGTTGACTATGGTACCCAGATATTTAAAACACGCGACCTGTCCAATCTGATTGCCGTTAGGATATAAAGGTAGTCAAATCTTGGGACAGACCACTATTTTCCATTTTCATTAGAGGAAATCCTAAAAATCTATCACATCCTTGTCGGTGTTCACACAACTCCCACAACTCACATCTACCCTTGACCTCGCCCTTGGCAATGATATTGATCCTTTTCAAATTGTTGTTTTCGAATTAGTTATATTATCATTATAGCATGAAAGAGGTGGGGGTCCTTGAGTCCGTGGATTGTGACGTAATTCATTTATTAGATCGAGTGGTTGATTTTTTGGTCTTTTTATAATAGTATTGTTTCTTAGTTTCGTTCTGAGGACCTGCTATATGATGTTCATATAGTATTCATATAGTATTTTGAAGCGAGTGACTCAGTCTTTTAGCATGAATGTATATTCTGAATTCGCAGTGAATATCGGACACATTCTATTTACTAAGAGATTACCTTGTGCATCATACAAATGTCGTGTTTGGGATACGAAATCTGAAAATTCTTGTGAAAATGCCCGTCACGCTGTGAATCTGAAGAATTTGTAGCTAATGATTATCCCTCACCAATTGAATGCGCAGTTGGGTATATTGATGGAATCAAGCATATCTCAAGGAGTATTATGAATAACATGTGAATATTTCAAGAACGTGAAAACCTAACCACATAATATGCTCTTGAATAATAGGAGTTCAACTGATTTTCAAACTTTTGAGGTTATTTTCTTATCTACTATCACCACAAAGAAGAAAATATTTCCCTACTGCTGCCACATAGACGGCCCTTTTGTAGCATATCATAAATAGCTCCATTCTTCGATAGACTGTATAGAAGAAATGAGCATACGTATATATATATAGGTTATCTGTGATAATCCTCAGAACCCATAAAAACTAACATTTCTCCCCCATTATTTGCCAAGGAGGAACACGAAATCAAGATGTATAAATCTCTTCCACATGTTGGTAGTTTATCCACACAAGAATTCGAAAAAGGAAGCAATCTAGACAGAGGTTCATCGGTCAAGGTAAGATTTCGTACCCTTACTTATACAGTTAGACGAATACGAACATCCCCCAGATCGCTGGGCGACAGATCAACTCGGCCAGATATAAAACGTATGAACTGTCAACTATTCTGATGTAGGTTCTCACTCCGAGAAGGATCGTTTTGTTCACAATCATGCAAGAGAAGGTCTTTCTCCAGAAATTTTTGATGCAGAATTAATGTGGCGTAGTGCTATAAATTACTTATTGCACGAGGCCTGCGAATTCTCATGTGATCAAGATACAATCAGATATTATGATTATTCATTATGATACATCCAAATGCTTTCAGAAAGCTTTCGTCTTATTTGAATTGTATTATATTTGTCGTCGGAAGTATGTGCACTTTATTGACTATAATTACACTCCAATTATCGATAAACTCCATCTAGTACCTATATAAATTACAATCATCAAACGACCGAAATCACAGGTCCCACAGAGGGACATATCATTTTCGAATAGAATTGACTTATCTTTAAGTTTTCCACTCACTGCACTGGAAATAATGCACAAAAACACATATGATAGCAACAGTGACAAACAAATTACAACAAATCATCGAAGAATTCCACCGAATTGCTGTACATTAACAGTTGATTATTCAGAGAAAAACTGATATTCACATACTGAAATAAAAACAAAAACATGATGAATACCAATAGAGGTACCTATTCTCTCTTGAATTACTGGATTTCGTGAAAATCCAGTGGATATTCTGCATTATTTCACAGACAATATACTGTCCTTTTTTTCCCACTCTCGAGATGTCACGGCTAAGATTAACAATGAGCCTGATTAGCCGAGTTCATGAAATTCTTATTGCAGACCCTCTGGTCGAAATTCCCAAGATTTATTGCCTGTTGATGGTGGTCGGACGAAGCAAAAGAGATAGATACACTGACCGCAACGTGTACGAAGACCTGTCACAACATTCTGTTGTCCAGCCTGTGGCATGAAAACGACCGGAAATGTAAGGTGTAATTCGGTGGGTAAGATTGTTGTCCGGCTGTAGTAAAATTGCATTACAAGAAGATTAGGGGTGATGATATTATCGAAGCAGAAGGTATTTTAGTGGAGAATTCAAGATCTTTGGATTTCTTCGTTTTAACTACAGTTTATGGGTGAGTGATTGGGTGTACCAAATAAAAATATTATAGGTACCTAACTACTATCTAACTAGCGAAAGCCTCAGTGAGAGTAATAATTATGAAAACTCTGCTTGTTTGCAATATAATCAATTTTTTTGTCGTTTTTCCTGATTGAAAGTGAACAAACTATCATCGAGTTTGTGAACATTGGTTCAAGTATACAGGGTGTTACAGAACCATGGGATCAAACTTCTAGTGGTTATTCAGTCGCGTTGAAATTTAGAAAGACGATGGACTGCCTAAATAGGATTTTATGCATTCAATTTTTGCCTTTTGTACATGATATCATCACAACAATTGTTCAAAATGTCTCCCTCCAAACTGAATGAACCGATTTAAACGTCGCACATGATTTCAGCGGACTTGACTAAAAAACTAATCCTCGTTTTGAATGATTTTAAATGCTGCTGAAATCCATCCAATCAAGTCTTGCTCTTTTTCTACTGGAGTTTCGTAGATCAAAGACTTCACACAGGAGAAAATCTAGCGACGCTAAATCGGGTGACCTAGCAGGCCAAGAAACTGCTCCACCTCTGGCAATCCAACGGTGCCCAAACCGCTGATTTTTTCCTTTGTGACGTCCACGAGGTCTACGAAGCTCCAGTAGAAACAGAACGAGACTCAATTGGACGATTTACAGCAGCGATGCATGCGATGTTTAAATCGGTGTATTCAGGTTGGAGGAAGACATTTTGAACAATTGTTGTGATGGTATCATGTACAAAAGGCAGAAATTAAATGCATCAAATCCTATTGAGTGACACTTTTCCGGACATGGGACCCACTACTCAAATGATCCCTACTGTTGCACTGAATAACCCCTGGAAGTTTGATCCCATAGTTCCGTAACACCCTGTATAGCCAAGAAGATGACTGATCTATGGTCGAAGCCATACAACTCTCTTATCATTTTCTTCATCACTCTAGATATCAATGGACACCTTCCAATGCACTGGATTCGAACTCAAATGATATAAACTGCCTAGGGCTAAAATCTCACGCCGTCGCAATACTATGAGTCTTTGAATTGAGCTTTCGAAAATCAGTGTCAGTTTTATAGATGTTTTACTGTATTCCATAGTTCATAGTCGATACTACCCAATCAGCTTATTTTTGGAATGTTAGTTCGCGATCCTGTTCTAACGACTCGATTTGATAAAAAAAAACAGTCTCGCTCTAAATAGAAAAAATACACTCTCGACTCGATTGCTATCCATAGAGAAAGCCAGACATCCCGAGTCTACTTTTAGAAACTCTGCGATGGATACATCGAGTCCGAGCCCCCTTGGGCTCGGGGGTGGGACCTAGTGACAGATTGAAACCATCAGGCGAGACTGTTTCAGTCAGCGACGTCTGAACATGTGAAAACATCCCTCTCGCAGCCTAAACGCGTCTGGTCGAATGTTTAGTCTATCTCCGACGCATCCATCATTTAGGGTTGTGTCTAGCACTACGCGTAGTGGTGCTCGAGAGGGCCACTTCAAATCTTGGTCAAGTTGGCCCAGATTTCATTAATTAGTTTGGGAACGGCATGTCGGACATCTGGTTTTTGTGAGGGATTTTTTATCGTCGGTGTAACGGTTCCTCAGTCTGACCCAAATTCGTTAGGGTTGAATTATTACTCTAATTTTATTCCACACCGTGTGCAAGATTGAATGGAATTGCGTTGTTCCATAATAGCACGATGCAAGTGGAACTTTTTTTTCGCATCGTATGTATGGGAGCATTTGTGGGAGACACAGGATTTTAGAGAATAGCGTCAAACCTATGCTTGCTTTAGAGATGCCGATATAGACGCAGCGTTCGACAATCTTATGTGAGCTACATACTGGGTGGCCCAATGAAAACGAAACAAGGCCGTTTTGACATAGTTGTCGTTCTCAGAAAAAAAAAACGCTCCACCCGGTCAATTTTTATTTCGATGAGGGGGATATATTTTGCGCATGTTATCAACTTTGAACCCCTCGGAGGGGAGAGCTCCAACCCTTGAATCTAATACGGGACCAGGGGTCAAGTGTTGCATCATTTTGAAGGTGATTGAAATCTCTCACCAACGCTTCGTTGTTTTTGGAATCCAATGCAGTAGTTCTCGAGAAAACACGTCAATGAAAATAATCGGTTAGAGATGGAAAGTAACGCTTTTTTCTCCTTACATCACTGTTTCTCATTTTAGAAGCTAGAAATCCTGTCCTATCCAACATTACATGAGGAATCATATATTTCAATGTCAGTTCCTTGATCTCTCAGTGAAATGCATGCCTTGTTTCGTTTTCTTGGGGCCACCCTGTATTTCAATTACAAAAAAAATTGTCTTTGAATGGGACTTGAACCCCAAGTCACAACTTGAGAATCACGCTTGCTTACCATAAAGCTATCTAACATATATTTGTAGGTATCACTGCGTTTATTTATTATCACTGTGAGAAAATGATTTAGAACGAAAACAGATTGGTATATTGGGAATCCTTGACACTTCTGCACTATTAATACTCATTCATCGAGTCGGTCTCAGAAATGGAATTTAATAATTTCCGTTTGGTTAAATCGGAGTTGATACAACATACCCTATAGCATTTCTGTTTTCCTAATAAGAATATCAGAATTATACCGTTCTCGATAGAGCTGTAAAAGGACATGTGAGATGGACGGAAAAATTTGAGGCGACTTACAAGTTTCACGTTGAAATATGAGGTGATATGCGAAAAGTCATTCATGTTGATTTTCAAATTGAAGAGAAAGGATTAACTGAGTATTAAATAACTGTGGGTCAACATAGAGAAATAGCAGAAAACGAATTGAAACCACAAGAATGTTAACTGACTATATTGTTCGTCAAATTTCATGGTACCTTTATTTGGTTATTTATATAGTAGTTTCATAGTGATATGCCTTCAAATTAGATTACAAATGACACCCATTTCTGTTGGAAAAAAAATCATCGATCAAACGCAAGTTACAGAGAATTTGACAAGAATTTGTTTTCCATAATCCAACCGTTCACTCCTGTCATTCTGTAAATCGCACTCAGTCTTGCTTTCTATACAGCCATTACTGTTGAGTTTTTCTGTTTATCATTTTAAAATCGTTCGTCCATTTCATTTGTGGTCATCGACGTCGGGAAAATGTTATTCGCAGAAAATTATGTTTGGCAGAAACTCATGCAAAAATAGCCCTCAGTCGCCGTCTGGTCAGTGTTACAAGATTATTGAACCCTTTGGCAATGAAAATAAGCGGTGCACATCTGCTTTCTTCCACATCGTATTCGTTTCATCGGATACCGATTTCGACGCGAATATTTTCATTCAATGGGTTGGCGAAATACAAGATTCACCTGGGTATGCAGGACGATGAATGGATATACAAGATTGTGACGTGAACTTTCTCTATCGAATAATGAATCGATCGATCAGGTCAATATTGTCCAGTATTGGCTATTTCAATACCTGTAAGCAAATGTGAATTTTCTAGCTTCTGAATCATAATCCACTGATAGCATATAGATAAAATGGCAATATAACGGTCCTGTGTTTTTATTTTTTACTTCATTAGATATTGGTAAATTTCGGAAAATAACGGAAAAGCACTCTGCTACAATAAGCTTCTGAAATTCATGAAACACCTAGCATTAGTACCCATACCGAATAGCTAGATCAACTGTTCCTAACCACTTTTCAGTCCTACTCCAATTGTGGACCAATATAGGAGGATATCACCATCATGCACCATGAATTTCATATGAATGTATTTATGAAACAGTAATTTTATTCTGGTGATATCGTATCTACTAGACGGCACAATATATAGCAATTATAGTTTTATAACGATCTGACGAGTAGATAATGAAGAGGAAAAATGGAATGTGGATTGTGGCTGAATCTGTAGCCATTTGAAAATCATCACAGGTCTCCTTCTTCGTTGCCAAAATATAACCCAATTAATACGTTTTTCTTGTCATGATTGTCATGATTGTCAATCAGTTGTATATTGATATGAAATATTTTGTCTGGAAGTGACTCATTTAAAACAACACACTAAGATTTCTTTCATAGTTGGTGAAGATATAATAGCTCGGATCTCATTCTTCTATCCATATAATAACATAAACATGAACACAACAAACATGAAAACAAACCTCTGTAAATGCAGTGAAAAACACCATAAGTGATGTGACTGTATGTGAATGAACAATTTTTGACTTGAGATCTCCAGTATTATTTCTTTCAGCAACACTGTCAAAAGTGACGGAACATCCTTTAGTCATATTAGTAGTCACAAGGGTGACATATTTCATATTACATTGGAAGTATCTCGAGTCAGAAAAAATCACAAATTTCTGAAAATCTTGAGATATTTACTGAATGGAAAAATCTTTATACAGGAAGTGTCTACGAAATTTCCAGATATGCTAAAAATGCACCATGTTTTCGTAATCTCAGAATAATGGGATATAATAATAATGATGATGATAGTAATAATAATGATAATAATAATAATAATGTCCTCATTCATGAGATGAAAGGCGCAATTCAGTCACCTCCTTCTAAGGAAGAAGACAACTGCTCTTCCATGCAATCCAAGTAAGCGGCAACATAGTTTTACATTCATTGAAATGCATAGAAGTCATAGTGAACAAGAATTTATTTCATGTTATGTGGGACATCTATGGTATAGTATGCGTACCTCAACACAGCTAGCACTTTTCATGGTAGTTGGAAACAAAAACAATTGAATCATAGTCCACCCAAATAGACAATTCTTCCATTCTGCGAAATATTCGAAAGATACTCATTCTCTTATCTCTTATTTTTTTTTTCGGATTTAATAAATTTTTTTCGCATTCATTTAGACGAATCATCTTCTACCAAATGGAAATGTTCATCTATATTGCTGATGATGACGAGACGTTGGCATTCTCTTGTGAACGAATTGAAGCCTCTGAGTTGAACCAAAAATGATGTCCATTTTCACATATTTTCGAGATTTTGTAATCTGCCCCAAAATGTCATCACTGCGCTTGAAATTGAACCTTCAGATTACCAAAAGAGGAATTCTCTATTTGTCATATTGGGATGACAAATTGGAATTTGAATATTGAAATTTTCTGTAGATCATAGATTTAATGTGTACGTCCAAGGTTGGGTTTAAGAACATCTTTAATAGCTAAACCCTGCCCATTCATCATACTTGTTAAACAATGCAATTGTAAACCATTGAATGTGTTGAAAAGAGGTATGTAACATCATCATCAATATTATTATTATTATTATCATCGAATATATTTAGCAAATATTAAAATTTCTACTCATTTTGATGATAGACGTTTTGAAAACGAATCTACTCCCGTTTGCACAACAGTGACAAGTTTTCAGACAGAAATAATTTCGAGTACCGGGTGTTATTTATCAATTAATTTTCAATTTTGAGAAGTGGGTGCCAAGTTCTATCCATATCAACTGAACAAGAAGGAATATTATTACCTTCTTGTCCCATGATCTCAATATCACCGTGTCGTAGAAACGAGTTCTTGATTTCGACTGTGGGAATCTAAAAGTGAATTTGAAATGCGAATAAAAATGACGTTGAATGCATCCATGGAGAATATAAAGATGGGATAATCTGTCGATAATCATGACAACCAAACATTCCAACGGCTCCTCGTCCTAATCTAGCATTTCCTTCCCCGGACGCCTCGCAAACCGTAACTAGATTAGGTGGAGATCTGTCTCTACGTCTGCGTTCGATTAGTCACCCGTTTCGATACGGTGGTGAACGAAATAGCGTATTTTCGAATCCGACTGACTTGTTTACCAAAATCACTGGGATATGTCACATTTCTGCCGATTTCCATACATTCGTACAACAACACAATGCGGGCTAACGTTATGACGAATGGTCCGTCCATCAAAGAGGGTTGACTGACCATCGTTCGGAGATACAGGGCGGGACTCGAGAATACAGCCCCATGGACCATGACTGACTTTAGTAGAAAACATTTGCGATGTAATCCGAGTGGAAGACTGAAGATGAGAGAAATGCTGCTGCACTATAAAAACATTTTTCAAGTGCAGAAGTTCTAATCCTATACGGTATAGAATATACAGGGTGACCCAATGAAAACGAAACAAGGTATGCATTCTACTGAGAGATCAAGGAACTGACATTGAAATGAATGATTCTTTATGTAATGTTGGATAAAGGACAGGATTTAAAACACAACAGGCAACTGTTTTGGATACGCATCAGCTCCTAAATGTGTATTATGCACAAATTGAATCCCGGCTTGAATATGGCATTTGTTTTTGGGGCAATTCATCTCATGCACGTGATATTTTTACAATTCAAAAACGAATTATAAGGTGTATTTTCGAAATTCCACGGATGGGTTCATGCAAAAATATATTTGAAGCTTTCAATATAATGACAGTTCCCTGTTTATATATATTTGAAATATGTTTATACGTTTTCCAGAACACACATGAATTTCTGCTCAATATGGATATCCACGAACATAATACGAGACATAAAAGTGACATTAGAATAAAAAAGACGAGGCTGAACATTTCTTCCCATGCTCCAAATATATATACGGCCCAAAAGTGTTCAACATTCTGCCAAAGGAAATAAAGTCTTGTGGCTCCCTACTACTTTTCAAAAGAAGACTTAAATTGTTTTTAGTAGATAAATCATTTCATAATATGAATGAATTTTTATTATTTGATAATGTGTGATAAACACAGATACTTATATTGCATATTCTAATGTACAGTTTATTGTATGTTTTATTTCATTGTATGTCTTATTTTTATATAATGCTGAATTGTTCTCAATTTTCTAAACTTGTACTTACATAAACTGACTATTTCCTATACATGTAAAATGTCAAAAGGAAAATAAACTGATTGATTTCAAAATGAGAAATAGTAATGAAAGGGAAAAAAGCGTTACTTTCCATCACTAGCAGATTTTTCATGAACGTCTCTTCTCGAGAACTCCTGCATTGAATTCCAAAAACAAGGAAGCGTCGGTAAGAGATTTCGATAACCTTCAAAATGATGTATCACTTGACCCCTCAACCCATTTGAGATTCACGGATTGGTGCTCACCCCTCCGAGGGGTTTGAAGTGAAAAAGTTGAAAACATGCGCAAAATATTTCCCCCTCGAAATAAAAATCGACCGATTCCAGCGTTTTTTTTCTTCTGAGAACAATAACTATGTCAAATCGGCCTTGTTTCATTTTTTAAAGCATCAGGTAAATGATTGAACATCTTGGGACCAATATTGTTTGGAGCAAGAGAAGTGATTTTAAATCTAGCATAATATAGCACATGAAATAGATTTCTCC
Source organism: Gastrophysa polygoni (assembly GCA_963576655.1). Lineage (NCBI taxonomy): Eukaryota > Metazoa > Arthropoda > Insecta > Coleoptera > Chrysomelidae > Gastrophysa > Gastrophysa polygoni. Next base: position 1,580,848 of record OY755083.1, read on the forward strand.
TTCTTGTTGAATTTGATGAATATCAACTATTTACTAAAAAATTAGGTTCATTTTGGAACGTATATGCACATGTTCTAAATACATGGTGGAGACCTTTACTGTAATAATTCTTTCAAGAATTACCGAAATATTCACCTACATTTTGCAAGTAATATGAGGAATATAGTCCTTCAACATGTTTTTTGCAACTCTATGGTTTGTACGTATTGCGTATTACTTCTACGTACATCTTCATGTAAATGAGGGCGAGTAAAATGCAAATTGAAATTAACTGAAATACATGCAGGTATTATATATACGATATCGGAGAATATACTGCCATTTATTTTTTTAATATTTAATATTTTGTTAGATTGAAATAATTGATAATACTCAATAATTTTTACCGTTTGTTGTCATCAAGAATTTGTTTTTGAAAAACACGAACATTTTGGAAATGATTATATTTCAATCAAGCATCATAATTACGGTATAAAAATTACCGTTATGTGGCGCTGTATTCATATCAATCACTTTTTGAAGTTTTGTGCTTCGTTTTTCATCAAGTGAGATGGTGAATTTTTCCCGCTTGCATCATACACCCTTCCTAGAAGGCACATATTTTGGAATATATCGTTACGGCCCTGTTCATGACAGCCGTTCATGAGTTGCATATTTTTTCAACACAATTACGTTTCGTTGCGTTTTCGGACATTCCATAGAAGTGTCACTTATAGTTATTATAAATGATCTATAATTCCGGAATCTGGTTCAGACCAAGTAATGATCAGTGTGAAAAGGTATTATTGGAAATTCGATATTTTTCAATGAAACGTGTGAGTCGCTATAGGACAGATCTTTATCTATCAAGACATTCGATATTTTTTCGTACCTTTGCGTGCAATAGAAATAAATATGAATATGACATCGAAAAAGCATAAATATTCCATATATGATGGAAGCCTCTCTCGATTCATATTGATGCGGGTGTAATTGCATTGTGAAAGAATATTTCTGTATTTAGCAATATCAGGTTCCACCAACGGTATATAAGCAAGCAGCTAACTTTCTGTGGATTCTGGTATACCTGATCATAATGAACACAATATTACTTGAACAAATTCTAATATATATTATATAAATAGTAACCGCTTTCCTTCTTTGTGATTCCTTCTTTCATGAGTAACATTGGATTCGAACGGGTTAGAGAACAAGTTTCTGATGGAATGCTGACAGTGATTGGTTGGTTAAACTGATATGTAATATGGTCTTTCTGGGTCGCCTCAACATGAAGGGAAGGCATTTTTGGTATTTCGAAAAAAAAAAGATTAAAATAAGATTTGATATCCTGCGGAATCGAATCCTTCATCTTGAAAGTAAATTTACAAATTCTCGAGGATTCTACACTATTATATCGACGAAGATGTCATCAATTTCAATCAGAGCAAGGTTCTACTTTGATTCATAGTTATTTTTCTCGACCTATCATGTTCAAAATGAATTCATTCTAGAGATGTCAAATGAATTGAAAAACTTGAATTCAATTTTGTTCGAGTATATTCCTTCTTTTTCTTATGACATTACTTATCCTTCGTATAATATATTCCACAAGGTATCACTAATTGTTAACAGGAATTCAACTATGATAGAGATTCAAGATGCGTTTATGAGCAGATCATTAGAACGATCACTACTTTATGGATAACCAGAAGATAATCTGTCTTCATTATTGTTATTGGATTTCGAATTATCAGATTATATTTAGTGTTTTTTCCAAATTCATCGCAAGAAAAGAAACTCAATCAATCAGTTTTTATTCTGAATATGAAATAAAAATACAAAGTCGTGTACAGTAATGGAAAGATTATTAGTTTATGCAAGCATAAATACAAACTGAGATGAATCCAACACTAAACCTAGTATAGGATAAATTCGTGTGATGCTATGAGAATATTCCAAATTGCTGACTGTTTTCCAATACGGTTATCTTTATATTCAGTTAGCTAATACGGATCTCATTCGTTTGTCTTTTAGTTGAAGATATTTCAATTTAGTTGAGCATTCATTCAGATACTGACATTTCAACACAAAAGCCCAGACGAATTCCCATCTCTAGCGGTTTGTTTAGCGCTGTTGTTGAAAACGAAACCAGCCGATTTGACATAGTTATCGTTCTCAGAAAAAATAAAACCCTCGAACTGGTCGATTTTTATGACGATGGAAAAATATTTTGCGCATGTTTTCAACTTTTTCACTTCAAACCTCTCGGAGGGGTGAGCTCCAACCCTTGAATCTCAAATGGGATAAGGGGTCAAGTGATACATTATTTTGAAGATAATCGAAATCTCTTACCAACGCTTCCTTGCTTTCGGAATTCAATGCAGTAGTTCTCGAGAAGACACGTTCATGAAAATAATCGGCTAGTGATGGAAAGTAACGCTTTTTTCCCTTTCATCACTATTTCCTTGTGTGTGTTTTTTTTTAATACAGTCCTATCCAACATTACATAAAGAATCATTCATTTTGAAATCAGTTCCTTGATCTCTCAGTAAAATGAAAGATGTATGCATACTTGGACTACTACCATAAAGCAAATGAACTCATCGATTTTCACTTTGCAATTTCCTTAAATTCCAAACAAACATTAGAAAATAAAGGATTATATGACAATGAACCGAATACTTCAATACTTGCCATTATAGTCTAGTTCAGTCCAATATATAATCGATAGTGCATGAGTTTGGATGAGGACAGTGAATACCTACATGTTTTCAGTTACCTATTGTGCGTTGTTTGTATACGAACTGATCAGGTTACTTTTTATGATGAATACCGAAAGTTTTGACCGGATATGGAGTACACGTGGATGTGGACAAAGTATATCCGTACACCCGCTCAGTGTTGAATTACTCTACCCAGGAAATATCTTCGAAAACTCAATCGGATGCGCATGGACCTGATTTGATAATAGATTATAATCAATGAAAATCCAGAGCAAATATCACCTCTCAGGTACATTGAGCCTATCGTTACACTGAAAACTTCTGCAATGAATGTATACTTGTCTAATTGCTTACATGAAATGAATATTTTTCTATTTCCATTTCTACTATGTGAGATATTGTTCCATGGAATGAATATCTTGAATATCACATGGTTTGAAAAGGAGATGATCGCATGGGTGTACAATGAAATTATTTCTTTATCCGCTAGAATGCAATTCGATAATACAATATAGAATATAATGCGAAATTTAATTCCACCCTAAAACCACTATTATATAAACTGGCGAAAATCTCACGGTATAAAAAACCATGAAAAAAGTACCTGGGTGTCGTCAAAGACCTTTCTGGTCATCTTTGTTCTGACAAGCGAGGGTCCAGATTTTTTAGACGAACTAGCAGGGGCGCTTTCTTATTTTTTCAGATCGCAGATTAACATCGAGATTTCAGAGTAGCTCTATTTACAGCCATGCGATATCTGATACCACCCTGAGCAGTATAATGGCATTTAGATTCTTTTCGCCGATTCCATAGTTTATCAAGTGCATAATAAGGACGGACATAAAGAGGTCTTTTGTGATTCCGCTTTAATTGTGAAAGGAATTGACATGTGTTAAGGTCAATTTTGATGCTTGGGTATTTTCATTGAATCCGGAGGATGGACATTGTGAATGCGTTTTGTAAATGGATTTCGATGCGACCTGAGGTAATTTTCATTGTTGCTGCAATTCTTGAGTGTTATTTGAAATTCATGCTTCCTGTCACAACAACTCGTATTACTGAAGAAGTCAGTCATCTGCACTAGTGAGTAGTAATTTCATTTCAAAGATATTATATTATATATTCTCTACTATCGAACAATCATAATAAATAGGAAGAGCGATCGATTCGTGTGAATGTGCAACGAAGAAAGGTGCAATTTTGCCAACAGTCAGCTGATCACTGCTGGTTGACTCTCTATCGTTTGCCGTTTTTATTGGTTGGATTTCTCCGCCTTTTTCTAGACGTGAATAGTTAGGGTCTATTTGAAATTTGGTCAACAATCTCTTTTGATTCTATTGGTACAGCCATAGACTGAACAGGATGATGATATCTCGAACAGAGTACCCAACGATGGTACTTTGAAGGACGTCAGAGTACCATTTGGGTACCATTGAGGAAAAATTGAGTTGGAAAGTGCAAGGAAACGTTTCGGTTCACATTTTTGGTACCAAACACAACATTTTTTCCATGAGAATAACGCTAGTGTACCATATTTTCGATTATTTGGGATAATATCAAGGAGTTCATACCTAGTAGATCGGAAAATAAATGTTGAAGCAGTTTAAGCGAATGAAGAAACAATTAATACCATCGGCTTCTTTTTTTTTTATCTGTGGACAACACGAAAGGGAAACCTATGAAGTTCGAGGAACATCGTGTTAGCCAGCGGTGGAATTTTGGGAAAGAAGGAAGGTGTTGGAATTTTTCTTGAATGTTTGGAGGTTGTGAGCATCAGGAAAGACTTCAATAGGCAAAGAATTCCACAACTTTGCCGTTCTATTGATGAATGATGCTTGGTATAGCGATGTTCGACAGGTCTCGAGCCTGACAGTGTGGGGGTGACCAGCCTGAGCTCGTCTGGTTTTTCTACTAGGAATCGCGCGTGGTGGCATAATAGATGATATTTCCGTTGAGCACCGACCGTGGAAGTACCTATAAAAAAGGCAAAGATCGCCGACCTTTCTACGATGATCTAGAGAGGTCAATGATTTGGTGAGTGTTTTATCATCGACTAGGCGAATAGATCTCTTCTGAATTGAGCCTGAGTGATTCAGCGTATGTTTGGGGGCTGAGCTCCAAACGTGTGAACAGTACTCCAGGACAGGTCGAATTTGTGCTTTGTAGATCATAAGCAGTTGTTGGGATGTGAAGTATCTCTTCGCACGAAAAAGAAAACCGAGTTTTTGTGAAGCAGTTTTCGCAATGGACCTTGCTATATATTCGTTTTTACATGCAATCCATGTATTCCTTTTTTGACAGGGTACAACAGCTCTAAACTTATCATTTTTTTTTCTCGATATCGTTCTTTCATTACTGTGTGGTGTGGTGATAGAAGTGGAAGAAATGGCTTGAAGCACAAACTAACGATTAGCGAATTTATGGGTGACAAATGGGAGAGGGACTTGCCGAATGACAAATCTTTACAGGAAGTGAAATAATTCGGGATAGTTTTTCGATTACGCATCCTAATTTCCTCTGTTGTCATATTGTCCTGACAAAATTAATTATACTGAAGTTTGACGAGCTATTGTGACTGTTCTTTCAAGGAATCTGAGATACATATGGACGACACACTTTGGTATATGACATGAAAGCGAGACTGAGGTGAAACATATGGTCCTTCGAACGTGATGAAACCTAGATATATTCATCGAATGTCAATCAAGTTCGTGAAATGAGTGAGTATATCATGTGAATGGATAATGAATCATCCAGATTCCATTCTGGATAATAATTGAAAGTGCCTGATTTCGATGGAATAAAAATATATGCAGGATGGTACCCTGAGGTTGTTCTTCGAACTCGAAGAAATATAAGGCGGTGTATATAATCAGTCACTCATCCAGACACAGAAATGATCCCCAGAAGTGCCAATTTTTCAAATGTCTCCAAGTTAGATACAGAGGAACTTCCATGGGTTTTTAGTGACTTCTCAAACTTCCTGATACTTCTTCGAAATTTTTCCCATGTGTGTTCATTCACATCGATGTTAACTTCGATTGACTGATGCGAAATATGCCGAAAAAGTTATTCGTATTCTTGAGAGTTAAGCGTATTCGCCAATATTTAGAATATTTCGGTCAAATACTTTGTCAAAACTAGACCAGTGTCCGCCAATCTACAAGCTTTCAGTAACTTTCAATTCAATTTTTAATAAGGTCATGTCTATGTCTGATAACCTACCAAACAATAGGAAGTATATACAAGGTGGATCAAAAACACAAGGTATGAACTTTACTGAGCGATCAAGGAACTGATATTAGAATAAATGATTCTTTATGTGATGTTGGATAGGACAGGAGTTGAAAAACAAAATACATACGGCACTTCTTATAGATGAACATCGTTCTAACTACAAAATGAGAAATAGTGATGGAAGGGAAAAAGCGTTACTTTCCATGACTAGCCGATTATTTTCATGAACGTGTTTTCTCGAAAACTACTGCATTGAATTCCAAAAACAAGGAAGCGTTGGTAAGAGATTTCGATTACCTTCAAAATAATGTATCACTTGACCCCTCATCCCATTTGAGATTCAAGGGTTGGAGCTCACCCCTCCGAGGAGTTTGAAGTGAAAAAGTTGAAAACATGCGCAAAATATTTCCCCATCGAAATAAAAATCGACCAATCCGAGTTTTAATTTTTCTGAGAACGATAACTATGTCAAATCGGCCTCCTTTCGTTTTCATTGTACCACCCAGTATATAGAAAACATAAAATTATTCGTGAATACCGAGTGAAGAGATGAATTTACAATCGACTATGGGTAAATACTCAAATACACGGTGAATATTTGGCATTTTGGTTGTCGAAATACCTATTTAGACTTTTCTATTATTTTATTTCTAATTAGACTTTAAATATTGCTGTGGTTTTTTGGTTTTATATTTATTTCGTACTCGACTGGAGAGATATGTTTTGGCTACATAAGTGTTTCATTTAGTATTTGTGTGTGTACCTGAGTTCTTATAGTTTGTAATATGTTTTATCCGATATACAGGGTATCCCGAATAGATACCTACAAACATCAGAAGAGGTGATAGGAAACATCACAATCAGCATTTCTGTTCACATGAACATGTAAACATGTTAGCAAATGAGCAAAAAACTGTTCGGTACTTATTATACTGCGCGAAAATCAAATAACTGTTTACTTATCAGACATCGAAGAGATAGAGAGGAATTATTTGCAATTTTGAATGCGAATTTTCAAATCAATAGACAACTAAGTTGATATTATAGCGGCAACTAATTACAAATAATGAATTTTACGAAGATCCCCAAGGTAGGCATTTCAGCTGAAATATTTTCAAGATGGTGGTAAATTTCATGTTGAGAATTATGTAAATAGTCAAAGTTTTCAGTTTTCAATATATAGTGTGATATTTTATTTATAAAATTATGCACTGATACTGAATCAGTTTTTCTCTAGCTGACTGAAGAGAAGTATACATTATCAAATGTCATATCGTGAGAAAAAGATGGCCTGACCACTTCCCCAAAATCGAACGGTCGACAAATATTGACTGAACGGTAAAAGGGAAAAAATCACTTGCACAGCGGCCCTGAAAACAAACCGCTACCATATCTTTCGCAAACCTCAACAGTCCGATCGGGATTTTTTATTTCGTCACATTCCCACGTCCATACGCACATGTGCATCGTTTTTTTTCTTCTCGAACACATCTAATCATCTCTGTTCCACAGCACATGTACGAAAACATCTCCGTCTCCGTCTCGTGTGCAAACTGCATGCACCTTATTGTCCAGGTAAGAAAAAAACTTTTGTATTTCGAATTAATCTACGAACGGAACTCTGCGTAGGGTTCCTCAAAAAATCTGCCCCTTTCCTGTGCGCCGAAGAAAAAACGTGGGTATAAGGGCTCACGCATAAAAAAGGCGGCTTATAAAAAACGGTCAGGGACCATCTGGTCCGCAGAAGGCCCGCTCTCGAGATCTAGGAGGCTGGAGAACCCTATGACCCTCTATCGTCATGAGAAAAAAGTGTCTCACCCAGAGTTCGTTTCATTACACACCTAGTTTTTATCGAGTTTTTTTTTCTATGAGAAGGATATCTCGGTATCGGATGACCTAAGTTTGCACTCGTTAAAAGAAAATTTAGTATTGTTGATAAGACAACATCTTTACAAGACGCGCCGGGTTAATACAAGAAAAACGTTGTTTTGAAAACACGATGCAAGTGAAATTCTTTCTGATAATGATACGATTCGGGGTGTTGCTGTGTCTTCATTTACAAACACCATTGTCAGAAGACTACACCAGCACATTGTCAATCGAAAAGGTTTCTTACTAATATTGCTTCTAAAATACTCAACTCACTACTACAAGAAATTGTAAATAAACTCACAAGTGAAATTATGAAATATCCACATAGACCTTATCTCATTTGTATGCTATGCTCAACTATAGACTTATAAGATAATTCAACTCATCTCACCTCTATCCAAAATCGTCTGGTTGAGTCGCTATAAGTCATGAAAATGAAATAATCTTGCCCATTGAGGCTATTCTCGATCTTTATCAGTATAGCAATGTTCTGTGATTGTAAATGCACGTTTTGGGGTAGTTTTCGTCTACATCAGTGAGCTGTGTGTGTCTTGAACAAAAATCTGAGATATTCTACAATGAAGATGTCTTTTCTTCGAAAATGATATCTGATCTTCTTCTTCTATAAGATTAATCTGCTAACCAGACGAGACAGGTGGTCATTGAAAATGTTTCAAGCACGGATTTGCTAAAAGAAAAACGTTGTGTGGCTTTTGAAAACACGATGCAAGTGAATTTTTTCTAAAAATAATTCGATTCGGGGTGTTGCTGTGTCTTCATTTACAAACACCATTGTCAGGAGACTATACCAGCACATTGTCAATCGAAAAGGTTTCTTACTAATATTGCTCTTAAAATACTCAACTCACTATTACAAGAAATTGTAAATAAACTCACAAACGAAATCTGAAGCCTGAGTTGTATACATTCAAATATTTCACTGAAATATCCACATAGACCTTATCTCATTTGTATGCTATGCTCAACTATAGACTTATAAGATAATTCAACTCATCTCACTTCTTTCCAAAATCGTCTGGTTGAGTTGCTATAAGGCATGAATTTTTTTGAAAATGGAATAATTTTGCTCATTGAGGCTATTCTCGATCTTTATTAGTATAACAATGTTCTGTGATTGTAAATGCACGTTTTGGGGTAGTTTTGGTTTACATCAGTGAGCTGTGTGTGTCTTGAACAAAAATCTGAGATATTCTTCCAGAAAGATGTTTATTCTTCGAAAATGATATCTGATCTTCTTCTTCTATAAGAATAATCTGCTAACCAGACGACTTTGGATATACCTTGGAGACACTCGGTATCAAATAATTTTCCTAATAGATGGGTTAATTTTCCTTCCAACTTTCAGATCTTCAATAACCTTCATCATTCAAGAATGGACAGAGTATTGGAAAGAGTAGGTTGAGAGAGGCGATCATTGAAAAAGTCTCAAGGACTATCTAAATCAGTAGTTTCTTTTTCAGTCCTTTGAGCGGTTGGTATGCAGACATATCTAGATGTATCTAGCAGATAATACAATTATTATACCAGCCTTGCTATACGCCAGGGAGAACTGGACAGTACAAAAGACAGACGAAAGTGAAATAAATGCAATGGAGATAAGTTACATGAGAAAAATACATGGAAAAACATGGAAAAACGAAGCAGGAATCAATAACATGATGAGAAAGGATTCTAGCAGAAAAACAAAGAAGATACATGGAGCAAAAAACATGAAAAACACGAACAAGGGAAGAACACGAAAGAAATGGATATATTAGAGGCAGGAAGAAAAAGAGAGAAGTCGTTGAGAAAGATGAAGATATTGACAGAAAATAGGAAAACATGAAAACAATGGGCAAAGGAAAGGAAAACTAGCCCGAATCCGTCGCCCTAGAGAGTGAAAGGAAGGGAGGAGGAAATCGCCAACACACTAATTTTCTCTACACGTCTTGGAGGAAATGGAAATTTATTATCAAAATCATTGCTCGACAATATTCATTTTCGTTCGACCCAAAAACTCATGAGTGATCTCGAGTGTCCATCGAAATGTCACCTTGCTAATTCCCAGAAAGAACTTGGAAATCGGTTCACAAGTTTCCTCTGACCAGCAGAGCGTAACTCAATTCGTGAGTTATCTGGAGATAATGGAGTTTAGAAGACTTCCTCGAGTCACATACAAAGGTGGTAGTGGCGCATTGTGGATTCTCCACTTAACTTTTCCGAAGACACAGGAAAATTGTCCGGCCGAGGAAAACTGTTATCTCTTAGCGAACTTTCTCAATTCACTCGGTTCATAATGAATATGCGATCTTACATACCAGATAATTCGGTCTCCCTAGACGGGTTGCTTTATTCGTGGGGGTGGCGTATAGGGTTGATCATTTCTAAGCGGCGATGAATCATATCTCATCCGGAAGAAAAGTTGGAGAATGATTTTCCAACCATGTTGTCTGATTTGTTGATAACAACCTAACTTTGATTTTTTTCGATGACAACCAACGTTCCTCATGAATTTTTTGGATTTCTTATCAAAAATAAGACTTTTCATTTCACTGTTTTATGGAGTTATTGGAGATTTTCGAAATATTCAACATTGAATGTTTCTCCTTTCACAATTCCGACACTCACAATATCAGAAATATTCATACAGGGTTGGGATAAAGTATGGAACCAATCTGATGTACATTTTTTTGTTAATAATATACTTCTGGTTTAACAGATTATGCCATCAACATCTTAAATTCAAATGAGAGACCCTATTTTTTTTTACAGATTTTGAAAGAGCTTGTTATTTCGAAGTCATACATACTGAGTTTAGTGTGGAAACGTTTTAAAAGCAAGGAATATAGCACTTCAATCAACCACCTTTGAGTTCTTTGCATCAGAATGTATGAATTCAAATTAAGCTCTTTCAAAATCTGTAATAGGGTGTCCCATTTGGATCAAAGAAGTTGATAGCATTTCCGTTCGAACCGAAAGTATATTATCAACAAAAAAATGTACATCAGATGCATATTGTTTCATATTGCACTCACCTGCAAACTTTCATAAATATCGTTATTTTAGATATATTTAGATATTGGTTCCATACTTTATTCCAGCCCTGTATTTTGCCAGGCTCCAATAAGATTATTTTCTTGTCTTATGTTGGCCATCAGTAACTTTTTCGAACGGTAGATCAGAGATTGACAGGTCAAATCAAAATGCGAAGAATATATTCCCAAACATTTGAATTGAACTTTCGAAATAATTCCGCTATTTCAAATAAAACACCCTGATGTGTATCATTGAAGTGCGACAAATTTTATGGAGCATTCTCTACGACCAGGTTGCTGAGACTCTATTTTCTTGAATAATAATATGTATGGCAAAACATTCCATCGTCATCAGAATGTTGAATAGAGACAAATTTTCCACGATTTTTCCTGAAAATTAACATGCCCAATTGGAAGATGATATCTTCACGCCATAATATTCATTCACAATGTTATACCAAGCATCATTCATCAATATAACAACAATTTGTGGAAATATCTGTCAACTGAAGTCTTTCCTGAAGCTCACGATCTATAAACCTATATAAAAAAACTCCAAGAGCTCTCAAAGTATAGTTATCATAATCAGAATCGAAAGGTTCTATATTATTCAGACGATGATGAAAATGAAGTATTCATCTAAACGGAAAGGTGATATTTTTGTAAAATGGTGCCAGTTTTACTTTCACAGAAAGATTTTTATAATTTTTTCGGTGGAAACGTTTTCGCAACTATACTCGAATACGAAATCGCTAGTTGGGAGTGATATCAAACAAAATATTAATGAATTCTCTGACTGTAAATAAGCTCCAACAATAATATTTAGATAACTATATCGAATCGTGAGACTCCTGGCAAGCGTTTGTCCATTTAATTGGTACCGTTAGCAGTAGCACGGAATACAAATAGGTGTAAGTAGCTCCGGAAAGACACGCAGCGACAACCGGAGGAGCACTGCTCACATATAATTCACGAGAAGTGTAGACCTACTGTAGGCGTAGGTCATAGTTCGGTTCTGTGAGAAATGCACGAATTGGGGTCTGTCTCCAAGTGAATGTGAGAGTTTATTGCGCCTTCCCCCATACAATAGCCACCTATGTGATATAATTCAAGAAGATATCCTACGATACAGGGTGTATTGATATACAGAGGATTTCTCACGGTAGCCGTTAGTTACAAGTTTTCGTGGTTAGAATTTTTCAACCTGAGGCTTCTTCAACATCACAGGCTAGCTCTCTTTAAGAAAGAGCCTCTAACCGTATTCTTGGGATCAAAATGAAAATTTTTCTTCGGATCAATATGTGTCTTGAAATGCACCTCCTCTGAGCATGAGTTGGGTGAAAGAAAATATCTGAAAGTGACTATACTAACGGATCAAATCTTCTGAAAATCGACATGCTCCTGTTTTTTTCAGACCCTATGTATTTGGCTTCGCTCCAGAAATTACGTAATCCCAGTTTTGGAGGAGTTAGAGTCCACACTTTGATTGACCCAAATTTTATGTTCGAAAAGAGAAACTCTGAATTCGAATAGCATAATCTTCTGGATCATGAAAAAAATCAAGAATTGATCCCAACAATACGTTCTTGAAATATTTACATCGAATTCTGAATCATCCATGATAGAGATCACCCTATTTCAAAAATTATTCCAACTGTGTTTGGATAGGACAGCAGGTTGAAAAGACACTTCTACAGTATATTGTTCTGTGTTCAATTAGTACTACTGTATGTGGTTATTTTTTATACAGTGTGGAACAGCCAAATGGAATAAATTCGACAACAAATCAATGAGGGTGTGTTGGGAAAAACGCTTGGACATGTCGATTTGTATTTTTGAATACGCATTTTTTCCGAAAAAATCAAATCATATAGAGTGTGTCATGTGACAGTGGCCAATACCAACTTTCTCATTTCAAATAGAACGCCCTGTATTTCGTTCCATTTTTAAATTCTCACTGAAGAGCTGATTTCATCGATACACCACACTTTTGGGGTCTAGCGGAAATGATTACAGAGATATAGGGTGTGAAAAATCGAGATTTTTCAACTTTAGGAATTTTTTGTGTCGAAACTATTCATTAGTGGTCAAAACGGCTTACATGTCCCTGTCTCAACTTTTGATTTACTACCTACTGTCATTTGATTGAAACAAATTTAGGGTGGTGCAGAATACCGAAAATTGATCATCCTGTATCTGTCCCAAAGAAATGTCAGTAGATAGTACATCGAAAATTAAGATAGAGACATGTAAGTCGTTTCGACCAATAATTAATACTTTCGACACGAAAAAATCCTTACGTTGAAAAATCTCGGTTTTTCACACCCTATATCTCTGTAATCATTTCCGCTAGACCCCAAGTGTGGTGTATCGATGAAATCAGCTACAGGGTGTTCAAAATACAGATCGACGTCTCCAAGAGTTCTTCCCAACACACCCTCACTTATTTGTTGTCGAATTCATTCCATTTGGCTGTTCCACACTGTATGTTTGTATTAGGTGATTTGAGTACAATAAATCATTATTATTGAAATAATATGATCTTGAAAAAATTGGTTCGAAGTGAAATATCAATGACGCAATTATTCGACTGTACATTGTTTTGTTTCCATGCAGTTGATGCAACACTCACTGTGACTCTTGTGAGTTCCGTTATGAGCGGGACAATTTGCAACTTCCGGTCCGGACGCAACTCCATGTCGCAATCAAGTCGCGTGGATGGCGTGCAAGATCGTCCTGGTACTTTTCTTTCGTTCGCCAGTAGGTACCATTCGTGTGTACTTTTTGATGAGGATTACGATACATCTTTTCCGCATTCTTTCCACCATTACGATACACAATACATGGCAGTGGCGTGCAATGCCACTCACTTCAGGGTAGGCGAAATTCCAAAAAGGTGAAAATTCTTTACTGACGTCCACCAAAATTAGACCTCGTTCGGAAATACCACTATAATTGTGGCAGACTGATTGGAACTGCACTTGAAACTGAATTAGTTTGCTCTACAGCCCAAACAGCTCATTTGCGGGCATATGTTCATGTACTGGGTGGCCCAATGAAAACGAAACAGGGCCGATTTGAGTTATCGTTCGCAGACAAAAAAAAACGCTGGAACCGGTCGATTTTTTTTCAAGGGGGAAATATTTTGCGCATGTTTTCAACTTTTCCATTTCAAACCTCTCGGAGGGGTGAGCTCCAACCCTCGAATCTCGAATAGGATACGGGATCAGGTGATACCACATTTTGAAGGTAATCAAAATCACTCACCAACGCTTCCTTGTTTCTGGAATTCAATGCAGTAGTTATCGAGAAAACACGTTTATGAAAATAATCGCCTAGTGATGGAAAGTTACGCCTTTTTCCCTTCCATCACTATTTCTCATTTTGTAGTTAGAACGATGTTCATCTAAGAAGTACCTTATGTGTTTTTTTTTAATCCTGTCCTTTCCAACATTATAAAGAATCATTTATTTCAATATGTCAGTTCCTCGATCTCTCAGTAAAATGCATACCTTGTTTCATTTTCATTGGGCCACCTTGTATGCTTGTCTTGATGTACCCCTCAACGTTTGTCGGTATCTTTTTGGGACAAACTGTATATCGTCCAGATAAACATTCAATCTACGCTCCCAGTTCGCCCTTCATCGCGTGACCGGTGGAAAAAAACGCCGGCGTTTCGAGCACCACATAAGAGGTGAGTGGACTTATTAGGATATCCCAAGAACCGACATGATTCTTGAACAAATAGCCTCAGAAATCATCATGTGTTTCATCAACTCTCTCAGACAAAAAAATAATAAAACAATATTCCTGAGTGATCGCTTATGCTTGTAGTGTGTAGTTTTGGGAACAGTAGAAGGTACTTCATGATTCTTCATTGAAGTCCACATTTTGACCAACTGTCCAAAGATAAGGAAATCATCATAATAATGCTGCGAAACAATAGGGGACATACCACGACCTTTTGCAACTTTCAGTTCTGTGTAATTTTCGAATATGCGGGTACAATAGGATGAACAATCTGCTACAGCTCTGGCTCGGTTAGGGATGGTATATGGGAGAGTTTAGGTCTTACCACCGATCCTCCCTAATTCAACACTTCCCCCACTGAAGATGACTATACCTCAGAGCCAGATCCGCAACATACCTCGACCAACTCAGCCTCTCAGGGTCTACTAGATTTAATTTGGTGTAGCGTGGTTACTTGTGACTATAGATATACCTGAGGGAAGAAAAACTCGTGAATATCTTCTCAATGGTTACATTTTTATTTAAATCTAAACAATATCAGCCCACTAGTACTCTTGGATGAAATCACTATAAACAATTTCTATTGAAGAGAACCTATAATTTTTGCATGAAGGGTGCACTGTTCATTCAATACAAGAGGATTAAATAAACATTGAACTGTTCATTGAGATCTATGAATTCTTACACATAAGTAATATTTCAGATGTCACAGCCTAGGTAGCTAGCTAGTTACCGCACTACAATTATACATGAATACAGGACCTCTGCATCCTAAACATTGAATATCAAAAAAAAAATTCATAAGAAGACCACTCCTCTGCTGGTCATCCTATATATATTCCCCAATGAAATAAACCCAAAAAAAATACTCGCTATACAGTATAGAGAGCTGTAACCATTTAGAAAAAAAAAAATCTTCTCTCTTTTTTTTTTTTTTTTATCCAATTATAATTATACTCATCTTATATTATGACGAGCTAATCGAAGGGTGCCCCAAGATCCTTCCGGGGACAATCCATCTCCAGGAGGGCAGCAATAAACCATCTCAGATTTGGAAAATAAGACGGGGATAGCTCAGGGAATTGGTAACAGCGCACATACCACAGCCCACACTCAGACAGACCAAGATGGCGGAACTTAAGCCAGGAAAGAAACCAGAAATTAAGTCGTCGGAATCAACCTCATCAATCAGAGTTATCCCATATGATATGATACTATATCATATCAGAAAAAAAAACCTGTAAGAATCAAACAATTCTACAATCATCCCATTTATAATCGTGTTAAATACCTTACCTTCGAGTCCACGAAGGTTTTTTTTTTTTTTTAAACGTGCTTTTAATTAGCCGGACCACGCCGAGAAGAAAAAAATATTTATCCAAATATTAATATCTTACGAACTTTCCTTTTCCTCACAGATCCCCATACACAGGGTAGTTTCCCAGATTTCGAAAACACAGCAAAAGAATAAGGAATGCAAATTTTTTTTTTTAAAACACTTTCATTCGATGGTTGATAACCTCACAAGCCCACACTTAATGGTCTAACAGGTCGTCGAATAATGGAAGATTTTTGACAGAGAACACGAGAATCATGCGTGAATTCGATTTCCTCGGAATTCAGCCAATCAGTAGTGTCTATCTCTTCGGGAATCCGAACGATGATGCGTGAACATGGACGCCAACATATTGCTTCCAAAGAGTACTCAACACCAGTGACGTGCACTTATTATCTGCCTGCCTGTTTTCCAAGAATGATCAATTTGAACGGAATATACCTCGAACAAAGATCTGCCATATCACAAAGTAATAATTACTTTCCCTATACCTACTAAAACTTATGCTGCAAAAATCTACCGAAATCAACGTAACAATTGAGAAGATGATTTTCTGCAGTTTGTGACTCAAGAACTATCCACAATAAGAGTTCTGTTATGGGCATGATAATGAGTTTTGCAAATAGACATTCATCCTATACAGGGCATTGGATATATCTCATCTTTGAGGTGATTTATTGAATATTATTATTTTGTTAAACGAAAATCATGACCGTAACAAATCCGATTGAATGAATAATTAATTGACCACATTCGGTGCTTACCTCAGTTTCACGTATCGGCCACCTCGCCTGCATGATAAAGGCTGATAAGAGCGAAACGTGAAATGAAATCTAATGTCTCCGAAATGTGGAGACATCAGTTCGTCCAACAGCGAAAAAAATTTCGAACTCGGATGTTGGTCGATGTAACTATTCAATTTTTTTCGTTAGGAAAATGATTCATACAATGGAAAATCCTTGGGTTAGGTTTTCCTAACGATGACAAAAAGATGGAAGGTGAACAATATTGAATGTAACAATATTTCGATCTTCCCGATTAGTCTTTTGAAACTACAATCAGGTAGGTATATGATAGAGATGACAAAAATATCAAGGTTCAGCTCAGTTTGGAATTTTCTTCTGACAACTTTTGACAGCATGAAAAGTACATGTTTGTACAGTACGTGTGAATTAGTGATTGGGAAGCGAATTCCCCAATTTACGTCCCTAGAATATCCTCTTCTAGAACTGATAATTTACAAAAAAAATCCTGATGTACATATATAGTGGTCAATTTTCGTGAAGAATTTCTCTATGAAGGAAAAAAACGCTCAATGAATTTATGATGAAAACAAATTGACCTGATTGTTCTTTGAAGTCTGTGCCGCACGGATTCTAATTGAAAATAACTACAGGGATACGATCCAAATTAGATTGTTTAGGACAGCGAGTCCATCAAAGCGTGTGCCATGCATTAAAGAGAGGAAACTTGATTGAAACTCAAAAGGACCCCAGATTACAGATGCACTTCGAATAAAGTGAAACGATCAAACACTGCTTCAAAAAACGGTTGACGATGCTTGTGGAATAGGTTATAGATTCGTATGGCTAACAAAAATCGAACACAATGACAAACCGATTAATCAATTGATCAATTGTTGGAACAATGTGGAGCATTCTATGAATCCATTTACTTTGAAGCTGCTCTTACAATCGGTGGAACTGACATCCCATGAATTGAATCTTTTCAATAGTCTTACAGTCTAAATGGTTCAAACCCATCGATTGATAGAATTCTTCAATGAACTCAACAATTTTTCAACAAGAATTTAACCGACAGATACCGTGATACCTATCAGTATAATGGATTGAATTAATTCCTTGCTTGAAAAAATAAAAAAGATTTTAAAATCTTTCTTCCAAAGATTTTTCTACGTAGTGCTGTTTTGACAAATTTTTGACAAAAATAATTTCTAGTTTAGTTTCACTGAGTTGCCATGGTAACTGAATATTCAAGTTGACAAAACCTGTTTTGCAATAACTTGATAAAGACGAAAATTGATGTTGTTGGAAACACATTTGGTGTGGAATTTTCTTACCGAACACCACACGAGGTCAAATTAAATCCGGATTTTTTCTCTCGCTCATGAATATTGTTAGAAAATTATCCCGAGTCGGAGACGAAAATATTCATGAGCTAGAAAAAATTTCCGGAAATAATTTGGCCTCTAGTAGTCTTACTAGTGAAAATTTTCGAAAATGCGTGTCGTTGGAAGAAAGTTCATGGGAAGCATTTTCCCAATTTTCAGCCTCTGAATTCTCCCATAATATAAATGAAGCAAAACAGTATCGTGAAGAGACTTTATAATAATCGTACGTGTTAGCAGACACCCAGTCACACCCCAAACGCCCGTCAAGGTTCAGTCTTCAGTCTACACATCCAGACAATAAACTCCTAATGTATTAATATATGCGAAATTGTCTGTTATCCGAATGATATATCGGTCTCGAGCGTCGACCAAACTGACCATTGTTGTTTCGCCCACCAAACGTTGTAATGGAAAATAGAAACAATTGCGAAGGTGGAAAGGAAAGAAAGACGAAGACCAAGCCTTGTCGGGGTACACGCAGTGCCTATTCTTCATAATTGTTACTGCAATCGGAACTGGCGATTATCTCGCCCGTCGTACACACACCTGGACAGCATCACCAGGAAACCTCGATACGGTACGTACCGGAAATGGAGTTCGACCAAAGATATTATAATATACAGGGTGTAGTTTGAATGATGTCAATAATTCCAGGGGGCGATTCCTCGTCATATTCCATGAAAAATAGTTCATATAAACGTGTGTTCTAACTCGTTTCCGAGTAACGAGGTGTCAAAGTGTTACTATGAAATAGTTTTTTCATCGATAACTCGAGAGTCTTTACGGTGATTTTGATGAAACTAGGTATGTTTGTAACCCCCGATTTCTACGCCACTGTTGAGGCATTGATTTCAAATGATATCAAACTCAGCGAAAACATTAGCGTACAATATTTATCATCGTAAATAACAATCAGGTTACCATCTGCGACACCACTGGAGACGAAATTCGAAATCTAATTACATGACAAGAAACATTACGGATGTAACATACACGAAGTTCAATCAAAATCGGCGAAAAGAGTTTTGGGTAATTCATGAAAGACCGATTTTTCATCAAAATTTGTACACGCCGTTACTAGAAATTGGAGCAAGTTAGAACACATGTTTATGTGAACCTTTTTCATGAAATATGACAAAAAATTACCACCTGAAATTGATGACATCATTTGAGATACATCCTGTATATGGACCTGAGAATCTTCATTTAAACACACTTGAAGGATGAATAAACTTCGATAGAATATAGATTTGAGTGAATCTTACACTATCATCTCAATTCGAAGACACATCGAAATGTTTCAACAATGCCAACAGTCATGTGATTTTTTCATGATCGTTGCAATTCCTCTATCTCTCTGAGCTCGATCTAGTAGAGAATATACATTAGCATATCTTTGAGTTCAACTAAGACTCGAGTATTCTCAGTTATAAAATCACAAGAGCATAGACGAAAAAAATTGGGATTCACAATACGTAAATCACGTTATACATACATTAATAGGTGTTCTTTCCGTGTTGTCAATAGAGAAAAAGTTATTCAATAATATACAGAGCGTTCCATTTGAAAAAAATACTTTCGGGGATTTTCAAAACCTAAATGACAGTATCGACAAAAAATTATTGGAGCATTGCGTCGATTGATTCAAATAATGAGTTTGATGATTGGTTCCTTCACTATTCAGTATTACCCTACCTATCAATGACACTGAGTGATCAGGAATTGTCGTGCTGACAATTTTTTCTTCAAAACAAGTGGAATCGATGATATTCTTGATTTAGATTTTGAAAAATATTGATGATGTCTGAAACTAGGTTGAAACACATTAAAACCATTACTTCAATAGATAATTCAACTGATAGACGAATCCAAGTGATTTTTACAAGATGATTCTTCTCTGTGTATAAGATGAAGAACGTGATATGATTTCCCACATATCTTGAATGGATTTATTGATTGTCTCAATCTACTTGTTGTGATAAGTACCACTAGTCGTCAATTTGATCATGCAAATCAAAAATATCCATGATGGATTTGTAGACAGCTCGTATCTTGTAGAATGGTGTTACATGAAAAAGATTACTATCTCTCCTATCCGCTTAATTGGCTATCATTACTCTATCTTGACACGCGTACACACCTTGAGCTTATTAAAATGTGACCCTGGTGGTCATGTGGTCAAAGTTTTGTGCATGTTCGCAATCGAAATCCTCAAGCTCTATGTACACACCGGATGATTTATGCTTACTTACATGAAATTTTAATGTTGTTTGAAACGTTGCTCAGACGTCGTGCCATTATTGTGGTAATCTTCAACAGTTTCGACGGTAGATTGCCATTTTTTTTTTCATTTCCCTCACATAACTATGGAAACCGGTGATTCAAGATACGATATATTTATTATCTACACGATTTCTTCCCATATTTCGATACAAATTTTGACCCACAATACACTCCAATCGAAATTGCTCTAATGTGACTATATAGGATATTCATAATTCTCTACATCGAAGAAGGAATTGAGTGGAAAATGACGTGAAAAGTTGCAAGATTTGTTCGATATGTCAAAAGGTGCTTTTTAGTAAGCATCATCGATATTTGGAATATCAGTGATACTCATAATTATTCTTAACCTAATCCAAATTGATACAAACCGATGTTTCAATCTCAAAATCTCCAATTCTGTACATTGGGCACGTCTTGAAAATGTTGTCTACCTCTGTTTGTACATTTGACATTCAAGAAGCGTCATCTGTCAGTTCGAGAGTCTCGCGAATAAGATTACCCGATGATGAAAAAATGTGGTCAAACTGGAGATTCAACATATTTTATTGTAGAGAACTTATAACAACCTCCAAGATGATATATGTTATCCATTTGAACAATATTTCCAATATATTTCATTCTGAATGTCAACAATTTATATATCTGACAAAATAAGCAGAATAATCAAGGAATCTATGATCGATGAACATCCACCAGTTGAACTAAAATGAAGTTCTTTCTCAAGAGCACATTCTGTATATTCAAAAATGTTTTTTACGGTTTTGTAAATGGTAACGTACACCTGTCATGGCTTTTGACTCCAAAAACTTTAGTGTTATGTGGGTTTCTTTATAAGAACGTTGTGAGAATTTGAATTGCATGATTGATAGCAATACATTACATTACAATACATCACAATTACATTCTTCAATTCGAAAAATCTTGCAGAATACCTTATCTCCAATCCAACAAGAGTAGAGTAGGTGATTTCATTGGTGTCACATATTCACTGTTCGCTGGAATTGTGGTTTCAAATGTCTCCCATTTATTTATTTATTAATTCATTACAAATTTGAGATACACACAGGTCAAAAACCCAGAAGAGTATCCGCTAATTCCTAGTTATTACAATAGTAGGCTACTTTCAAGTTAGTTCTAAGTTGGTGAAATTGAAAAACAAAATATAAATCTACGTAAAAAGCGCAAATTGGTAGTATAATTTATGCTGGTACAGATGAAAAAAAATGTTTTCAACAAGTTTCTCAAACGAGAGTGAAGATAAATTGTATATATCTAGGTTGTCACAGAATTTATTAAAGCTAATACTTAGTCTGATGATTGGAGAATTTCAGCCTAAATTAGTATTTCTATGGTCTATGTTGAGAAAAAATGTGTATCGAGTATTTCTAGCAGGAGTGTGTAGAGAATAAAGATTATAATGTGGGAGAGTCATAATGATTCATTAGGATTTCAAACATAAAAACAAGGTCGGTAATTGTTCTTCGCTTTTCCAATTTTCAAAATCCAAACGACTGTCTAGTAATGCATATATTCTCGACATCATAGATTCCGTTTATTTCGAAGTTCAGATACCTCACAAATTTGTTTTGAACTCTTTCTAACCTGATTTTATATGCGATATACCCAGGATTCCAAATTACAGAAGCAAAATTTAGTCTGCTATGAACAAATGCAAAATATTGAGATTTCAGTGCTTGTAGAGATTCAAATTCTTTGCAGATCCGAGTAATGAAGCCCAACATTTTATTGCATTTACTGATAATATAATCATAATGTTTGACAAAGGTCATTTTAGAGTCAAATCCCCATAGCCTGAGGATAAGTATATTCTCTGATATTCATACCATGCGTACTTGTGAGTGGATTCTAAGAAATATCATTTTTTCTTGAATTTCGCCAAGTTATGTCCGATAATCACGGAAAAAGTTTAGTTCCTCATCCAGTGACACAGCACTAATTTCTTGTCGACTGCACCGTTCGGTCTTCCACGCCTTCGAATCTAACGAGAACAACACGATGAATAATGCGCTTTGTCACTTGGTCGCAGTTGGGAGGTTCTTCATCTCGAAAATCCATCACAGTATAATACCCACGATGACCACACCACAATTACTGGGCACGAGATAGTATTAAAATGGGTTTGGCCATCACTCAAACATGAATCCGTTGTCTATAATATAGTCACGTCGATCTTGTTTGGTTTTCACTCGATCCTATGATTAAATCTTATTATATTCCACCCAAAGTTTATCAGTGATGGGTGGTATGATCAGGATGAGTAATCGCTTGTACTCCTAGAAAATCCCTCATTTCGTTGATTCTACTTCAAAAATTTATAGCAGCAACTCCACATGATTCCAAAGGTGCAAGCACTTCAGACCTCAGTGGTTGAGAAACCATAGTCTCAACGACCAAAAAAGACCTACACGACCATTCACCATCTGCATACTCTTGTTTCCAATAAATAATCGAAATCACTCGCAGAAGAGACTATCAAGTAATTTTCTATTCATGCCTATTGCTAAAATCTGGAGCCGATCTGAAATCTCATCTGATGCATCTTCAAAGAACTGGATTAAATATCGATTTGGCAGGATCCATACGGTATTGTTGTACCAAACATACAGGTTGAAGATGGGCATTCACTTATTGTGTAATTTGACGTGTTTGAGATTCCTTTCGATCAATACTTTTCTTGGCAGATATGCCTTCCCATACGTTTCCGATTGCCAACCCTGTATTATATTGATCGATACATGTTTTCAATCCCAACTATTGATGCATCACAGGAATTGATTGATTGCTATTGATTTTTTTTGGTTTCTTTCCTCAGTTCACAATGCTATTGAACTGTTGTATGACAGTTAAGCACTACAACTGAACTGGTTCAAGATCCTATGGCTGTCAAATTCAACTTTCGACTTTAGAGTACGAGGAACTGATATCTTCATTGAAATTTATCGCCCTAATTTTGGGTTGGCAAACACGTGTTGTAATATCTCAATCATTGATGAAAAAGCGCATACATAAAAATTTTATCATTGATGACATAAACAAATGGAATCACCCAATGTTTTCAAACATAATGACCACTGCTCGATACGATCTGAAGGAGTCACTGTATTTTCTTTGAATAAATACTCGAAATTAATTCTTGTGCATCTAGTGCCTCAGCCATGAAACAATCTTCAACTTAATTGATTTCATTGTTGAAACCTGTAATGCGATTGATGAAGCAGTTACTTCTACTGGAAGACACTTCAGTATTAAAAGGTGTGAAGATGTCAACATGTTACATGTGCAAATATTTGATGATTCAATCATTCCGAAAGTATATACATTTTTATATTCTCATTGATGAGGTATTTGAGGAGAAATGATGAAACCTGCCTCTTCTCCAGGGAATTGTCCAAAAATTACAATGCTACTAGCTTCGAGATTTATGATTAAATGAAAAAATCATTTTCACGCACTCAACAGAATATAATCGATTCAGAAACTGATGAATCACATCAAATCGTTGACTTTAGGGTACTATTGTGTCTGGTGAATTTTTCACTGTCTCTAAAAAAAACAACTCTATCACCTTGCTTCAGCTTTTAATCATTCATATTTTGTTCAGTCATCATCCGAGTAACAATAATTCATGAATCCTGATTCCTGATTTTCATTTCGAAAGGGAAATATTTTGCAAACGTTTTCAACTTTTTTCACTTCGAACCCCTCGGATAAGGGGTCGAGTGATACATCATTTTGAAGGTAATCGAAATCTCTCACCAACGCTTCCTTTGTCTTTGTAATTCAAAACAGTAGCTCTCGAGAAAACACGATTATGAAAATAATCGGCTGGTGATGGAAAGTAACGCTTTTTTCCCTTTGATCACTATTTCTCATTTGTAGTTAGAACGATGTTCATCTTAGAAGTGGGTTCTTTATTCAAATCCTGTCCTTTACAACATTACATGAAGAATCATTCATTCCAATATCAGTTTCTTGATCTCTCAGTGAAATGCATACCTTGTTTAGTTTTCATTGGGCCACCCTGTATATGAACATATAGGGATACAAATTGAAATCTTTGCAATATCCATGTAAACACTGAGGACAATATTTCATCAACCAATATAAGAACATGCTCGTGTATTGAAAAAATCTTCATAATTCAACTTTCACTGGCACTAATGAATTGTAATTATAAAAATCATTACTTGGGTGCGCGTGAACTTTTGATAGAGAGCTGATTACTGAAGAGAGACCGCCTGCTGTGTCCGTTTTAGCATTTAGATAATAACATGCATGTAATATATTCTGCATATCAAATATTGACTAGATACCATCTGGGTACTCTTAGTGAACATGAAAGATGATAAATGTGTCAAGTCTGATGATATTATTGAAATGGCATATTATTATAATGGGCAAATGTGTGGAACCAAGTATCTCCATGACCGTTTGTTGGATTTTTTCGAATTTTTGAACAGTCAATATCAATAGCAATATAATATCGAAAAGTTGTGCTAAGTAGTTGATATTGATTGAAAAGTCTGCAACATTTCACATACCTTGCAGGATCCTTTTGAAATCTGAAAATACTCGTATTTTCGAGAGTTTTGAAGAACGACCACAAACAACACAAACTGTTCCTCTTTTGCGAGACATTCGTCAAGAATTTCGATAGTCTTCACAAACAGACTTGTGATTTCGATCACCAAAAATGACTCAACCAATGCACAGTGACTCAAAATCAATGAAAACCTTGATCAGCACTACAAAATCTGAGGCAAAATCGTCACCGAATTGAATTATAAACGATGTCAAGTCAAAAATGAGGTTGTACTAAAAAGTGCTTCTCAAAAGTCCCTTACTCCTCTCTCATCTTTGAAACGATTGAATATAAACGAGTGAAATTTGGTAACTGAATATTGAGGGTTGTAAACGTTCCTACTAGCTGTGATAGATGACGAAATCGTCAAAGATGACGTCACAAGGCCTACTGAATAGAATTTAAATTTCAATGTTTCACAAGTGAACCATTGAAACTGCCATAAACACAAACAAAATCACAGTATCATTGAATAGGTTTTTTCGATACCTCTTAAAAGATATGTCGCTTGCCGTAGAATTCCTTGCAAAATTGTGACGTCATCTTCGACGATTTCGTCATCTATCATTACTAGTAGGAAAGTTCACAACCTTCAATATTCAGTTTCCAAACTTCACTTCTTCATGTATAATCGTGTAAGAGGGGAGAGGGGCCTTTTGAAAAGTACTGTATATCACTCGCAACCTTGGAAACCGCACATTCGCATAAAATTTCGTTTCTGATGGGAGATCGAGCTTTCGCTACACTACAACAAAATAAACTTCGATCATTGAAATGAGTTTTGGAATATTCTCATTTCACCAACCAATCCACTTGTTTTCTCCGACCACTCTGGTACGGCCCGGCCGACCCTGACGAGCCGTCACTGCCTGCAAACGAGCGATCCCTCGTGGAGACCGAGTGATGGAAAACCGTGAGCGATTCCTTTCTCGCAGGCCAGGAAATCCGGAGCGACGGGGTCAGGGAGACTTCGGCAGAGGTCAGTGGTCAGTTGCCGTGGTCTGCACCGCGTGGGAGAGGTCGCACGGCTTCCATTGTTACGCGCCTCTTCATCGCCGGGGATCGTTTCTTCTTTCGTGTTATAACGACGTCGCGATCTCGTTCCGCTAATTTGTTAATACAGTGGAAGTGAACGTTCTACGTGCCACATTCTCGCACCGACAGATTGACCGGTTTCTTCTTCAGGCTGATCTAGATCAATTGTTACCAACAATCTGTACCTAAACGTGATATCTTTTTCAAAACTTGGGAGAAAAGTTGATACTGCATGTGAGATCAATAACCAACAGGTAGAAGATAGGTAGAGATTCGGGAATTATCTCAGGAATTATTTTTGAAGAGCATGATTTCAGGCAATCGTTCAGGATTACCAATAGGAGCCTTAAAAGACGTATTTTTAGCCTTCGTAGTGTCATTTTTCAGCTTTTCATGGGATTTTCTCTCCTCGTTTCTAAAAAATAGAGTAGAAGTTATTGAAAATGATTGCAATATATTTGCAGTGAGGACAGATTTACGATCTGCCTCAAAATGTCACTGCGCTTGAATTTAAATCTTTAGATACCTAAAAGAGAAATTCCCTATTGGTCAGTGACACCTTGTTTTTGAAAAAAAATTGGAAATACTAATATATTTGATGAGAATAAAACCTCTACTTATCTTTGTGGACGTCCATAGGAAAAGAAGACAACAACCAAAAACGGAAAATCAAAGAGTCAGCTTGCATTCTCCTGAACGGAGACAATAATATTGCTTCTTGTTCAGTTGATATAGATAGAACTTGGCATCCACTTCTGAAACTTGAATATGAAAATGGAAAATTCGATATCAATTAATGAAAACACCTTGTAACCAGAATTCCTACGTCTGCCAAATTGTCACTTTTCAGTGTCAAAATCGGAAACATCGAAAAATTTTACAAAGAGAAAAAATATTTCAATTGTGTTGAAAACGGGAGCAGATTCGTTCCCGAAACGTCCACAAAGATAAGTAGAGGTT
The DNA here is from genome assembly GCA_963576655.1 of Gastrophysa polygoni. NCBI lineage: Eukaryota > Metazoa > Arthropoda > Insecta > Coleoptera > Chrysomelidae > Gastrophysa > Gastrophysa polygoni. The sequence continues at coordinate 1,607,795 of OY755083.1, forward strand.
TTATTCTTATTGAATATATTTGTATTTCCAAATTTTTTCAAAAACAAGGTGTCACTGACCAATAGAGAATTTCTCTTTCAGGTATCTAAAGGTTTAATTTCAAGCGCAATGACATTTTGGGGCAGATCCTAAATCTGTCTGTACTACAAATATATTGCAATAATTTTTAATAACTTCTACTCTATTTTTTAGAAACGGGGAGAGTAAATCCCATGAAAAGCTGAAAAATGAATGTACCACATCCTCGAAAAACTTACAGACAGTATTTAGTAGTGTCAGTTAGAATGCATCGCTCATTTGCTCCCATTCGTATGAGGTTCATTGTACGACTTTAGAAAGAATGCCAAATGAAATTTCGAGATTTCGTGCATTCAGATTGGGTGTTCAGATACGTCACCATCATTATTCAGATATTTTGCATGATCTTTAAGATATTTTCGAATTATTCAATCGACTCATTAGAGGCAGATCTACAAATTAAATCAAGCATTCACCATCAGAAAGAACTTCGAAATTATTGAATGACAAAAATATCAGCGTTTCTGGATTGTCTTATTGACAGGAAGTGCTACGCCCCTGGCATGATATTCCAAATTTTCGGAATCTCATTCAATTGGAAAGTCCGAAAACTTCCAACAAACATGTTACGTGATGAACACACTGTATATTTTTGCCGATCACTGGAGTTGTGGACGAAGGTGACAGCAGTTGTGACTATTTTTGCTTTCTATTTTCAACTGAAATGAAGTCTCGAGTGAGGATCTCATTCAAAAAAACGTCGAATGTCTGTTGAAAACGTGAAAAAATTTGATATTGGGAATGTGACGATGCTGACATGACATCTGGTGGGCATTTTCGAACTAACTTCTGGAGTGCATGTAATCAGATGACGTAAACAGACCAATTCAAGTTGAAATTGTCGTCTTTGGCAACTGATTTACCATTTTGTGCTTGTCTCTGATGAAACTCCAAGAACTCATTGTGATTTTTTTTTCATCTGTGGACAACACGAAAAGGGAACCTATAATGTTCAGAAAGGATTCAGAAAACTCGAACATTAGATAAACATAGAACAAGTCTGTTACCACAATTGAACAATCACTGGAACAATAATACTAGGGAACAGTTTTAGCGATTGCAGATCAAAGAAGAGAAGACAGTGTGAATGTAGTTTGTGAAAACTTACGAACAGTACAGGATTTAACGCACGAACAGTCCTTGAAAGTAAAAAGTTACTGGATATTCAAGAGAGGAAATATCATAAAATATGTTCCAGAAAAATTCGTTCCGAATGAATAAATATCTGAGGCACATCCTATTCGTTCACGAATGCGTTATAGGAATCATACACCAGTAATTTGTGTTATCCACTGCCTGAACGAAGACACTCGAGCATATACTCCTGGATGATCTGGATCTCCGCACGAGTATCCCCACGAGACGATACCAACCACTTCATCACCGATAGACACCGGTCCGCCAGAGTCACCTTGGCAAGAATCCTTACCACCGATTCCGAATAAACCAGCGCAGAACATGTGGTCGGTGATCAAGGATCCACCGTAAGCCTGACGGCACGTACTTCGGTCGACGACAGGAATAGACACGGCTTGCAGGATCACGCTGCTTCCCTCAGTTTCAGTCGAGCCCCAGCCCGTGATCGTAACGACGGAACCGTCGGCGATTTCTTCGTCAGCAACTGGCAGCTTCGCAGCCCTAACCGACCGGTCGAAGGAGACTGCAGCTTGCAGTTGCAGAAGAGCGATGTCGTTGTTCAACTGACCCTCCGTGTTGTATTCGGGATGAACGATAGACTTGTTGACCTCGACGAATTGACCTCCGATGCTGCTGTATGATGTACCAGCGCGGATGTTGAGGTCGGTGCTGTATCCGTCGACGATGCAGTGAGCAGCAGTGATGACCCATTCGTTGGAGATCAGGAATCCTCCGCAGAAAGGATAATCTTCGTACAGGAGGGATATTTGCCACGGATAGTCCTTGATGTCGGCATCTTCACCGCCATATATTTCCAAAGCTGGCGATGGATTATTTTCGGGTATTGGTGTACCTAGAAGATGAAACAATGACTTATTGGATACTGCTTTTCCTAATGATGTGTTCATCAACTATTCACTATCAAGTTTATCAGTATTCAATAATGAAAGATCAGAAATTGTTATGCGTTTTCCCTCGATACGAATGGAATCGACGATATTTTTCATTCAGAGTTTTGATGTCGAAAATGATGTCTGAAACTAGGTCAGAACACATTTAAACATGGGTGTATCCAGGATCGAAATCATCCAGCTTTCAGAATCTGTGGAAGCATAATCAGGATCGTATTTGAGAAAATTATGTTTATGATGGTTCCTCGACTATAAAAAGTCCGAGGAATAAATCAATATCACCACGTTGGATCTGTTGTTTTCAAGTTGCTATCAAGGAGTTGGTCCAGTTTTTTTCCTATCTCTTAGAGTAATGCTGTGCATCTCAAATACAGTGATAAAGCTATGAATTTCTATATGAACTGGGAAAAAAATCAAAAATATCCCCAGTAAACTATCTATGTATCGCGCTGTGACTACCTCAATTGATTAGTTTTATCAGTCAGTTGACTAACCCATCCACAACTCACCAGATGTGACACTCAGAGCAGCTAGAGCTAAAATAGAAAACATTCTGAAAATGAGTTCTTGTCGTTTAGTACAAAAAAATTAATCTTCTGTGCCTTGCATGGAACGATGATTGGTTTTCTCTTTTATACGAATTGATATATCGCAGATATATATGTAGATTCATCATATTGTTCTCATTCGGAAAATGTGCTTATCACTATACATGATATTAATGATTGTGACGTTTCGAAGAGGTACTATAATCCATGCATGTAATGAATGCGAGATAACGGTGGTTTTAAGTAAGCTGGAATTATAATACAATTACAAATCAGTATCAAACTACATTCCGTTCTGAATCTTTTCTGTAAGTTGACACATCAAAAATCGAAAGTGACTTAACAATGAATGGAAGTCAATAGCAACATCTGTCTGTCTTGGCACCAACTTTGTTCTTGCTCCACATCAATGATTTGTTGTGACCTCCAGCACAGTTTATAGCTTTTCGGATGCTAGTACACTTTATTCCGTCTTTTCCTCTAGAGCCCCTATATCATCCAACGAGGCCAGAGATGCAAGGCGAAGACAGGTCCATGCTTCAAATGAGGTTCTGACAAGAATTCTGAAATGGGGATCTGAGAATCTAGTACAGTTCAATGCAACTAAAACTCAAGCTTGTATATTCACCAAGAAGGCTGATCACACAATGCCCAATTTGATGATGTCGGGTACCACCACTGTTCCTATGAGGTCGTCAATATCCATGCTAGGTGTCACCACCAACAGTGCTCTCTCATGGGATGATCATGTGAGGTCCATTGCGAAAACTGCTTCACAAAAACTTGGTTTTCTTTTCCGTGCGAAGAGGTACTTCACATCCCAGCGACTGCTCATGATCTAAAAAGCACAAATTCCACCTGTCCTGGAGTACTGTTCATATATTTGGAGCTCAGCCCCCAAACAAACGCTGAAGCTCTTAGATTCAATTTAGAAGAGAGCTATTCGCCTAGTCGATGATACAACACTCACCAAATCATTGACCTCTCTAGAACATTGTAGAAAGGTCGGCGATCTCTGCCTCTTTTATAGATACTCCCACGGTCGGTGCTCAACGGAAATATCATCCATTATGCCACCACGCGCGATTCCTAGTAGACAAACCAGACGAGCTCAAGCTGGTCACCCCTACACTGTCAGGCTCGAGACCTGTCGAACATCACAATACCAAGCATCATTCATCAATAGAACGGCAAAGTTGTGGTATTCTTTGCCTAGTGAAGTCTTTCCTGATGCTCACAACCTCCAAACTTTCAAGAATAATTCCAACACCTTCCTTCTAGAAGGGCATACACCCAAGAGTTTTTCAAGTATTCCAACTTCTGAGACATATCCATGTTTTCGTGGATTTTCGATGAAAGATGTAAATTGCTATCATTTGATACTTTGGCTGATTTTTGTGTAATACACAGAGCAGATACACACTCTAGAATCATGAATACGATAATCAGTCAATGTTTCACATTACATTTGCGTATCATCAGGGTGTGAATGCGAAATAAAGATATCTGAAGAAATACGAAATAACTTGTTTCTCACCTTCGTGACTCTTCGCATCAATCAATGCTCTAAATTATCTATCAATCATGCATTCCAAATATATCACTTTTCAAAACAATGAAAATATTTGTATGGTTATCACTTGAGAACTGTTCAGGTTATCATTCAATAATCTTGTGTATAATCAATGAATTTATTTATAAATGCTATATATGAGGTTTCTTACCTTTTTATCATAGAGCAAGTTCAGAAAATGCCGGAACAGTTCTAGTATATTCTCTGAACTGTGTTAGAAATACTCGAATCAAGCCTCCCGAATCAGTGCGAAACAGTCGAAAAATGTTGCGTATTTCCGCAAGATGTTCCCATGGAAAATGCTCGTATTTCTTTCCCATGTCCGCACGTGGTAGCTCTATCGACGTCGGTCATCAGGGTCTTCGGCAAAGGAGGCCTTCCGACATCGTTTCGGAAGGAGATGAAGACTGGAGAGCGTGGGCGTATGTAATGAGCCGCTAAATTTCGTGTTTTCTCGTAAAAAAGCATGACCTCAGATCCGTGTTCACGATTTGTCATTCGGTTAATCCGGACCGTATCTTGATGTGGACCTCTGAATGGATAATAGCAAATTCATTCATCATTAATTTGAAGAGGAGCACGGACTGGAATGATAATAATAATAATAATAATAATAAACGTCTTTATTATTTTCAATAAAAGCACAAAAACAAATAATTTAACTTGAACTCAAATACTTTTGAAAATAAAAGGCGGAGTTTATTTTCAGTTGTACATTACTGCACAACAAAAAATTTTCTTTTATATATATAGATATAGTACAGATTTTACCAGGAATATGTAACTTTCTACCGAAATTTCTTATATTATATGTGTCAGCAATAGATTATGGTAAGCACTGTTGAACAATGGAGGTAGAAGAATATAGTGAGAATATACATACATGAATCATTAAAAACAATATAAGAATAATGTTTATTGATTCTAAGTATGTTTTCGTCTCTGTAAAACAAACATACTGTAGCCTCTGATAGAATCGTATATGTTTGATAGATACTAATATTATTCTCATGATGAAACCAATGTTGTACAGTGCCAAAAATTTCGCATCGGGAGAATCTTGTTCGGAGTAGATATTTCACAAAAAAATTACATCAGTCTTTAACATCTCATATTTGAGTTGCATTGATATCAATAATAGATCGTCGCTTCTGGGAAATTGGTCAACTAAAGATATGATAATATATATTCTCTACTAGATCCAGCTTAGAGAGAGAAAGATGAATTGAAACGACCCTAAGAAAGAGACGCAGCAATGATGATGATGATGGAATGTCAAAACATTTTGATGTGTCATGCCATTGTATTGAGGAATACGACATTGTCAGTTATTTTCATTCGAATCAAATTAATAGTGAAAGGTTTTTCTCTCAAAGCAAAGTTCATTGATCCATAAGTGTGGTAAAACAAAGACTCAGTTTCAATCGATATTCAGATATTAAAAATTGGCATGGCAGTGCAGGCATTAGCCCCACTTTGCTAACAAAACCTCACGAAACATTCTTTTCAATCTTGAACATACATGTGCTATCGAGGCAGAACGTTATTTCAATGCATGAAGTTGGAGTTTATCGATCATAGATTGAAAAAGGGATATTATTTGGCTCCTTTCGACTATATCGGAAAAAATAATATGAATACTACGGATTGCTATCGAGAATCGGCTATGTCCGGATCTCTCATTGGATTTGAGAAGGATTCAAACGTTTGGACAATATATTGTCAATTTAGATCGAATGTGTCATACATGGATTGATTATTCACAATCTCTAACATTCCGATGTCGAGACGTAGTATTCAATCCATCATCTTAATCTCTGAGTGGTATTTGATGAGATGCCAAAAATCCAATTGTTCATTCCGGTGATTACAATCATGAGATATTTTTATGAATTTTTGTAACATCAAACGTCCATTGATCCATCTAATTCACCACGTACCTATATAATCATCGTCCTACAGATGCTCATTCAGTTGATTCCAAAATGTTCAAAATCACACTGGTCTTTGCTCTTCTCGGTGTGGCGTTCGGTAAGTAGAGGAAAATAACTCACAGTTCACAAAAAAAATTATATTCGTTTTATTCATTCATAAAAAAACAATAGTTCACATACCTACCCATTTCTCATTTTGGGAATATTAAGTTGGTGAAATATCATAGTCCTTGTCATATGTCCTTGTCATATGTCCTTGTCATATGTCCTTGTCATATGTCCTTGTCATATGTCCTTGTCACATGTCCTTGTCATATGTCCTTGTCACATGTCCTTGTCTCTACTACCTCAAGTGACACCTCATGAACTATTGCGAACCAATTTATAATAACCAAATGGTGAATATAGATATTCCCAATTATTTGTCAATAACACAAATGTTGCTTAGAAATTGGAAACACTTGTTCGGAAATCAAAAATAGAATCATGAGGACTAATCAAGTGAGATATTGTCAAAATCGTTGATATCATCTACATAGAATTGAAATAGCCAACTTCTCATGCGTATACAGAATGATTTCAGCTGTATGATATATCAGTGGGATGATCTCTCGAAGCTGATTGTCGAGCAGCCAATTTAAATAAATTCTGAACCTCTTTTGTACCAAGGGTTTCATGGCGACACCTTGAATGTGTTGATATGAATTGAATACTTTCAGTCTCTGCATGATATTCATTACTTTCCATGAACTTTCTCATGTTCCTCTCATGTTATGATCAGAATCTTCATGATTCCCCCATTTTTCTCTTGGAATTTGATCGTGGAATGTTTTAGTGTGCGTGAGAAGAATGTAAACAATTTTGTCAAATATCCATTTCAACATCAAAGTCGTCAATGCTGATGCTGTACCATGACTTGAATTTTTCAGCTGCGCCAACAGCGCAAGATGAATCCTCTCCAAATTTGGAAATAGTTGGAGGCCATGACGCCAACATCCAGAACTACCCCTGGCAAGTCTCCCTCCAGTACAGAGGCAACCATTTCTGTGGTGGATTCTTGATCTCCAACACATGGGTGGTGACGGCTGCTCACTGCGTCGAAGCAATCAACATTGACCTCAACATCCGCGCTGGTACATCATACAGAAACTTTGGTGGCCAATCTGTAGCTGTCAAAAGATCCATCATGCACCCTGACTACGACGATGATCTGAACAACGACATCGCCCTTCTGGAATTGTCCTCCGCAGTGTCTTTCGGAAACGCAGTGAGAGCTGCCAAATTACCTGTAGCTGGACAAGTAGTAGCCGACAATGTCGAAGTCACAGTCACTGGTTGGGGTGCCTTGAGGGAAAACGGAGCCAGCAGTACTGTCCTGCAAGCAGTCACGATTCCTTCCGTCAGTCGAAGTGTATGCAGATCTGCTTACGGCCAATCCATGATCACCAACCAAATGTTCTGCGCTGGTTTGATTGGAATCGGCGGTAAGGATTCTTGTCAAGGTGACTCTGGCGGTCCAGCTGTGATCAACGGAGAGGTCGCCGGTGTCGTTTCATGGGGATACGGTTGTGCTAACGCAAGATATCCAGGAGTGTATGCCAAAGTGTCTGTCTTCAGGAACTGGATTCGTCAGAACACCGGTGTTTAGTTACAAGAACTGGACATTCTGAAACTCTGTCATTCAGTGAAACAACACGAATATAATTTTGATGAATATCAGCCCACGACTTTTTTTCATCCTTATTGTCATAGCAGTTCACAAGAGGATATGAATCTCCTGACATATTTGAAGTAATCTCTCCATGACTAAGTACTAACTGTCCAACAGGCTTCCCTGGAAAAACCTCAGGCATAACTTCAAAGAATCAATTTATAATGTTGTTGTAAGGCTCACATCCTTCGTACACTATCATTTTCATTCAGACGAAGATATATCTTCATGACCTTGGACCATCATATTGGAGTCGCGCTGGTGAAGGAGACATGAAGTTTACTGTTCTCCCGAACAATAGAACTCCACTCTGAGCGAATATGGACTCTACCAGCCGACCAGAGAGTGAAAAATTTTATCCATCTGATACAGTGCAGAATAGTAATCAATCGATTGCCAAATTTTGCAGTGCGATTCTGCTATCAGCTACCTCCACGACTTGAGGTGTCAGACCACAAACATATTTCATAAGATGCTCTCATGTGGTTTCTAGTATGATATCGTCGTTCATATTCACACAGGCATCACACCCCTCCACCGGTTTCATTTCCACTACAAGTTCCATAGACAACATAGACGTAACATAGACAAAAATCACCAATATCAATATTGATTTTCCTAGTTTTTCAACTGAACAAGAAGCAATATCATTGTCTCCGGTCGAAAGAATGCGAGTAGACTCTTTGATTATCCGTTTTTGTTGTTTGTCTTCTTTTCCTATGATCTCAATATTACTCCAATCGGCCATATGTTGTGCATCTTCGGTGAGCTAATTTTGACTTGTCGATATATCTTTCCTCCATATTCTTACTGATAGAGTTCTGCTAGTTTCACCTGTATTGGTTGTGTATGACCTGATGGTCAGATGATATGGATTTGATTATACATTGATGATTCTATTGAAGATTGAGGTATCTGTTGGTTTGTGTATTTTTTCGATATCCACATGTTATCGAAACGTTATGTGATTCTTCAATTAGTATATCTGATGATGATAATAATTGATTATCATAATCGATTTCTGGAGTGAATTCGATCGTGGGTTCGACATTGTTCAAAGGACACCAAAAAACAGAATTTTCTGGAGCACCGACGTATAGTTACACACAGGGTATTACAGAATATGACCACACAGGAAAAAATCTTGCGAAGTTAAATCGGGTGACCTAGGAGGCCAAGAAACTGCTCCACCTCTGGCTTTCCAACGATCCCCAAACCGCTGATTTCTTCCTGTGTGAAGTCTTTGGTCTACGAAACTCCAGTAGAAACAAAGCAAGACTCAATTGGACGAATTACAAACGAGGATCAAATTTTTAGTCAAGTCCGCTGAAATCATGTGCGACTTTCAAATCGGTGTATTCAAGTTGGAGGAAGACATCTTGAACAATTGTTGTGATGATGTCATGTACAAAAGGCAGAAATTAAATGCATCGAATCCTATTCAGGCAATTTTACGAAGAATCATCTCTGTTGAATGTTTTATGCAACTGGTCCTAATTTCAACGTTTTTTGTGGTTTTCTCACATAGTGAGCTTATCTCTCTAGACAACCTGACTTGATCAGACATCAATTTCGACCTATGTTTAGGATATTCCTCAAGATTGATTTCTTTTCGAGTTGTTCATCAGAATCGAACTTCTCTCAATCAACCAGATGAATTTATAATCATATGAAGCTCACTGTATGAGATCTGAGCAAGCAACAAATACAGATCTTCTCTCACCTTCATTGGGTATAAAGAAAAGTTTCGGGTTTCGACACTGAACATCAAAGTTTGATGAAATATTGTCTTCCAATTATGACTCCATTCGGTAAACAGACAATGAGGGACTTTCGATGTACAACCCATAACATGAAATATTTGATTTTTCACAGGCTGAATAATTTTGCAATAACAGTTCTCTACTTCAGTCTTGCGGCAGCCACATTGGATTTCAGTGCTGTCGAAAGAGATGGAAGAAATTATTCACTCACCATATTCATCATTCGAAATTCTCATTGATTTCATTCAATTTCGTCAGCACAAAAGGAAAACCTATAATGTTCGAGGATCATCTTGCTAGCCAGCGGTGAAATGTTGGGAAAGGAGGTACTATAGGTACAAAATATCATCAATTCGGATCGAACGTGACATTCCTGGATCTCGATTATCAACAATCTCTATGATTCCTTTGCCGATACGTATGATGATCGATCAATCAATCTTAATCTCTGAGTAGAATTTAATAAGAGTGCCATAAACCCTATTGTTCATTTTGGTGATTATGATCATGAGATATTTTCATGAATACTTGTGATGATTTGAATACAATATATTTTTTGGATCCATAATACGCCATCGAATTTATCACTCGCCTATATAATCATCGTCCTAGAGATACACATTCAGTTGATTTCAGAATGTTCAAAATCACACTTGTCTTTGCTCTTCTCGGTGTGGCTTTCGGTAAGTAGAGAAAAATATCTCACAGTTCTCATAGAAATTCATATTCGTTCCACTCATTTATAAACAGTAGTTCACGTACCCGATTATTTTTTATTTTCGAAAAAGCGGTTTATGAAATATCATTTTTCTTATCATATTCTCAACTACTTCAACTCACTATTGCGGACTAGAGTTACAACAAAATAAATTACTGGCTAAGTGTCATTTTGGTGGTTGAAAATGTCAGGTCAATTTCAATACTCTAACTTTTTTAGTGCTTGTGAAAAAATTTGTTGAACAAATTTTATACACCCCCTTCAAGGGGCTGTATCTTAACATGGGGTGCTCCAATGAAGTTTCTTTATATGAAAGATCCTATCTCTTTTCCGATGAGGAATCACCCTCTCAAATGTTTTACGCTCATTCAGTTACACCCTGTATATTTAAGAGTACTGTTCGATACTAGAGTTGGCTTGCACCTATATAGTATTACAGTATGTTCTATTTAATTTTTGTATGATTTTCAATTCCTACAATTATTGATATAATAATTTCTAGGATACCATTTTTGTCATTTTTTTTTTTATCTGTGGACAACACGAAAGGGAAACCTATGATGTTCGAGGAACATCGTGTTAGCCAGCGGTGGAATTTTGGAAAAGAAGGAAGGTGTTGGAATTTTTCTTGAATGTTTGGAGATTGTAAGCATCAGGAAAGACTTCACTAGGCAAAGAATTCCACAACTTTGCCGTTCTATTGATGAATGATGCTTGGTATAGCGATGTTCGACAGGTCTCGAGCCTGACAGTGTAGGGGTGACCAGCTTGAGCTCGTCTGGTTTGTCTACTAGGAATCGCGCGTGGTGGCATAATAGATGATATTTCCGTTGAGCACCGACCGTGAAAGTACCTATAGAAAAGGCAAAGATCGCCGACCTTTCTACGATGATCTAGAGAGGTCAATGATTTGGTAAGTGTTGTGTCATCGACTAGGCGAATAGCTCTCTTCTGAATGGAATCTAAGAGCTTAAGCGTATGTTTGGGGGTTGAGCTCCAAACATGTGAACAGTACTCCAGGACAGGTCGAATTTGTGCTTTGTAGATCATAAGCAGTTGCTGGGATGTGAAGTATCTCTTCGCACGGAAAAGAAAACCGAGTTTTTGTGAAGCAGTTTTTGCAATGGACCTCACATGATCGTCTCATGAGAGAGCACTGTTGGTGGTGACACCCAGCATGGATATTGACGACCTCATAGGAACAGTGGTACCCGACATCATCAAATTGGGCATTGTGTGATCAGCCTTCTTCTCAGATCCCCATTTCAGAATTCCTGCCAGATCCTCATTTAAAGCATCAACCTGTCTTCGCCTTGCACCTCTGGCCTCATTGGATGATATAGGGGCTCTTCTAGAGGAAAAGGCGGAATGAAGTGTACTATCATCCGCAAAGCTATGAACTGGGCTGGAGGTCACATTCAACAAATCATTGATGTGGAGCAAAAACAAAGTTGGTGCCAAGACAGAGCCTTGTGGAACACCAGCATTTTTATTACATTTTTATTAGATCGACCTGTATATTTTCTGACAATAGAGAAACTGCTCGAAGAGCTTTCCAAAAATGAGTAGGTCGTGACATTGACTTCAAATCTATGACATATCGTTAATCATCATTGGAGGTAATTGTTCTAATTCAGAATAATGTTACTCTTGAAAAAGTAAACATCAACAACTTTTTCCTCATAGGGTATGCTCTGTTGATGAAACATATTTTTCTTCCGTTATATTCTTACAGGGACTGACAAAAACTGTATTTAAACAAATTCAGCTATGTTGATTCGTTCCAACTTCCAAAAATGAGATTCTATATGTATTATTTTGAACTCAACTTGTCAACCGGCAAATGGTGAATACTTGTGAAAATTCATGACTCATCTCTCAACCTATTTGAGTCGTTGAAACATGACAGAATCTTGAATTGAATGTAGTTTGTGTCCGTTTCGATGTATTCTTTCCACATGCTGATATTTTCATTCGAAGTAGTCATGACTGAGTTTCTTAAACGAAATCTTGAGGAATCATCAAGACTGATCTTTTCGGATTTGATATTGAAGAAAGAAAAATTACTTGAATGAAATTGAAAATGGTCATGGAAAGCTCACATTGCAGTCGTATAGAGAATAATTTCTGCTGAGTGAAATGCTGAGGAAATCCAGTTGAGAAGCCAAAAGTGAAAGATTTCGTTCCTCTGGTATAAAGATGGTTTCGTGAAAAAAACTGGGTCATCTCAGTACGTAAATGCTATTCCCTATATGATGTCCATCACTCTGTGGAAATGTTTGGAATGATTTCATTACGAATTCGTTTCTTTTCACCTCAAAGACGTCAATGATGATCCTGTACCATTACTCGAATTTTTCAGCTGCGCCTACAGCGCAAGATGAGTCCTCTCCGAATTTGGAAATAGTTGGAGGCCATGACGCCAACATCCAGAACTACCCCTGGCAAGTCTCCCTCCAGTACCGAGGCAACCATTTCTGTGGTGGATTCTTGATCTCCAACACATGGGTGGTGACGGCTGCTCATTGCATCGTCGACGGATACAGCACCGACCTCAACATCCGCGCTGGTACATCATACAGAAGCCTGGGCGGCCAATCTGTGGCTGTCAAAAGATTCATCGTGCATCCCAACTACGTCGGTGTGAACAACGACATCGCCCTCCTGGAATTGTCCTCCGCAGTGTCCTTCGGGAATGCTGTGAGAGCTGCCAAATTACCTGTAGCTGGACAAGTAGTAGCCGACAATGTCGAAGTCACAGTCACTGGTTGGGGTGCCCTGAGGGAAAACGGAGCCAGCAGTACTGTCCTGCAAGCAGTCACGATTCCTTCCGTCAGTCGAAGTGTATGCAGATCTGCTTACGGCCAATCCATGATCACCAACCAAATGTTCTGCGCTGGTTTGATTGGAATCGGCGGTAAGGATTCTTGTCAAGGTGACTCTGGCGGTCCAGCTGTGATCAACGGAGAGGTCGCCGGTGTCGTTTCATGGGGATACGGTTGTGCTAACGCAAGATATCCAGGAGTGTATGCTAAAGTGTCGGTCTTCAGGAACTGGATTCGTCAGAACACCGGTGTTTAGTTACAAGAACTGGACATTCTGAAACTCTGTCATTCAGTGAAACAACACGAATATAATTTTGATGAATATCAGCCCACGACTTTTTTTCATCCTCATTGTCATAGCAGTTCACAAGAGGATATGAATCTCCTGACATATTTGAAGTAATCTCTCCATGACTAAGTACTAACTGTCCAACGGGCTTCCCTGGAAAAACCTCAGGCATAACTTCAAAGAATCAATTTATAATGTTGTTGTAAGGCTCACATCCTTCGTACACTCTCATTTTCATTCAGACGAAGATATATCTTCATGACCTTGGACCATCATATTGGAGTCGCGCTGGTGAAGGAGACATGAAGTTTACTGTCCTCCCGAGCAACAGAACTTCACTCTGAGCGAATATGGATCTGAGCCTAGTACTCTTCGATACAATGCAAAACAGTAATCAATCGATTGCCAGATTTCGAAGTGGCACTCGGCTATCAAGTTGCTGTCTCCATCTGAGGTGTCAGGACCACAAACATATTCCAAACGAATACCTCTTCTCATAAAATACTCTCACAAGAGTATCGTCCATTATATTCACACAATCGTATTCACTCAGCTAACTTGATGCCAGTGAGTGCGAGTGAAAATTGTTGGAATTGTATATAATTGCCATTTTTGCAAACTTGGATGGAGAAAACAGTCGAGTTATGCAGTGATCAAAACGAGTGATTTCGAACCTGATCAAACAGAATTCCAAATTAAAAAAAAACCAAGCGCATTTTGAAGAGGATCTATAAGATGGAACAGAACACCACTACTTGCTGTAATGAGATTCATGTATCTACATGAGTGTTAGCATTCCATATTCATAGACAAACTTTTTGAGATTTTTTTCCGGTGATACCTTCATGGTTCGAGAATATGTAGTGCTCGCATTGATGTACATATTCATTTCAATGTAAAACAAGATTCTCTGTAAACAAGCTAGCTAGAATGATAACTACGATAGAAAAATCAGCGGACTGTTGGCAAAATTGCACCTTTCTTTGTTGAACATCCAGATGAATCGAGAGCTTTTTCGATGGGGCAAGGGTTCATCGAGTAGAGAATATATAATATTATATTACGGTTCGCTTCACGGACGAATGATTCTCTTATAGTTGGTACATTCCAAGACAGAAATCATACATACTTTCCCATTTATTGTTGAGTATATTCTGCCCAACATACAATGACATTATTGCCGAGTCGTTCCAATTCACTTTTGCCTTTACGCGTTATGACTGTGCCATCACTTTTGATCACGATAATCTGCGGTAAACAAGTTATCCCGTATGTCCAACGCAACTCTTCGCAGATGGAACTCTTGAACGGTATGGCGCACCAGGGTCCTTGCTCGGCGAAGTACTCCTTGAAGGCATCTTCGTCGGTGTCGGAGGACACGAAGACGATCTCCATTTTCGTATTCCTGTTCGAGTTTTCTGCGTAGAGGTTTTTCAGTTTGTCGATCAGGTCGAATGATGAAGCCCATGAGGCAGAGAAGAAATAAATGATGATTTTCTTGGTGTTGAAATGACGAGATACCGGTATGAGTTCACCCTCTTTGGTGATGATGTGATCTCCTACTAAAGTTTCAATATTCACTTCTTCATCGTCGTGATCGACTACAGTGGGAGGATCTTCATCGTTCTCCATCATACTCAATGATACGGGTGTGACACATTGATCTTTTAACAAAATGTCAAACTGACTTTTACCATTATTCACTCGCAATTCGCTAATCCGAAAGTCTGGACGACCTCTAGTGGCTAAATTGTGAAGGTACTTAGTGAGTAATGGATACGTGTGCGTTTTACCAATGAATCATCGTTATTTCGGCGTGCTTGTGCGATATCAGAGATTATTGGTGGATCATGTTGTGTTCTCATTGTATTTGTAGATTTGTGTGTCGAGCGAACTTCAAAAGTAGGACTTTAAGCGAATAATTTTTGGGTTAACCCAAACTCGAAAGGTATTCACAGGAATGAAATTATGTTTTGGGTACTTTCATAAACCTATATAGTTTCGGGATTGAGATACTCAAAATAATAATGAGTGGAGAACCGAGTCAAAATACTGGCACAACTAGGAAGACATTGCATGACACTGTTCTTCCAGTAAAAATAAATATAGGACATTTCCATGCGTTCCCCAAGAAGGATGCTTCTAGAGTCCATGTCAAGAATGATTATGGTCTACTTGTAAAAGTTGATCGAAAAAAAGCATGGACAAATGCTTTGTTGATCGGAAAACCTGGGACTCATTTCATTCGAGTTTGTTTCCTTCATTTTATTCATTTCATTAGACATCGCAAAGCGTTACATCACCTCACAATATGATAGTTCTTCAACGAACCATCAACAATTGTCCAAAACACACACGAAAATCCAAGATATCACTTGTACAACGTTCGAAAATAACTAAAACATACACACAATAACCACGCCGAACAGAGAGATTACTCACTATCCGCCATATTTGTTTAAGTCTCGTAGCGCCCCCTTTGGTAGTTGAAATCTCCAATTACTCAATGCTACATTGTAAATTGTCAGTTGTCAGTCGAAGCAAAAATTTCTAATTCTAATTTCTAATTCATCCACCAATAAATACGAGATGGATTGTATTGTTGGATCAGGATTATCGTTACGAGTTCGATACCAGGTTTGATAGGGTTATCTCGAAAGATTTGAGAGATATTGGTTATTGTGCTCAGTGAGTATTATGGACTCTGTCATACTCATCGAGCATATTCACAACAAACACGTCAATATCTTCATAGCCTGAATACTCGTCATGAGATTTTCTTTCCGGAATAATGGAGTATGGAATGAAATACTGGTTATTTCATTTCATTTCTTTCCATTATGTATCATCCTGTGTATCTTTGATATGACTGAAGAAGTGCGTCATCAAGACGACGAGACGCGATGATAAGTGGTGACCTCCAGTTCCATTCGAGATGTCGCGCTGTCATTTGTTGTGAACTGAATTGCGAAGTATCATTTTCATGATAAGTTATCGATAAAATGTGAATTTCAACATACTGATGATCCAATGTTTTCGTGGATACGTTGAAAAACTTTGAATAAATCGAATAAAACGAATAAAATCAGTTCTGTTGGCTATAGCTTCTACAACACGTGTTCAAAAGCGTCCGTTGTATTTCGCTCATTTACCAATTTCAGACTCGTGCCAGAATATATGTTGACTTCTGCAACTCACGTTTTGATATACTATTATGTAATTTTGGCTTGATCCTCTCTATTACTCATCTCCTTGTTGAATTTTTGACATGCACATAGTGATATTAGTGTACCAGATCATGAGATCATGTTTTTGCAACAGTAACCATCTTTCGATCTAGTCTATCTCATATCAGCGGAAACCTACCTCATATCACCCATTCGACTTGTTATAATTTGATTGTATTAATACTGGAGGCTTAATATATGTGGAAACTCCGTGACGAAACAAAGTGCCAGAGGATGATGTTCATATTATGCATCGAGTAGCTTGGGGCAACTTTTTCAGGGATACTAAGTTTATTCATTACATTGAAAGCGGATCATGTTTCATTTCCAGTCTTGCTACTACACACATATATGAAATCGTGAGAGCTTCCGATATTTTATTCAACCAGAAAAAAAATATCAGAAAGCACACAGTTATTCATCGGTACCAATTTATCGGTATTTGTCAACATACCGATAACTTGGATATTTGATATCTTGTTATTCATCGAGGCTTCTTCATGATTCTAATAAGAAGAGGTCTCACAATTTTTCGGTCCAGAATTCTTTTGTGGGCTCTTTTACGCCCATATTTTGTATGAATTCACCAGATCGAAGACAAGCGAGGAATAAGATTTCTAACGAGACTTTCCACTGCAAAGATTGCTCCTGATCGCCTCTACTATACAGGGTGCCCGTTTTTTGAGCCCCAACATGGAGATCTCAGTTATTATGAGAGATACGAGGTCGATCAAATCAGGATAAAGTTGCACAGTTCCATGCTGGACAATTATCTGAAAGAAAGTTCGATGTTTCATTCTCACTTTTTGCATCATTGGCAAGAAACTGAAATTTGTAATCGAAGTTTTTATTTCTTCAAGTGAAAACCGAAATAACTAGACCTTTGATAATTTGGACGTTCTTGAGACACTGAGGAGTCTAAATCTGTCATCGTATTATCCATGGCATTCTTGATGTCAGTCAAATTCACTGAATTGAATTCCATCTCATCGTGAATATCTAAGTTTCAGGCGAGCTTTGGCAATGTAGCTAGGGGTGTACCATGAGTATTTGAGGTTGCCGCAACTTTTTTGACAGTGTACTTTTGGCACTTTTCATGAAAACACCTCATTCCCACACCCTATTCGAGTGAAAAACACTGAGGTTGATCGTCTTCGAGATATGTGAGAGTATGTGAGAAATCAAGAATTCAATTTCAACAGTATGTTTCTCAGAAACTAAGCATTTGCATCAACAATTCATAGAGCTTCATCTCATAAAATTGTCTCAGGATTACGTCATTGAATATTTCAACGTACTTATGTTACACCCTATATATAACGATGAAGCGTATCTGATTCTGATTCTGTTACACTGTACTTTTTCTGAGTTCCATACATTTCCCTCTGAACATTTCGTTTGATAATATTACACTCATTTTGACTAGTATCAGTTGTAGGACACCCTGTACAGTGAAACGTCGCGAAGCGATTCCGGTCGATAAAAGTAACATCTCTTTGACATTGTATATATCTTTTTAGGTGGATGCCAAACACGTGGGCAGAAATCACGGTCTGCGAACTAGAAGGATGTTGAATGTCATCAACCACTTCGATAGAGAAGTTATCTGACGTTCGCGTCGTGACACGTGATGAGACCGCGTGACACACGAACTCTTCTTCGTCGTAAGAGTATCTTCCGTTGTACGCGTTTTTAACTCCTTTGAAATATATTACACAATAGATATCGATGACTTTCTCGATAATATCGTTACATCAGCAGCGGTCTCGAAAGGAAAATGTTCAATTACGCTAATGATGACCTACATAATGTTTTCCGGGCGATTTTGGAATTTCATTTTAATTCAGGGTAGTACAGATTCTCATTCATTCATTGGTTGTAAGAGGTGATAGAGGCATTTCTAAGCTGAACCTCCAAAAATAACTGAGGAAATACAAAAGATTCTTCTCAGATTCGGCTCAATATTTACAGAAATCTACATAAGGCGTCGATACAAGTGTCACATTTCCTCTCCTAGAAATATTTAGCACACATTAATTCTGAAGTGGAGAATATGCTTGTGAAATTTTGACAAACATAGATTTGAAATCACTTCCTATTGATATTCAATTCGACATCAATATATCCTATATATCCCTGTGAGTATTTTTTACTGTAGACGCAGGTTTACAAAGGGCAGATAAGGCGAGATGATCTTGTGAGTATTCAAAAGTTTTTTAAGCACTATTTCTTCAGTGATTTTGATAATGTTCTGTGATCCTTGAAATCTTCTTTGTCTCCGTTTTAAAAGAGTAAGTTCCGAGGATATATCATCATAACTGCAGGATTTCTTGGATTCCATGCTATTGATAGTATCAGTTTCTGCGGTTCAAGAAACTCTTATTTTGAGAAGAACTCCACAAAGCGGAAGAAGATTTCCAGGACTTCGAGAGAAGCAATTTCAACCGAGCAAGAACAAAGACGTTGATCAACCGCAGCAAAAGAAGTCTCAGGGCAATAACGGGATTTATAACGGGGCAATGTAGACTTGAAGCACTTCTCAGGAGGCTAGTTTAGAGGAGGACAGCACCTGCGGATTCTGTGGGGAAAGCTCAGAAACACCTCACCAAATCCGGATGAGGTGCGATCACAAAAGATGGAATGTACTTGTTGGGATCATACCAGCTGACTGTGGAAGAAATATCACGAATATATCAAAATTGTGAAATTCCTGAGCGAATTGACGAGCTTTCATAGACAAGCAAATCTT
Source organism: Gastrophysa polygoni (assembly GCA_963576655.1). Lineage (NCBI taxonomy): Eukaryota > Metazoa > Arthropoda > Insecta > Coleoptera > Chrysomelidae > Gastrophysa > Gastrophysa polygoni. The sequence goes on from OY755083.1 coordinate 1,627,258, forward strand.
GGAGTAAGCAGATGAGATCCATCGTAGATGTAGAATTCACACTCTGATGGATGTAACAGATTTAATCATTCAGACGGATCGAAATACGTTCGTTTCGCTGGAGCTCTACTTATCCGCACCAATTATGGTGATTGCGGAAGAGGCTCTAGGCCTCCTGACCCCTGGCCGATTGGAGCTCATCAGCGAGGCCCCCCTGTAATAAGTACTATATCCGTAGCAACGCCGGATCAAGCTCGATTAAATAATACCGGACAGACGGCAAGTAACTCTTTGACACGGATGAAATTGCACTTTCTGTTATTACTTTCAATTGGTATGTTACTGTTGTAGGACTAATTATGTAAACACATCCATATACACCTATACTTGCTCACGTAGACGTGAGTTTACAGAGTGTCTATTTCAACAAAATCTTGTCAGTGATACGATGATCCAATAGCAATAATAATGAAGTGTTCTTCGATATTTATGTTAGATTTGGTACCCACGTATACCCATGTATGAGAAATCGCATTTGCCACAGTGCAATTGTCAGTTTGACAGTGGCAATGCAGCTAAAACTCAAGCTTGTATGTTCACCAAGAAGGCTGATCACCTAATGCCCAATTCGATGATGTCGGGTACCACCACTGTTCCTATGAGGTCGTCAATATCCATGCTGAGTGTCACCACCAACAGTGCTCTCTCATGGGACGATCATGTGAGGTCCATTGCGAAAACTGCTTCACAAAAACTTGGTTTTCTTTTCCGTGCGAAGAGGTACTTCACATCCCAGCAACTGCTCATGATCTACAAAGCACAAATTCCACCTGTCCTGGAGTACTGTTCATATATTTGGAGCTCAGCCCCCAAACAAACGCTGAAGCTCTTAGATTCAATTTAGAAGAGAGCTATTCGCCTACTCGATGATACAACACTCACCAAATCATTGACCTCTCTAGATCATCGTAGAAAGGTCGGCGATCTCTGCCTTTTTTATAGGTACTTCCATGGTCGGTGCTCAACGGAAATATCATCTATTATGCCACCACGCGCGATTCCTAGTTGACAAACCAGACGAGCTCAGGCTGGTCACTCCTACACTGTCAGGTTCGAGACCTGTCGAACATCGCTATACCAAGCATCATTCATCAATAGAACGTCAAAGTTGTGGAATTCTTCGCCTAGTGAAGTCTTTCCTGATGCTTACAACCTCCAAAATTCCAACACCTTCCTTCTCTCCCAAAATTCCCAAATAATAGGTTTCCCTTTCGTGTTGTCCACAGATAAAAAAAGTAAGCTTTTACAGCAACGAATGCACTTTTTTTTTCGATTTGTTCATATAAGCACTAACTATTCGAGTTGAGTCGGTGAGTCTACAAACTCAGAAATCAGTCATATTGTTAGTATACCTGTGTGCCTACTAATAGAGTAATGCGACGAAATCCTCAATCTCCACCCTCGATGTCGCGTTTTCAATAGTTGACAGCTCTTTTCTTCTGAGCTAGGCAACAGTTCCTCTTTTTACAAGCCAAATTTACCTGGTAAAATACAAACCTTCCGTGCAATTATAAGTTAAAATAGTGTTTTTCTAGGACCACCTATCGAAATATTGCTGTCAACAGTGTTTTTTTATGAAGACAGTAGCCCATTTCACTTCGACACGAAAGTCGAAAGTAAAACGCACTAGTGTTGAAATATTTCAAAAACGTACGCTTGCTCTGCGGAACCTTCCGGAAAATGATTGAATCCACTACTTTTGTTCCTTCTTCGTGATGCTCTGGTTATGTGACCATCACCATCACCTCCTCCCTTTCCTGATTTTGATCTCTGTGGGATATTATAAATCCCATATTACATCATTCATTTCGAATTCAAGAGAGAGACTCAAGAAACATATGAATGACAAACAATACACTCGACGTTGACTCAATTGAGTGAAGTTGGTTACAAAATATGATTGCTGAAATATCCGAAGGTGGCCGAATTTCAACAATTCATTAGGGCATACATTTATCTGCTTTACATACATTTATCATCGAACTATCCTTCTGGGTAAAACTTGGAATGATTATATTATTCAATTATTCAAGATCGTAGGAAAAATAGTGTAAACAACTCGTTGAAAAGTATATTTCATGCAGAATATGTCACTTTCTCCTCTAGCTATGTGATTTACTTTTTGGGATAGCTATATTATTTATAACGATAGCCTCCGCGCAAATGCAAGTAATGAGTTACAACAATCTCAATCGAATTAACGGTACGGCAGCTCATGAAATACAAAAAAAAACGATGATTTTTATATATTGGGCCAGTTGGCAACCCTGGCCAACAACACCATCTATTGACAGTACTCCGAAGCTGTCTTCTGCCACAGAATAGAGAGCTACGCCATCTATTGAGAGTTATCCGAAGTGGACAGCACAGGATAGAGAGAAGACGCTAACTCAAGAAAGTTTTTACCATACGAAATGAGATACATCGATTTCATATTTCTTGGCTGTTCCTGTGGGTTTTTCCTGATTTCAACTTTTCCTAAACCACCCCTGTTCTGAGGCAAATGAAACAAAGAGAAGCCATTTTCGAGGTTTTTCTGGACTAACGCGAGGCGATCCAATTTTGGTGTATCAGATATTTTTCGCAAGTGCTGATATTGAAGTTTCGCTTAGTATTCGTCTACCATGGATGTCAAATCAGCTGTCAAATATTTTATTGGATTTTTCTGAATATTTTCACGGTTATTCTCATATTGCCATTCGAAGAGGTTGTGAATGATAATCAATCAAAATGGTTTGTTGAACATGGTTGACATCAAAAACCATGCATATTCAAGGAAAAATCAACCAATTGAGAATATTTTTCCTTCAGTCATTTTCAACGTCAACTACTTCGATTCTGCTAAAAAATATTGCTCATGTTTTTTTGGTTTTTCTACTCTTCCGGATTTTTTTACTGATTACTAGTACACTATCGTCATCGATTACGGTGATACAAAATTCTCATTTCGAAACGGTCGACAAGATAAGCGAAGCCATTCACGAAAATATATCCAACGTTTGTTTTTATTAATTCAATTTCCATTTCATAAACGGTTATATCTCGGTATCAAATGTCACAAAAAAATTACTCGCAGTTACGTCGTTAATTGAAATAAAAAAAAAAGGTCAGAGTAAAAGTTTTTGTAGCTACCCTTGCCTCACGGAACCCTTAACTGTTTTTGTTTCATTTCGCTTTTGTCTTTTTTATTTGCATATAATTACCGTACCCCAAACCCGTAAAGAGCGCCATTATCTTCTTAGGAAATGAATTGTGGCCTATGACTTTTTTCATAGAACCCCAACAGATTTTTTGCTACATCATTCCATTCGAATCTCAGCATCTCGAAAGGAGAACCTTGGGGCTCATGAGGAAGTGGAGGAACGTTAGTTTCGAGATTTTGGCCGAGAGTGTATAGCCCAGAATGTATATTGAATCATTCTAACAATACAGATTCCAGTAGACAAAGAATCTGGAAGCAAATTTCGAAATCCTCGCGAGATTTTCTGTAAACAATTTCACATTCTACTAACCTATGATGAAGAGATAATCTCGAGACTAATAATGTATATGCTTTAGGCAAAACTTAATGTTTTGCAGACACATTTTTTTTCATATTCTCATCACGATAGTGACAAGATTTTTCAAAACGTGATCGTTTATATCTTATGTATTAGTCGAACGTCTCAGTGGATTTTTCCTTCCTCTTGCATATCATTTGATTTGTATATACCGTTATCATAAACACACCATAATTCCCTAGGGCGTTATGAGCTATAACGCCCGCTCATCATGCCCACTGATATACTATGCATTCCTATGGTCATCTACAGATATAACCTGACAATATCACGGTTTTTCTCATCCGGTTGTACAACTTATTTATCATTGAAATCAACTTCGTTTCTCAAACGTATCGAAAAACGTATGTTCCGGTAGATTAAAGTTGACAACTGTCAGTCTCAGACAACTCGATGAAGACAAATCTTATGCAAATCAGCTTCCTCAATTGGAGAAACTGGATCAGTTTGCAATGAAATTTTGTCTATGGTATTACAATCAAATGATATGTGAAAAATGAAAACCTAACTTGAGAGGAAACAAAAAAACAGATACCTAATGTGTTTTGTGTTAGTGGAATTATAGTTTTCGCATTCTTCTACTTCGCTTAATTTCATATGAAAGAATCAAAAATGAAGATTCCTCAATTGGAAATTCTCTCATATGGAAAATCCGTGGCTCACCAGCAAAAATACATCATAATGGAATAATTTAGTGTTTCTTAGCATTTCTGATTTCCAATATATACATTTTGAAGAGAACAAAACAACGAATTCAATGAGATAATGAAATATAGGTTGTTCCATTGAAAAAAAAAATAATTTTGTGTTGTATCTCCAAAATCATACCCCCAAGTTCGTAGATATAGAAGGGGTCGAAAAAATAATAATTTTCAGGACCACCCTGTATCTTTCGAACTGAAACAGTTGACTTTGCACTGTACATCGAATCCTGAAATGTACAATATTTCATGAACACACTGTAACTACAATAACAGAACTTAAACGTTTCGCGTGAACCCCTCTCTTACAGTATATCTAATCACTTCTGCCCTTCTGATAGAAATATTCATATTTCATTGTGCGACCCAAACAATAAGATCACTAAATACATGAATAGCCTAGAGCGCGTCACACGCAATTGTCGCGAAAAAATAGGGAGTATATTGCAAAACACACTTATAGTGCCCCATCTCCGTTTCTAATGTACCATTGCATAATTTCATTCGAGAAATCCGCTGGCCAGCACTGTCGAGTGCCAAAAACGGAAGGGAAGCGGGTCAGAGGTTAACTTCCTCGGGACCGGACATTAGGGCTTTCCAAAAATACAAAAATGACCATCACCGCATTATCGTTGCGTCAAAGCCGCCTTTTGTGTTCCTCGCTATATTTATTTGCATAGGGGTCGGTTTATTTTCAGTGAGAGCGTACTAGGAGGGACGATGAATGCCCATGCAAATCCAGCTATGAGCAATAACCGTTGCATTATTATTATTTTCATTCATATTCATTTATTTCATACTGCATCATAGAACATACCTTTACGTACCTGATTTCAATCCGGAAAATAGACTTTTACAGGATAGGCGCACGTGATATTTCATTACGTGCTACTATCCCGTAATTAAATTTTACCGGATTGTGAATATTGAAAACTCAGTTATGCGTCAAAAGCATGAATACATTTATTAAAAATTCAACAGCAAAACAATACACAGAAATTACTTATTGCTAATATTAATATTAACCGTTAAATTTTCGTTCCCATGAATATGGATACCAGGAGCTCCATTGGATGAATTATTTATTAGGGAGTTGCTACTTGCTGATACATTCCCATTTTTTTGTTGTAGCACTTCAACAAAGATTAATATTTTATTTTTCACTGTTCATTTTTGTTTTTTAGCAGTATGAAATAAAATGTTATTCGTCACACGTCCGGTAAACTTTTACAGTGTACTTACCGGACTAGTAACGTAAATATATATTTCATCCTCTACATCCGACGGTGATTTCGAATTATTATTTCCCTTCATCTTCTTGACATGAAGGAGTCAGCAAACAGACCTATTACTCACTTCTCAAGCATTTTTATTGTATACGTATACAGGGTTGGAATAAAGTATGGAACCAAGTGAATATCTTTTGAACGAAAAGAACGATATTTATGAAAATCTGCAGGTAAGAGCTATGGAACAAAATGCATCTTTTTGTTCATGATATACTTCTGGTTCAACCGGAATGGCCATCAACTTCTTTAATTCAAATGGGACACCCTATGCATTTTTACAAATTTCGAAAGAGCTCCATACATATGGAGTTCAGTAAGAAAAAAATTGTGAACTACGTGTACATATTCGAATATATGTTTGATGAACTATGACGATTATAGAATATTGAACAAAGTTATTGACTTCGATGAATTTCCCGGGCGAGTTTGTCGTAGAAGCGTTGTTGTACCAGTACTTTACGTCTTCGAATGCAGAATCAATTTTCTCAGAAGCTCTATCTTAGTTAGTATCATGGCATGACAATAGTGTATCATCTGCAGATAAATTTACAAAGTCTACATTACCTCAACCAAGACATTTCCAAGATTCAAAGTTACTTTTCATTTTCTCGTTAGATATCACCTCAAACTTTACTTCGCGATCAGATTATGATCATCAATGATCAGTTCGAACCTTTTACAATATATCCGTTACAATCTACTCCTGACCTAACTATTGTGCCTTCAACAAAGAATGAAAGAATATAAATCCCTACATGAATTAAAATCCAATTATGAAGATGTAGAAATTGCATGTGGGTTTTGTTGATCTGCTAAACAAAGTACAAAAAATGCAACCTGAAAAATTGCCTACAATTTATCGTTGTTTTTATGGATCTAATCTGCATATATTCTTTCGCCATATAAATAACACCCCTTAATCACTTTCGATAAAAAAAAACGAGGGGAAAAAATGTGGGGTATGACTATTTCCCACATGAGTATACTAGATGTAGTCCTAGTTGACCTGAGATGGGTCTGTAACAATAGAATCTGCATCATTGAAAAAATTGTTCGTTAGATACAGGTTTTTTTCATGAGTTCCTTATGGAAATTTTTATAGTCATTTCTCACGGAACTTACTACATGGTTTTTTATACCTCGAATAGCTACCCCTGCGAAAGTTTTTTGTAACCATTCATGATGATTCATAGTCGCTCAGAAATTTCTCGAATATTCTTTGGGAGATCAACGAAAACTAGGTAGAATGGTCCAGCACTATTGCATCAATTTCCTCTCATTCAAATTTTGGAAATGAAGGAAGGTGTTGGAATTTTTCTTGGAAGTTTGAGTAGCAGTATGATCCTCTAGAGATCTGGTACAAACGACAAACTCTGGACCCCATATCTTTCGATAACAGAGTTTCAACGAGAAGAATATCATAATTTTTTTCTACTCATCAAACTACGAACACACGAGGCTCAAAATCATTCCACAAACTGACACACACCGAAATTCATTTTAATCAATTCATTTTCGCAAACATCGAAATCAACAGATTCATATTATCAGTTTTAATCTGATGAAGGCTATTTTTCCATTGTATGGCACATGCCTGGCGATAAATGTCCTGAAAAAATAAATCACCGGGTACTGCAAGTTCGGAAGGGTTTTTTGTAGCACCTGGCTGTCCTATCGAGTTTTTTACCCGTCCCTTATTAGTTTAAGTATACGGGCACAAAGGCTGCACGTACAAAAACCTGGGGGACACTTTCGACTATTTGAATATTTTTTACCAATGATGCATTATGTAGTAGCCCTTTGATATTTATCGAACAACAGACATAGTCGATGGTGGTTGATTAGGTCCTGTTGTTAACCTGGATTTATCGCCTCACTAGTGATAATGTGATTTATATTTCGACTCACGAACACATCGATGAAATGAAACTGTCATATATGATCGATATTTATTCAGTGTGAATCAGTCAAATGCGTTAGACCTGTATATCAGTGATATACAGGATGCTTCGTATTCTAGCAAATTCGAAGTTGAAAAGATTTGCGACAAAGTTATGTCGGAATGCTAGAGGGATATTGAGGATTTTCTTTGAATATGACAGAGAGTCGAGTATAATATCAAAATGCTATATCATAACCTATCACATCGTAGGATACGGTGACAGTGAAGTATTGTGATCAGCAATTATTCGAAGGTTTCAACATGCTTCACTCAGTTTCATTAATATTGTAATAAACTCAAGGGTAGATTCCTTGCTGAAAAATGAGAGAATGATTCTCAGAAACTTCTTTCGAAATCCTGTAGTTCTCGAGATTCAGGGTACCAAAATTTTCCAAACAAAAGAACAGGCATTTTTCAGCTTTTTTCTTGGATTTTCTCTCCTCGTTTCTAAAAAATAAAGTAGAAGTTATTAAAAAGTATCTCAATATATTTGTAGTGAGGACAGATTTTGTGATCTGCCCCAAAATGTCACTGCCCTTGAAATTAAACCTTTAGATACCTAAAAGAGAAATTCTCTATTTGCCAGTGACACCTTGTTTTTGAAAAATTTGGAAATACAAATATATTCAATAAGAATGAAACCTCTACTTATCTCAGTGGACGTTTCGAGAACTATATACTAAATATAGTATATTGAAATGATTTTTAATAACTTCTACTTCATTTTTCAAAAACGAGGAGAGAAAATCCCACAAAAAGCTGGGAAATGAATGTACCTCGAAAAACTTACAGACACTATTAAAAAAAAACATTCATCAATTTGAGAGAAAAAAACTTTTTCACCTGTTTTTCTCGAAATTTGGTAGGTTCATTTGCAATAATTATTTTAGTGATGATGAAAGTTATGAACAATGAAAATAATGAACGAAATATTTCATTGTAAGTTTTCATTCACTAAGAAAGATGAGCAAAAATCTCACTATACGAAAAAGTTGAATTGCTCAATCTCGAGAAAAAATATTCAATAAATATCAATGAATTTAATGATTTGCTAATATTGAGATATAATGAAAACAAATATTGAAATTCTTATGATACAAGCTGAATCGCCCTCCAGGAAGCCACTGGCATAAGATAAGATAATTGAGATAATTGAACAAATCACAATGGTACCAGAAGTAAGTATCTTGTTGTTGCATGTCAACCTGGATAGGAATCAAAAATCGAAATTAGCATTATTTTATGAATTGGAAAAATCCCGTTTTTCATTGGGAACTTTGACATCCTGTATTCTGAACTACCTATGGAAACTGTCTATGGAAAGGAGCTTATGGGAACTAATTTCTCCAATTGATGTTTCTACCAGTTATTCAAAAATTTGTCAAATTACAAAAAGTGTTATACTCCGAACCACTAAACAGATCACGAGATATCTGATGAAAACTAAAGCACTGTGTATGATTATATTCTCAAAATGAATTCAGAGACTGAAATACAAACCAATGTAACTCTCATAACATAAATATCATCGTTTGACAGCCAGCACTCAATATGCTTCGAATGTTCGATAGATTCAGGTCAAAACAACCTTCTCTTGTATCACCCCTCACATGAATGCGTATATCCGCTCATAAAAACGTAAAAAACATTCCGAAAACGCAGAATGCAACCCCTCGCATTAAGCGGTGGTTTAATTGACAACATTTGCAAGGCGTAGGGCCTGAAATTTGGCAGCAACAGGTGCATAGATCCCAGGTCGGATTCAGAAACTAAAAAAAAACTATACAGTATTAAAAAACTAAATACAAACATTCGGTCATAGCTATTTCATAATACGACTTCAATGTAATGTTTCTCATATGCATGAACTGATTCGCTTTTGTTTCAGAAACTCTAGTTCGAAACAATTGAATTTGAGCATCGGAAATGATATTTCTATTGTTCTCCAAAAGATGGCTCAGTCAGAGCACCATCATTTTTGGCAGATAGAAGATGACAGTTGAGGAACTACTATAGGAGTAATTTATATGTTTTTCCACTGCCACTTGTTTAATGTCTGGTTTTTTCTTGATCTAGGCGGTTCCAATCAACATCACTGCAGATATGGTGATACTCATTGATTCTTCGGAGTGTATTCAATTAACAAAAGCCGTACTATTTTTCCTGCAAATCGCCAAAACAACAGACAAGAAATACATTAAAGTCCCATTTGACTTTTCAATCAATCACATACACTGTGTCCAAGTCGAGAATGTATAGCATGAGGATCTTGGAAATGGTGGTAGATAAAAGTTTGGGTAATTGGGAGAAAAGTTGTTCATCCAGACAGTCTTTGAAAATTCTCATAATCATTCATAGTTTTTTTTTTGCAACTTCCATAACAACTTTCGATATGGTTCAGCGTGCATGATGATATTGATTTCGTCCTCTAATGTTTCGTATTCGTGAAACCATCATCACTATATTTTTGAAACGGTCCTGCTCATGTTCAAACAAATTCTGAAGGATTCTTTATTCGATACACCTACTTAGTTTTAGGACCTTCAATTTGTTCCAAATCTCTAAACGAGAAATATCATCGATTCCATTTGTTTTGAAGAAAATTGAGTCAGCACTACATCTTCTAATCTTTCAATGCCAACTATTGATTGACTAGAAAGGTATTACTGAATAGTGAAGGAAGTTCGTGTCTTCTGAGGTATCTCTTAGCGGTGTCAAAATCAACCTCCTGAAGTATCATTGAAGCAAAAAAAATACAACCCCACAAAAAATTAAAGACTTTTTTGAATGTATTGAAAAACGAACTGTCGACCTATGATGACAAATCTGAGTTTGAACATATCTATCATAACCTGTAATAATTTCAGACCAGCTCATACCAGGAAACTTGAGAACTAAACATAACCAAGAATCAACTTCAACACTGTCGGTTCCCAATAGAAGTGGAATAAACAGGTTGATTTGTTCTTCCGATATTAACAATGTAAAAGACCAGATCGTGAGACTGAACTATTCAGCCCAAAATCATGTCCTCACCATTGAACAAAGAACATCTATTTTTCATTCATTTCAGTATACAAACTCGGGAAAGCCCCAGTTTTACAATACAAGTTATCCACAACAAAATATCAAGAGTGGTGATTTGAATAACAGTAAGACTGAAATTATGGACTACAAAATGTAAGATGAGAATTAGCATATAATAATAACTGGTTATCTGTGAGATAGGTATGATATACATGCCAAATATCAAAGGAAAGTATGAATGGTGTATGTAATGTGTCACCATATTCAAGATGCATGAATAGATATTTACGTTACTAGTCCGGTAAGTACACTTTTACAGTACGAGTGAGATGTTTCCGGATTTTCGAAACGAGTACTGTAAAAGTTTACCGGACGTGTGACGTATAACATTTTATTTCATACTGCTAAAAAACAAAAATGAACAGTGAAAAATAAAATATTAATCTTTGTTGAAGTGCTACAACAAAAAAATGGGAATGTATCAGCAAGTAGCAACTCCCTAATAAATAATTCATCCAATAGAGCTCCTGGTATACATATTCATGGGAACGAAAATTTCACGGTTAATATTAATATTGGCAATAAGTAATTTCTGTGTATTGCTTTGCTGTCGAATTTTTAATAAATGTATTCATGCTTTTGACGCATAACTGAGTTTTCAATATTTACAATCCGGTAAAATTTCATTACGGGATAGTAGCACGTAATGAAATATTACGTGCGCCTATCCTGTAAAAGTCTATTTTCCGGATTGAAATCAGGTACGTAAAGGTATGTTCTATGATGCAGTATGAAATAAAAATTATTTACAATACTGCTCTCTTGAGTGAATACATTCAAATTCAAATTATTTTCAATGTTCTGTGGAGAATTGCTACCATGGTTGGTTGAGTGTGGTCATGTGAAACGTACGAGAGTATTTAAGAGTTCTACTTGGACCATTTGAGTTAATATTTTTCAGAATATGTGCTCAACAGACCATGCCATTCAGAAGTTTGAATACAAAAATAATATCTCCATGAATTCTCGTCTTTCCTAGATTATCTAATCGTGAATGTTGTAATTTTTTTGTATATTCTTGAAAATGATGATTTATATTGGCATTGAATGAAGATGCTCTTCAAAATCTATTTTGGACTACGTGCTTCATGAAACGGGGACCATATTATCAATCCATGTTCGAGTTTTGACTCAACTATAAACCGATTCGATAGAATTGATAGAAACTCCTTGACAGTTTGTTTCTTCCATCAATGAACCTAGTCAGACAGAAAGGCCGGAGGTTTCCTGATAGGAGACAATCAATTAATTTTCCGCTGCCATGATTAATTTTCGTCCAGCGAAGCGTCCTGCGCGTCCATTCACAGTCAAAAGGTCTTATCTGACCGCGACTAACATATTGCGTAGGGGTTGTCGAATATCAAAATACAATAACTCACAATCGAACAGTGGATTGTTGTTTGTAGATTGAATGAAACGGTCTGGATTCGGAACGTTCATATTATATTTGAGCGACAATTGTAGTTTTTGCATCGTTTGCATTGAGTCGATCAGCCACGATATAGGATTATACAGGGTGTAACTAAATGAGATAGAGAGAGAGAGAGAGAGAGAGAGATAGAGAGAGAGAGAAATATGCTTCATTGTCCAAAGAAATTGTTCGCGTTGACAAAGCTTGTTTCTTAAGAATAACCTCAAGTCTAAAAATAAACAATAGTAACACCAGCAAGTAAGAGTCTAAAAGAGACGTCATCAGTTTGAAGAGAAAAAAAATATATAGCAGGTCTAGAAATATCCAACAAAATACAGTCCAATAAGTTATTAAAATCTGCATCAAAGGTAATAAGAAAATAAGCCAATGCATACATATCCGCTAATGCTAATTAAAAACTTTAGAAATATACTTCACCAGTTAAAAATTAATAAATGAAAGTAACAAGTGAATTAGGAATTTCAAATGACAGAACTTGAATTCTCTACATGATTTCCCAGGAATTTCGATGATTCCTGGCGATACTTCCACAATTTCTGACATTTCTTTCGAGATCTGCAGCAGTTTTACTATTAATGAACAATATTAGCAAATTCTACAGATACTCATATCTAGTCTATGATTATTTCTAGCTATCTCATAGTTTGGGAACCTTCAATGAACTATTATTACTTCGTTGTTAGTCTCAACTGAGGTCTCAACTATGAAAACAATAACTATATAATCGTATGTACGGGTGAGTCAAAAATGTGTACCGAGCTTTCTGGGGGTGATAGAACATTGAAAAATAAGTGTAGTTTGATGATTAAACTCATGGCCCAAAATGCATATTGAGGGAGATATATCCTTCCAAAGTTGATAAAATTAAAATAATTTCTCCGCATAACTTCTGAACGATGAAAGCCACCCGATTGAAATTTTGTGCATGAATGTATGTTATCAAAATACATTTTTTCGTCACACTTCCAAATTTCTGATATTGTTATAAAAGGTGTTTTCAGAGGGTGAGTCATGATTTTTTGTAGAAAACTTTTTTCCCTGTATTATTATCGGTAAAAAAACAGGAGCATTCGATGGAGCGAAGAAATATACATGAAAAAGGTACTCTTATTCAAATACGAAAAATTGAGCCGTTCGTGAGATATTTGAGTTTTTGTAGTTACATGATATCAGCAGATTGATTTTATTCATCGCGAGATTCATCGGTAAAACGATATTTTAGCAGGCCATGATGAATAATTTAGTTCTCAATTTTGACGTTCATGTCATCAACATTCGAGTCAACATTGTTGTAGTCGATTTGTTCATGTGGTTTTTCTGTGTCATTTATCACTGCGATTATCAACTGAGATTTTAAGAAATATGGCAGGTTATTCGTTCTCTGAACAAACTGATATGCTTCTAATGCTTGGCGAGTGCTTCGGAAATGCAAATGCTGCTGAAATAACGTTATACCGATGAATCTCGCGATGAATAAAATCAATCTGCTGATATCATGTAACTACAAAAACTCAAATATCTCACGAACGGCTCAATTTTTTGTATTTGAATAAGAGTACCTTTTTCATGTAAATTTCTTCGCTCCATCGAATGCTCCTCTTTTTTCGTCAAAAATAATACAGGGAAAAGAGTTTCCTACAAAAAATCATGGCTCACCCTCTGAAAACACCCTTTATAACAATACACAGAAATGTGGAAGTGTGACGAAAAAATGTATTTTGACAACATACATTCATGCACAAAATTTCAATCGGGTGGCTTTCATCGTTCAGAAGTTATGCGGAGAAATTATTTTAATTTTATCAACTTTGGAAGGATATATATCCCTTAATATGCATTTTGGGCCATGAGTTTAATCACCAAACTACACTTATTTTTCAATGGTCTATCACCCCCAGAAAGTTCGGTACACATTTTTGACTCACCCTGTATATATAATAAGTAACTGCCACTGTACCTTCCTATATATGTCACGAGTCATGTATTCCTGTTTTTTCAAAAAGTACTTGGAAAAAAAGTTGTGATGATGGTCATCGATATCATTATGATTCAATATTAGATCACTCTATTGCTTTCGCAGGGTGAATAAGTACCACTTTCATGAGCATTTTTAGGTTAATCTTCCTCTTCCTGCTTCGTTCAACGTAGATCTATCTCAGGTAGCGAGAGTCACAGCCATGTTTGAACTGTCGACCATCTGATATCCATTACATGCAGACGTACCAATCTTTGAAAAACCCAGAACAAAAAGACCTAGAAATCGTGTATAAATGGGAAATGGGCGAAACAGAAAAAGATCATGACGATCATTCTAGCGATGACTAATAATGAATATTTTTCACACACTAGCCCTCCTACGAATTCTTTTATTCAATGTAGCACAATATATAGCACATCTGTTGTACGCGGGCTGAGCTGGACAAGGACATCGTATTACTATGAATTACCGAATTAGGAATTGCGTCAGGTCAAAAAATCCCCCGGAAAAGTAGCCACGGTCGCGTGTCCCCTTTTTGTAGGTTTTATTCGCGTCCACCCTTGCGTCGTCCGTCAACCCCCTGCAAAGCTCGTCCACCCTTGGTCCGGTGTCCCTCTTTGCCCGAATTATTTTGCGGCATAATGAATATATTGCTATACAGGGTGGTAATTAAGTATGTGCAAAAAGTACAACAGACGATTCTTCCAGTGATTTCAAGACACAAGTTGTTGAACGTTCTCAGAAAAAAAAATGTTTTCTTTTCGGTGAAATCTTCAATATTATCTTGAATTATTAGCTCATGAATACGTTGACAGCAACTGTTGAGTTGCTTACCAAATATTGCAATCATTTTCCGTGCAATTGTAGGTAGGATTTCATTTTTTTTTCTGGAAAACCAAGCAAGATACAAAAAGACTCAAGAGGCATTAAGTTTTATTAAAAAAAAATCTCTTGTTCATAATATTCATTAAAAGGCAGCGTGAGACATCACTTGACTAATCGAGTAGTTCGAGCTGAATCAATTTCAAATAATGCCAAAAATGTGCTCTATAAGAAAAAAAAATGAACTACATGATAAGATTCTTGCCTATATATATTGACACGCTTCACCAAATTGGAATTTCCAAAACATAAACTCAGTTTCCAAACCGTCCTTCACATGAAAGGAAGGTTCTTTATTTTCAAATTATGTCCTTGGTACTCTTGAAAGGTGTGGAAGGACTGGAAATGTCCTTTGAAATCCGAACATAAATGAACGACATTAAGAAACCCCAAAAAAACTAAAGAATAAAAGGCCGTGCACCATCTAAAACTCACGACATAAATACGCTAAGGTCGCTGAGACTGTAAGTGTTGTATAAAATGTAAAATTGGCAACATTAAAAAATATATCCGAGCTCTCTTCATTGTCTTTCATCCCATATACCTACCTACTGCATTATCATGTTTTTATTATCCAGCGTGATAAGCGTGAATGTAGAATAATATTTTTTACATGAATGATAACTGTTGGAGACTTCATGAATGAATTGAAAGCAATAGACTCTACTTTGTCATGCCAAGAGACAAGATAAAAACAAATTCAAAAAGTGAAGTGAGTGAGTATGAGTATACACAAATTTTGATCATGTCATGGATGTTTCAACTTTGGTTTCAATTTTTCAGTGAGCTATTTCCTTCTTGGTTGATAATTTGTTAGGTACTGCGTCATTTCCTTTGTGTTGAATTTTCACGTGAAATTATTTTGAAGATCTATTCTGGAGCAAAAAATGGATGTTTTCAGGAGTGGTATAGTTGCAACCATCAAAAATATTTTTCGGATTGTGTCCTTTATTTCAATATCTGACCTCCTCGTCACAGTTTAATAAATAGTATTATTCTAGTAGTATTCTCTATACTGTGTCCTCGTGGAATTTGTTATCGCGGCTAGTAAAAAACTTGAAATTCACCAGTTATTATGGTTTCACTCCAAACGTCCGATTTCGTTATCTTTTTCAAAATCCTAATCATCCTACTATGTTTTCACTTAGGTAAATACGTATCATTTGCAGAAAAACTATAATCATGGAAATCATCAAATATTAGAGTATGTAATCCAATTTATCTCACCAACACAATGGAGATCACTTTTTCATACAACTTATCTATTGGTCAAGATTCACAGTATTCGAAATCACTGAATAGAAGTCGAAAAAGTGTTGTAAGCAGAAACAAATTCCGAATGGCACTTTCGATCAAATCAAAATGTTCTAATCAGCAGGAATTGCTTCGGTCCAGACCACAATCTATTTTTGTCAGGTGGATTTTCAGTGTTGAATCGAAGAAATATATTCTAGAAGTATGAATGCAGTCGCGAAAACCATAGAGTTAACTTCCATAACATGACGTGGTCATTATGACATTTTTTTTCGGCCACAGCCAACTCGCAGATAAGAAACCATGTCATCTGAAATCCATTTGTTACAGAGAACAATAGGGAGAACGTTTCCTTCGGTGATGATTTCCAGGATATACTAATCCCTATTTCTACACGTTTACTTACTTATACTCACGAAATATTAGTTGAATACCTAATACTTCCTAGTTTTCCTTTGGATAGCATTTCCTTCGTCGTTCATTGAGAAAAACGTGCTATGTACAGTGTGTTCATATTTCTTCGCACAGCGGGATCGAAAATTCTTACTCTTCTCGGTTATTTTGTAATACATGTACGATTTGATATAGGTTTTTGACATTCTCAGACTATTTATCCTCAGGAGATAATTCTCACAATCTTTTTGGAGTTCATTGAAGATTACTGAAGAAAGGTATGTGTAGTATTTGTCAATTGTTTCAACTGTAACGTAATTGGCTACTTTTCTACCACTACACTTCCGTAGGAATATAGTAGTAAACCATCGAAATTGAGTTTTATTTATAAACTGACTATTGCATGATTCGCATGTGAGGGACTGAGGTAAGAACGAAAAAATACCCACAAAGTGGCGGATGTTTGAACATCTAAATCTCCATAGATAATTATGAATGGACTGTATTGTTAGGTTTTCGCATTCTGTGTAAGATAAAGGTACTCTGGTGATTATCTCTGAGAAGGAGGTCAATATGTATCCAGCTGTGCAGGTTTAAATAGATTTTTTTCAATTGTGAATGCTTATCGTGACCGCAGGTTGGGAACGTAGGATTAACGAAACCTCCTCTAGGCACACCACAACGATTGCGCCATTTCTTTCAATATTTTTTTCCACCTTCAATTCATTTATGATGAATGTCCAGTATATAACAGCAGAGTTCGAAATCGGAATGAATGATCGATATATCATAGTATCGATCATTATCGTCATATCATCATATATCATAGTAATGTAGTCAAACCTAGGTACAATGGATTTGATAGTATATCACGTAGTAACAAGAGTGGTAATATTACGCACGCGAGTGGAGAGAGTTGTGAACTATACTTTTGCTACAACCACGAATAGTGTCGAGAAAATTCGCACCATATGGTCAACATTTATTTCATTGATTCGTCAGACAATTTCATTATTGATGAAAATTTATGCATTGTAGAAAACTCACACTTAAATCGCCAAATCTCTGAACTTCAGAACAGTATACAAGGATGAATCAAAAATTGGAGTTTCGATTGATTGTAGAGTACCATTATTTTGGAGATTTTCAGAAGAGCTGATGAAAGGTGTTGATTATGAGTGGAAACAATATTCATATGTGAAAAGACATTGCAATAAAAAATGTTTTCCAATTGTTCACAAGCAAATTTCATGGAGTTCTCGAGAAAACAAGTTTATGAAAATAATCGGCTAGTGATGGAGAGTAACGCTTTTTGTCCTCGATGTTCATTTGAGAAGTGCCTTATGTTATTTTTTTCAATTTTTATGCAACATTGCATAAAGAATCATTTATTAATGTCAGTTCAGTAAAATGCTTACCTGCCTTGTTTCATTGGGCCACCCTGTATAGGCGTGTTTACACGAAAAATGTTCCTGTCGAAATTCTTGTGAATAAAAAAACCACTGTCATGATATCCACGAGGAACTGATACATCTTCAAATCTCTTGAATTAGCTCTGGTTTTATGAAACACGCCGATTCTGAAATGCACAGGGATATTGTCCTTTTTTTCAATCCAATAAAGTTTGTGAACGACTTTCCATTTCTCGGTTTCCCACACAAGAATTTTCCAGTGAGATTTGACTGTTCATTATAATATCATATCAAGGGTCAAAAATATTCCAGGCTTTCTTCTCACGTTGTCACAAGTGTTTCATTTTTCCAAAGAAGAGACACGTATTCGTCATCCATGAATAGTTAATGACACTCTCGTCATGAATCGCAAATCTGTCCATTCAAGGACGTTTTTGTAGTATTTGTATAATATACTGATCCTCGAGTAAGCTTCTGCACATTGAGCTGGAAAATGACACCGACGCCCAATACTTGTAGTGTTATAATCTCGCCTTTTAGAGGATTTGCCACAGACCACCCGTATTCGTCATTACATGTTCAGTCACATGGTACATGGCCCTTTCAAAAGCATTCGCAAATGTTCAATTTATTCGAGCATTGAAAATAGATTAAGTCAGCAACCACCCACGTGTTATAGAAAGAATCTGATGCTCTTTCTGTGACGAATAGAGAAAAGAGTAGCATGCAGCTACAGTTCTTGAGTTGGATCTTCTCTATAGGAATATGAGTAGATATATTTCTTTTCACGTTATATGTGAGATGATCATAGCGGAAAATGACTATACAGGGTGTTACAGAACTATGGGATCAAACTACTAGGGGTTTTTCAGTGCAACAGTAGAAAACATTTGACTAGTGGGTCCCAGACGCTTAAAAATTGATCCTCGTTTTGATTGATTTCGAATGCTGCTGTAATTCGTCCAATTAGGTCTCACTCTGTTTATACTTACTGGAGTTCCGTAGACCGAAGACTTCACACAGGAAAAAATCAGCTGTTTGGGCAGTGTTGGATTGCCAGAGGTGGAGCAGTTTCTTGGCCTCCTAGGTCACCCGATTTAAAGATTTAAAGATTTTTCCCGTGGGGACATGTGAAGTATTTGGTCTACGAAACTCCAGTAGAAACAGAGCATGACCAGATTGGACGAATTACAGCAGCATTTGGAATCATTTAAAACGTCGAGGATCGAATTTTTAGTCAAGTCCGCCGAAATCATGTGCGATATTCAAATCGGTGTATTCAGGTTGGAGGAAGACATTTCGAACAATTGTTGTGATGATATCAAGTACGAAAGGCAAAAATTAAATGCATCAAATCCTATTCCGGCAATTCATCGTCTTTCTGAACGTTTAAGCGTCTTCGTAGTAACACTTTTCCGGACATGGGACCCACTAGTCAAATGTTTTCTACTGTTGCACTGTATAACCCCTAGAAGTTTGATCCCAGAGTTCTGTGAGAATGAATGAATTCAATGAGATGATTGAATTGTCGAAGCTCCAAATCATTACGCGAAGTTTATTGTTCCACAAGTGTGTTGAAACAAAGATACTCAGATTCACTCGTTATTCGAATATTAAATGTTGGTAAATAATTACAGTACATCGAGTCAAGGAAAGAATTCACAACTTTGTTCGAGATGTTGTCGCCCTGTTTGGCCTATGGCTGTACGAATAGATTCAAAAAAGATCAGTATAAAATCATTTCATGGGAAAGTTATCGGGTAATGTTGAGCAAATTCCTCCAAACAGACCCCAATTCACGTCTAGAGGAAGGCAGAGGAATCCAACCAACAGTAAACGAGAGAGAGGCAAGCAGCAGTGATCAGCTCCAGACGAATCGATAGCTTTTTCTGTCTCTCACAAGTCGATGGAAGGAGGAGGGTGCATCGGAACCAGCAGGGGGGGGGGGGGGGTGGGGTGTGTTTCCGAGCCAGCGGCGCACAATCGGCGTCATCGGTGCCAGGAACCGACGCCGAAATGACCGCGCTATGGAGCGTCACGCGAGTGGTCAAGGGTCACGCCAACTTTCGCGGGGGAGACCTCGCCGATTGGTACCGTTTCTTCCGCGGTGCCGGTACGGAGATGGCCAGAGGTCACGTGGCTATCGACCAAACGTCGTCGAACGGGCCCGGTTGTCGGTCTTTCGCACGACATTTCCGCGTTAGAGGAAAAATTCGTGCGAGGCACGTCGACTAGATAGATAAAAGTAGGCTTCGATTATTATTTCACGGAAACGGTGTACAGAGTGTTCGATACATCAGATGATGAGTCAGTTTCGATGGTTTTGATTCATAAAAGAAATATACTCACTACTACTTGATTATTTCAATGAAAGAAAAGGTGAACATAAAGGATGGCGAGTTCTCTTCTTTCCCACCTTCCTAACCTCTCTATGTACCACTGATTTTCGCGCCAACTGTCACTTGTCTTGTCACTGTCTATTATCACGTCACACTTCTTCTTCTCTGATAGACCTCTAGACCTAAGCCACTTATACAGGTACATACATACATACAGCCTGTATTAATATTACACTGAACGCTACAAATGATAATCTCTTTATTTACTCAGATTGATCTGTACAACCACATCAGGAGTGAAAAGTACAAATGAAAAAGAGGAAAACGTTAATGTCACGAAGTTGTGAAATCGAAATGTGTGTAAAAAATATATATACAGGGTGAGTCGAAAATGTGTATCGAGCTTTCTGGAGGTGATAGATCATTGAAAAATAAGTGTAGTTTGATGATTAATCTCATGGCCCAAAATGCATATTAAGGGAGATATATCCTTCCAAAGTTGATAAAATTAAAATAATTTCTCCGCATAACTTCTGAACGATGGAAGCCACCCGATTGAAATTTTGTGCATGAATGTATGTTGTCAAAATACATTTTTTTGTCACACTTCCACATTTCTGATATTGTTATAAAGGGTGTTTTCAGAGGGTGAGTCATGATTTTTTGTAGAAAACTTTTTTCCCTGTATTATTTTCGGTGAAAAAACAGCAGCATTCGATGAAGCGAAGAAAATTACATGAAAAAGGTACTCTTATTCAAATACAAAAAATTGAGCCGTTCGTGAGATATTTGAGTTTTCGTAGTTACATGATGTCAGCAGATTGATTGTATTCATCGCGAGATTCATCGGTATAACAATATTTTAGCAGGCCATGATGAATAATTTTGTTCTCAATTTTGACGTTCATGTCATCAACATTCGAGTCAACATTGTTGTAGTCGATTTGTTCGTGTGGTTTTTCTGTGTCATTCATCACTGCGATTATCAACTGAGATTTCAAGAAATATGGCAGGTTATTCGTTCTCTGAACAAACTGATATGCTTCTAATGCTTGGCGAGTGCTTCGAAAATGCAAATGCTGCTGAAATATCGTTATACAGATGAATCTGCTGATATCATGTAACTACAAAAACTCAAATATCTCACGAACGGCTCAATTTTTTGTATTTGAATAAGAGTACCTTTTTCATGTAATTTTCTTCGCTCCATCGAATGCTCCTGTTTTTTCATCGAAAATAATACAGGGAAAAGAGTTTTTTATAACAATATCAGAAATGTGGAAGTGTGACGAAAAAATGTATTTTGACAACATACATTCATGCACAAAATTTCAATCGGGTGGCTTTCATCGTTCAGAAGTTATGCGGAGAAATTATTTTAATTTTATCAACTTTCGAAGGATATATCTCCCTTAATATGCATTCTGGGCCATGAGTTTAATCATCAAACTACACTTATTTTTCAATGTTCTATCACCCCCAGAAAGCTCGGTACACATTTTTGACTCACCCTGTTATAAGAACATAAACGGATGTATACCACATGAATATAATAATAAATAATTCCTTCCCATATACACATATAGTATTGGATTACAGTTAAATTCATCTATACTGTAGCAGTTCTTTAGTCTTGATATGTATATTTTCAGAATTTCTCATTTTATCAGGGAGTTTATTGAAAAGTTTGCAGCCCTGAAACTCGAAACTTCTTTGGTACGTTATAACGAAAATTAGTGCGAAGCACGTCAGTATCTAGATGACAAGGCTTCTATTAATATTCTTCAGGAACGTTTTACATATTGTTCAATACATCAGACGATTCACTTTCCTCATAAAAATTTCTAGTTGAATCACGATTCTGGTGTGCTCGAACATCAAATTCCAAACAAAAGGGCTTCTCATGATGAGCGATTTAGATGAGAGAGATATTCCATGTGAATAAAAATACAATTGAATATTTCATTACAGTCAACTCGAAGACAGGTGTAGTTGAGTGGACGCTATTTAGGAATCTCGAAATAAAGACAATGCAAATATGGCTAATCTTGATGGGCATGCATTTAGGAAAGGAAAAACTTCAACGGAACTGTCTCTTCTTCGGGGATGAACTATAAGTTCTCGACGACAGTCTATAAATAATCACACTGAGCTCACGTTAGGAACCTTTCGAGGTATCTATATCTGAATCTGTCAGGCCACAGGTCAGACCTTTGTGTTCTTTGTCCTTTGACTCCAGATCTCCTATCGGTTCGTTTATTCTCGGTGTCCAATGTAGACAATATATTGCATTATCTATTATATTTTGAGTATTTGAATACTCCGGAACTATTTCAATACTTCAGATATTTTCAATGGCTCACAAATATTCGAGTCATATTTTTGAATGGAACAAATTGTGGATTCTTCTCTTCCAACTCATATATTATGGTGAATCTGCTAAGCAAGTTGGGTGAGTGATATCAGCTTCAAATGAAGCGAGAACTCCATTTGTACTCACACTCACAGATCAATGAAGTTTCAAAAATGTGCTCATGTACATACACTTACACATTTTTATTGATATATCGAGGTTTGCCAACTTTGCCGCTTTTTCGTACAATCAATTAATAATATTCCTTACATTTAGGCTATAAGTTTATGAAATAATGACGTCGATGAATGGTATCTGAATACATTTTTCAGCTTTTCATGGGATTTTCTCTCCTCGTTTCTGAAAAATAGAGTAGAAGTTAAAAATTATTGCAATATATTTGTAGTAAGGACAGATTTAGGATCTGCCCCAAAATGTCACTGCGCTTGAAATTAAACCTTTAGATACCTAAAAGAGAAAATTACATGGAAAAGGTACTCTTATTCAAATACAAAAAATTGAACCGTTCGTGAGATATTTCAGTTTTTGTAGTTACATGATATCAGCACATTGATTTCATTCATCGCAAGATTCATCGGTATAACAAAATTTTAGCAGGCCATGATGAATAATTCTGTTCTCAATTTTGACGTTCATGTCATCAACATTCGAGTCAACATTGTTGTAATCGATTTGTTCGTGTGGTTTTTCTGTGTCATTTATCACTGCGATTATCAACTGAGATTTTAAGAAATATGGCAGGTTATTTGTTCTAAAAGAGAAATTCTGTATTGGTCAGTGACACCTTGTTTTTGAAAAAATTTTGGAAATACAAATATATTTAATAAGAATAAAACCTCTACTTATCTTTGTGGACGTTTCGGGAACGAATCTGCTCCCGTTCTCAACACAATTAAAATATTTTTCTCTTCGTGAAATATTTCAATGTTTTCGATTCTGACACTGAGAAGTGACTATTTGGTACACGGAGGAATTCTGGTTACTACTATTATTATTACTTTCAAGCGCAGTGACATTTTGGGGCAGATCCTAAATCTGTCCTTACAACAAATATATTGCAATAATTTTCAATAACTTCTACTCTATTTTTAGAAACGAGGAGAGAAAATCCCATGAAAAGCTGAAAAATGAATGTACCACCTCCTCGAAGAACTTACAGACGGTATCTAAATACTATGGAAATATTCGATTACATTTTCATTTCTGATTCCATTGAATACTTCTTTTCCGAATACTGGGTATTCGAATTCGAATACTCATAGTCGAAAACTTTTGCATTTTATATTGAAATACATCTTTGTATCTGGAAAAATCAAGCTTTCAAATATTTTCAATATACTCGACTATTAAATGCTTGATAATCACATTCATTGGCTGATTTATTTCCTCTCCTATTAGAATTATCCATTCGAATCGACATCCCCTATCACTCAGCAGGTAAAAAATTCATATATCAGCCGACAGTTTGCCATAGCGGGTGTTTCGAGAACCCCTCGAGAAAATAAAGAACAGGATGGTGCATAAAATTCATAAGAAAAAGGCACATGTTCGCTGACCAAGGGTTGCTCGGATCGGACAGGTTGCAGACGGGCCGAAACTCACGGCATTATTTTAAGGGTTGATGAGGGTTGAGAATTAATGTGTCTGGTCAGGATCTTATGATACGGCTGTCACGAATTAAATGGTAGCGCCAATATGCAATACGAAAGAATGGAAGGGATGCCGCCGTTTCGCAAAAGTGTGAATTTGACTAGTCACTCCGAAAGGTGGTGGGTAGGTGATACAGGATGATTGAATGATATTTCTTGATTATACGGTGAGGACCAAAAGTCAGTTCTGTAACTGACCTCCTTCCCCGTAACTTTTAAAAATCAAATGCATAAATTGTATATATTAGAGTTTCATTCAATTTTCAATTTCTCTGATGGTTCAAGTTTCATTAATACAGAGTGTCTCAAAAGAACGCAGCGATTTAGAAGTTCATTTTTTCAAATAGGACAACCTGTATATTATTGAATCATTAGATTCTTCACTGAATTTCAAAGAAGTTCCATGGATGATCCCGAATTGCATAAAATAATAGTTTTGGAATTATGAACACTTGTGAATTTGTATCATTATTATTGGAGACACTCTGTATGAATGAAAGTCAATAAGAGATCAAATAAAACCTCACAATGCATGCATCCGACCTCTTTTTTGGTGATATTTGAGAAGATACACGCTTCCAAAAATGAGAGAGTAAGAGAAATGGCTTTTTGTGGACGTATTCTTCCAATGAAAAGGCTACCTATGATTTTGTTTCCAATTTTGTTGTTATACTAGACCTGAATATCGAAACACGAGCGTATTAGCATCATGTGCAAAAAACCGCATTTCTCATCAACATATGATTTACCTTGCTTTTCACTCAACATACTGGTACATCAATATTTTGAAAAGATTCAAGTTTACTCGAGATATGCAAGGTGTAAATTTTCTGTTGGGAGTGAATCATAAAAATATACTATACGCATAAATAATACGGCATAGCATTATTGCTTCAATTTGGATCCACAGGATACAAAACTCCTTCACAGAGTCGACTATGATAGATTTCAAACAATGAAATTTCGATTTAAAATAAATTATGAATCACACAACACTTAATTCGATATTGAATATTGAAAATACAGTTGAATCAAACGTTCAACTTTTTGATGATTCAGTGGACATAACAAATTGATGCATGAAGTATTTTCAATTCGTTTATATAACATTTCAAAAGAGTTTATCAAAAGAATTTCATACCAACATGTCCAATTTGGGTTACATATAGGCAAAACTTGTACCACTGCCACCACTTTGTCAATTTCAAAAAAAAAATCAAACAATTCATTTCTGTATGAAAAAGTTATCACTGGAAAGTAGAACTGGCCATAATTTTAGATTGTTATCAGGGTGAAATTGAGGGCCTGCATATAAATAATAATTCTTCGAAATTCAAAATTTTCAGCTCCAAAGTTTTGCAGCTGATGATGAAATATTATAAATAAACCTAACTCGATTCGCAGAATATCCAGCAGGTATTTCTGTAACGTGAGTGCATCTATAAAAACTCAACGAAAAATCGTATGACCACAAATGAACTACAAAACCATTTTCTTTCAAGGTTATAAGGGGACTGGGCTCTAAATTTAGAACATCTACAAAAATATCGTGGACCCAAGACAGTCCAGACGCTAGCCAGTCATCAATTTCAAGGATATTTTATGTGAGGGTGTATGCAGACAGACGAAAATAGTTTCTTGGCGTGGGCACTATCTACAGAGGGTGCAGAGATTGAGGAAATCGTGACCTGTCTGCCCTTTGGTGTGGGGTTCTTAAAGTCGACTAATAATGTATCTGTCGTCTGGAATCTACTGCCTGATGTGTTTGGCACGAAGAAACGATATTATACGGGTGTAACTCGAATGATTTCATTGATTTGCTTGTCATAGTTCATGAAAAAAAAGTTCATATAACGAGGTGTCAGAATGATGTTATAAAACAGTTTTCGCTGATTTTGATGAAACTAGATATGTTCACAACTCCCATTTCCACGCCACTGTTTCTCACGAAACAAAACTCAGCAAGAACATCAGCGTACAATATTCAGTTTCGTGAATATCAGTAATGACAAGAAGCATCGTATTTCAAATGAAACTCACACGAAGTTCAATGAATATCGGCAAAAAGAATTTTCAGTAATTCATGAAAGACTTTTCATTAAACTTTGGACACCCCGTTACTCAAAAACGTGGCAATTCAGGACACACGTTTATATGAACTTCTTTCATAAAATATGACATGAAATCACCACCTGAAATTGATGACATCATAAAAGTTACACCCTGTATATTCTATACTATGAAATAATATGTTTTGATATATTCTGAATCTATCAGAACAGCTGTAGGACAACGCCATTTCGAATAAAATTTTGAAATCCTTCCTTGACTTGATCGAACTTACTACTGAGGTAGGAAAAACTTCTTTCGCATATTGTTTTCTCAAATCTTATTGAGATGAACTCATTATGTCTTGTGATATGTACAGGCCCTGATACTGTAACATCATTTTTTTCGTTGATATTGAGCAATATATTCAGAGTGAGAAGCTGTCTGATATCAATATAGTTGTGATTCTTTTCATTTTTTCCAAAGGGCAATCAAGTACTTCCCCCAGCCTGAGTATAGCAGTATCCTCCACAAAATATATAAATTTTCCTTCGGCTTACATCCCTAATAAACTATGTATATCAATAGTGGATAACAGTGGGCCAAGGACAGTACCTTGCGGTACTCCTTATGTTATTTCTCTTGACTCGCTCTCAATTCTATATATAGATTCGATAAAAAATAACTTCCTAGTAGGTTTTATGTGTTACACCTAGTTCCATATGATTAAACTGGCATCATGTCTGAATGAATGTTTCGGAAATCATTTGGATTATTTGAAACTCGTCAGAAACTTTCAAGACATCATTATAACATGATTCCGTCTACGTAGCTGGTGTAAGAACATTATA
This sequence comes from Gastrophysa polygoni, assembly GCA_963576655.1. Classification (NCBI taxonomy): domain Eukaryota; kingdom Metazoa; phylum Arthropoda; class Insecta; order Coleoptera; family Chrysomelidae; genus Gastrophysa; species Gastrophysa polygoni. Next base: position 1,654,489 of record OY755083.1, read on the forward strand.
TTCTGACTTTATTCGAAAAAACCCTCACACGAGCAGACTTACTTCCTACCGATGATCAACAAAAATACAATCACGAATATATTTCGTATTATAACCATCAGATTAATCCGATTAACAATCACGTTGTTGATATTGGAATATTTTTACGCAATACGCAGCCCGGTGAACTAAGCTCTCGTAACCCGAATCCATAATGCACCCGCTGACTGTCCCTTTTAGTTCGTCTACCGACCGCGAGATGGGGACGCATATCGGAAGGACGCTCCCTGCGAATTAGGCAGCTCGTTATACGCGACGGAGGCACTAGAAAGAATGAACATCGACGGAAAAAGCGGAAGAGTGGAAATTAATGAATTCATCCCCGCCGAGCGAGAACAAAGTCTGGAATGAGCGAATTTCTTTGCGCTAATTGTATCCGGATTTTTAGTGAGCACAGACGCGGTTTGTTTGGCATACGAATTGTTATTCTCCGGAGCAGAGCAGTGGGTGAGAAATGTGAGTATTAATAGGAAAGAAAACCCAGAAGTTCCGGATGATTGATACGAGTGGCGGATTGGAAAGTGCAGGTATTTCACTAAGGTCAAGGTCACCATGAAACGACATGATTGAGATATCTATACACTGAGGAAAACTGATCAACTAAATCGCTCAGAATAGGGAAGTTTTGGAAGTTCATTAACAACGACAATATACACATATCTCTCACAAATGTCTTTGCTATACTTGCTCATCATTTGTGATGAACAATAAAAACAAAAATCAGAGAAGTTCAATGATGAAATTGGTACTTCGCAATAATAGAAATCGACGATATATCCTATCAAATTTCGAACAATATCAAAAGAACTAGAACAAAGAGAGGAGCATAATAAACAAATGTTTTTCATATTGTATTGTTCAATATCATATGGTGTTATCTGGGTACAGAAATACTCCCTCGCACATCAAGAGTATTGTTTGGTGTGTTCTGGTGTAGGTAGATGCAAATGGGCACACCAGGAATAATTCAATGGAATTCAATATCAGGTGATGAATGAGGCCTCTACAGTGGATCTCTACTTCTGCTCCCTAAGAAGTTCCAGATATTTTTACCCAGTTCAATCACCATCAATGAAAATGTTGCCGATGATATCGGATCTCACAGTACCAGTCAGCAAATTCACCTCCTCTGGATATTTATTCCATATGGAGATCTTCACTTGAAGACATTTAGTTACTGTTAGCATATCTCTGAATCTTCTATTAGAATCGAGGCCTCGATGTCTTGAATGAATGTCTTACAGTTTCAGTACTCTACAATGTTACCACTTTCGTGGAGGCAGTTCTAGTTCTGTATTTCTGGACCAGAGAACTGACAGGACAGGAGCCTCGATTGACACTCGTCTGATCAAAACTATCCATCACTGTCAAATATCTGTCATTATCAGTAGAAGCGGACATGGTGAGGTTGTTTGACAGGTAGTTTTGGAAAGAATCAATTGAAGAGTTGTTTAGCATACTGAATCCACCTTGGTTGTTACTATCTACTTCCAAATCCCCAATGATGACATTTATCACTACTGCACCTGACGTCATTTTCGTTGGTAACCAACACTGATGATGGCTTGATATAGCCGAGATCATTTTGCAATTGAAAATCAAACGCAATCTCACAACTATTTTCATTTGATTGAGTAACAAACTGAACTCAAGCTCACAATCTAATGAAGATCTCAATTCGATCTCCATCAGGAGATTGGAAAGAAAGAATCTTCACTTGTGCCACTGAACTAAAGTTCGGCATCAATTCGACTCTCTACTTGGATACCTGATGGATTATCAAAGGATTGAAGTACTTCGAATGACCCCTTTAGAAAACTGGAACTGAAATTCTTATAGGTAACTTTTTAATATCGAAAACTACCGAGAATGTCGCGTGATATATGAACAGATCATAAAGAAAAATGAGGATAAATTACTCATTCCGGGATATGGAATTATTGGAACTTCGACAAAAACAGCCGCATGATGTTATTTCAATTGAATTTTCTCAAGAAATATTCATCCCATAGTCACATATGAATTGGACAGGATGAAATGTACTAAATACGAGTTGTCGGCCGGATCTAAACGAACGGAACGTGACTTCGAACCATTAGAGTTTTCGGCATAACATGCGAATCTTAGCCCCGGAATCGGTTTCGGGGATGGCTGGTTGCCTTGGAAACTGCGGATATCTCTCCCAGAGGTAAGAAGATTAATTGTGATCGTTTCTTCTCCAAATCGGTCTGCGAGTTCCAGAAATAGAAACATTAACCATTCGCAGACACAATGCTCTTTGATATTCCTAATGGAGAGATTGACTATTCAATTTGGATTATCTAAATGCATTGTTCATGTGCCAATAGAGTGCCAATATCTAGAATGATCATTTTCGTGAAGGTAGCCTAACTCAGGAGAACATCCACCTTGAATAATCCTACAAGGAATACATATTAGTTTGCATTTTTTTAGAATAAGGAGTGATATTACCTTTTATATATTTTAAACACTGGCTTTTGAATTCTCTGAATGATGAGCATTCTTTCGATTTTCTTGGCCAGGCGTAGTAAAGCAGTAGGCTTCTGATGAACACTGTGTTTGAAGCAGCATTAGCAATATTGATATGGAAATCGTTCGGAGCATGTGATTATTTCTTGGAGATATATTGATTCTTCGGTTAGGTAGGGTAGGTTGGTGGACATCCTGACTCTAGTTTATACATAAACTTGAGCATATTGCAAGCAGCTCGTTTCCTACATGATAGCTCTCATAACACGATTTTGTATTTTTTGTAATGTATCAGTTTCATACAGTGTGTAACAATCAAATGGAATTAATTTGACTAGAGATAAATGAGAGTGTGTTGGGAAAAACGCTTGGACACGTCGATTTGTATTCTTGAATACGCATTTTTTTTTCAAAGAAATTAAATTATATAGAGTGTGTCATGTGACAGTGGCCAATACCAACTTTCTTATTTCAAATGGAACACGCTGTATTTCATTCCATGTTTTAATTCTCACTGAAGACCTGATTTCATCAATACACTACGCTTGGGGTCTAGCGGAAACGATGACAGATATATAGGGTGTGGAAAAATAGGGATTTTTCAACTTTAGGATTTTTTTGTGTCGGAACTATTCATTATTGGTCGAAACAGCTCCTATGTCCCTGTCTCAACTTTCGATCTACTACCTACTGTCATTCGATTGGAACAAATATAGGGTGGTGCAGAATCAAGAAAATTTATCATCCTGTGTTTAGTATAGAAACAGTTTCTGTTCAAAGCTAGATATAGTATACTTGGGAAAGGAAATTGCGTACCATGAGTGTCAGATTGGAATTCTTAGGAATTCCTTGTTTTGCAGAAAAGCGGGAAAATTTCTTTCAATTCGGAAAACAATGACAGAAACTCCCTCTTTCCATCTATTCCAGGAAACTCTGTAGTCAAAACAGGTATCAGCAAATAGACAAGATTCCTAAACACCGGAAAATTGATCAAAAGATAATTGGATGCTTTCATCAAATGGTGAATCTGTTGGAGTAGATCGGCGTATATCATTAATATTATAAAAATAATCGAAGGATAGATACCTTGCTGAAAGAAAAAAATAGTTCTCATGAACGTTTTTCCAAAGAACCGTTGTTTCGAGATATATCAAAAGTTTCGAAAAGAATGAGGGTTATTATATCATGAAATTGACAGTCTTTCCAGAGTGATAATCATTATGAGCGAATAATAATACTATTGGAAATAATTCATTACTAGTTATTATTCACTGATTCAGGGACGTTTAGGTAATGAGGTTATTCTTTGGAACAGAGTCAGATGCAACAGATTTTGAGACACAAAAATGTTGAATATTGAATTTTCCAATCTCAAAAAAATATCGAATTCAATCAAATTGAAAATCAAAAGATTCAGTCCCATCAATTCCATGTTATCATCAGCTGAGTCGCTTTCGTGAGAAGCCATGCACTGGTTGAAACTGAAAGAATTCTGGTAAAATCAGAAGAACTGGAATAGTGTGAGTCCAGTGGCTATCCAACTATATCGAATGAAAACTCCTTTCATTTTGTCTTTCTTGAGACCTGAATATTTTATCCGCTTCCTGGACCAGTCACCTGAAAAAAAATCATGTGTATCTCGGCCAACTGATCTAGTCGGGCCGCACCAAAATATTTGCCTCAAATTTATCATTCCTTCGAAACTTCACGACCTTGACCATGCAATGCACAAATCATTCGATTCAACCTTCCTTCTATTTTTGTACCATGCGTCTGGAAACTGACGTCGTGGAAACAGGTTTATGTAATTATGTATTTTTTTTTCATCTTCTCGAAAGCAATCTGTAGAGAAAGACAGAGAGAGAGAGAGAGAGAATCTTGGATTTTCCTCACGATGATAATAACAACCTACCTCTGTGATATTCCATGGGACTATTCCATTCGGATCTATCGGCACTGGATGAGAACTTCGCAATTTATTTCCTTCTAATCCACCCCCAGGCACATGTGACGCTCCCAGAACTCAGATCCACTTCTCTCCGACAGGCATTTCCAATCCAATTTCCCGATCTAGCCACCCTCGCTGCTCAGTGATTGACCGATGGGGTACTCGAGGCGAGACATTGATCGGAAATCGTCGGAAATGTCAGTGGGGCGGGGCATTTCCGGTCATTGCTGTCCTCTGCAAGAATGCTCTGCCTTCCAAAGCTCACGTCCAGCCAGTTTCTCCCGTTTACAACCCGATGGAATCTTTCGCCTAACCTAACTTGGTGGATTTTTGGACACATGTTTTTTTTTTTGGAAAAAGTCCAGTTTCGATCCCAACAATATGTTATGGCGTTATGTATTTATGATATCATTGATATCATCCGGTATGTTTGTGGAAGCTTCGTGTCTGTCACTGATTGACTTTTGATGACGAATTTCTATTGAAAAGTCAGACGTTGTGAATAAAGTGTCACTCTGGACCAGTGGAAGACCTCTGAAAGACATTCAGAGGTAGATTTATATTGAAGACGCAATATCGGTCCTTCGAGCTGTTGAAATTGTGAAATGTCGACACTTATCATGCGATAGGTTTTTTTCGATTGTTTTTCTTGGTACTCACGTTTTTTGACCTCAGGAACCCGAATTTCACAATAAAAACGTGCGTAAACTTAAATTTTTCGAGATATCCCAGGAAAAAGTATGAGAATTAACCTTCTTTCTTCAGCTCGTTTTGGGTAGGCATGGAGTTCATTTTCTCACACAGGATACTTTTTATGCCTTCCTTGAACATTCAAGAAGTTGAAAAGAAGGGAAGAAATCCTCGAATTAGTTGAATCAACGTTCTTCAGCTTCTTGGAGGAAGGTGGATCCAGCATTTTTCATATGGACGGCGCTGTCAAATGAGAATCTACGTCAGAATCACTAGTTCTGTAAGACAAAATATCACAGATGCACATTTGACAGCGCCGTCCAAATGAAAGAAGGATTCATCAAGGATGCTGAAGACGATGAATTAAACTTCTTAGAGGATGTTTCTCCTTCTTTTCAGCTTCTAGAATGAATGAGGAAGATATAAAGAGTATCTTATGTGAGAAATGAAACTTCGAATGGCTATGGTGCCTACCCAAAACAGGCCGAAACAAGAAGGGTAATTTTCATACTTTTTCCTGGAATATCTCGAGAAATATAAGTTTGCGCACGTTTTTATTGTGAAATTCGGGTTCCTGAGGTCGACAAGTAAAGTTCCGGGAGCAAAAAAATGTTAGAAGTTACCAGACGTCCAGAGGCTAGACTCAGTTCCAGACTGGACAAACCAATCCATAAATATACACAGGAAATATAGGAATTGCTGAAAATCCAAAAAAATTCTGACATTGAAGTACTGACAGAAAATCGAATCGAAACAATAACGGGTGACCATCATAAAACGGGTCAACCAGCAACAGAAGAGAGATCAACGAAGTGTTCAACAAACATAACAGGAAGAACAGCTGAAAGAAATGAAAAGGAAATAAGAAATAAAAACATAAATACAGAACGATGAAAAAAATTGAAATATCAACATCGAATTTTGAATCACCCTGTATATGAAGGTGAGTGAATTCTGCATGAAGATAAAGGAGATTTGTAAGCAACCTACAGCAATGTTCCGTTACTGAGAACCAGGTAATTAAACGCCACATATTAAGCACTTTGAAGCTTTCTCTTGTGGCATCGTAATTGCCACAATGTAAATGGAGAGACTATATTTTTGTTCCATTTCAATTCAATTATTTGTTGGTGGTAGTTGAGTCCATACCCATTCAATCAGAAGATTTCATTATTGGACGAAGGCGCTCGTGGCCAGAACTATTGGTGTTTTCTAACTTTTGGCGAAGTCTCACCATCGTTTCGTGAACCAGTGCTCCCGCCATAATAGCTCAATGTAAAATGCAAATTTGGATTGAACGAGGAAGATCGATTGAAAAATAATATCAGCACGGAATATGGTGACCTGATATGGTGATAATTAGTGATATAAACGACATACGCCAGGAAATACAGAGTATTATATTTCATATGGATACCTCCAATTACCACTAACGATGAAATATTAGAAGTAGACGAATCCGAAGAGATGAATGAACAAAAAATGGAATTTACCACTGTTGATACTGCACTTGCATATTATTACAGAATGCCATTTCCACTCAGGAACTCTTGAGTTAACTCTTGAGGAAGTGATTGGATTTTCAAATTTCAAAAAAAAGTCATTGGAATATTGGGGAAGGTAGGTTCTCGAGATCACTGCAAATTCCTCGAAAAGCTTGATATTTCAACTTCACCATCATCACCGATATAGTCATCATATACAAGAAACAAAAGATAACCGATCCAGAATTTCAAATTAGCAATTGTAAATTCTCTATTAAAAATGCTCCTGATACAAAAAAAGATTTTTTTGATTTCTCTTTCGACGAGACATACGTAAGTCTTGTGCGAATTCAATACGGATTACAGTCTCAGATATCACATACAGAGCATATATCGTAACCCTTTGGTTGGAAGTTTACGATGTTCCCATTCGAATGAAAATTTGAAAATTTTAAACGTCTTATAAGTCAACATAAACAATCGATACAAAATATCACCAAGTGCGTATCACTCATTACAACTGGAACACCCTATATTTCATTTCATTCCTGAAATCTAGGTTTCAATTATTAGTATTAATATGTATTGATATGTTATTAAATTCTGAGGTTGCACTTGTATATTCGAAAATGCTTATCTTCAAAATTTTCGAGTTTCAATCTCTCAACTGTCTACCAGAGCTAGTATTCATGATGATTTTTGAAGTGAGGTTGAGAATTCCACCAAATCTCATACAATTTGATGGAAAATATCTTGTCATTCGGAGGTTTTTGAAAACTCCAAAAGTCACTTTTTTCAAATCGAATACCCTGTATATCATCAAAAAACTGTATTGTGTATGTCATTGTTCGATCCAGTGATTTCTCAATATTTTCTGTATGTAATTCGTTCATCTCAGTGTTCAATACTGTGATTGTTTCGTATTGATTTATATTTTCTTGCAGAGGACAACCTCAAATTCAATCTACATAATTGGAAGCTAATGAATTATGATAAGGTTGGGGATTATAACTAAGGAAAATCCATATATTATATCAGCAGTTGCGTCCTTTTGTTCCAGATCCTGAATATTCTGATGAAAGATCGATCCTCGTCTACAAAAAATACATATTTTCGCCGTCTGAAACCGGCAAACCGTGCGGAATATTAAAATTCGAGACATCAATATTTAATTCTCTTAGCAAGGCGCGACGTCTCCGAAAGACCATCAATCATTTACAAACATTCGAGGATATTGAACATGAATTCTCGAGTGCTTTCGTATAAGTAGTTTTCGATTTCGACGTACTCACATCGTCTCTTCGAGTTCGATCATATTTATCAAAGAACATATTCAGATTCATTTTCTGGAATTAACCTGAAGCGATTCGAAGTTGGATTCGGCTCGAGAGCTCCAATGAATTGGAGAATTTTTCGATAGAGATCATTCGCAAACTTTATTATCCGCATATATGCCTTGTGGATAACAGTTTATAGCTTATTTTGATTCGGTGAACTTTGATAAAGCTGGTGTGAGAAGTTATACAAGATAACTTCAGGAATACAATACGACAAATGTTTTCAGTTCACAGATGAAGGCTATAAGAACATTTGCAAATCTTGACAACAATATTTCATACCACTTTCTACCCTACACTCTGATATCCACGATTTCAATACCAGAATTAATCGAATATTAATTCAAACAAGGCTATATCTAAGAATTGAAAAATATTCAAAATAACAATCAGAAGGTTCCTTCTGGAAATTGTTTCTACAGTATATCAGAAAACCTCCAGAAGGTCAACTCACTTAGACACTAGACTTGTATAGTAGGTATTCATATCATATACTGGGTGGCCCAATGAAAACGAAACGAGGCCGATTTGACATAGTTATATCGTTCACAGAAAAAAATAACGCTAAAACCGTTCGATTTTAGTTCCGAGGATTAGCTATGACGATGAAAGCATTTTTTTCAGCTACACACTCTCTTTTCATATAACTCTCATGAGAAATAATTTCCCTGCTAGTTCAATAGTCGCTTCTGAACCATCTCGTGATGGAATCGGAAAATGGAAGTTGTGGGATTGGCAATTCGGAGTTGAATTCAACCGTCTCTACAGAATCGATCGTGTTTTCAGTCTGCATCAGCAGGAAATTTCGCGATGATTTCAAAAACAAATAATATATATTTCTGCCTATCTTTGAACTCCATATCCAAGTAGAATCTGATTACGACTCCATACGCCTACTGTTTATTCGCAAATGTAGCTCAGAATCAGTGTTCGAAATCATCCACATATTTTATTCCATTATAATTCAGTTCATCATGATAATCAGCTCGAAGTAAAAGGGAGCGTAGCCGAATGATCACCATACATTCTTGATTCCAGTATGTATATACTGGGTGGCCCAATGTAAACGAAACATGGCCGATTTGACATAGTCATATCGTTCTCAGAAAAAAAATACGCTAGAACCGTTCGATTTTAATTTCGAGGGGGATTAGCTATGACGATGAAAGCATTTTTTTCAGCTACACACTCTCTTTTCATATAACTCTCATGAGAAATAATTTCCCTGCTAGTTCAATAGTCGCTTCTGAACCATCTCGTGATGGAATCGGAAAATGGAAGTTGTGGGATTGGCAATTTGGAGTTGAATTCAACCGTCTCTACAGAATCGATCGTGTTTTCAGTCTGCATCAGCAGGAAATTTCGCGATGATTTCAAAAACAAATAATATATATTTCTGTCTATCTTTGAACTCCATATCCAAGTAGAATCTGATTACAACTCCATACACCTACTGTTTATTCGCAAACGTAGCTCAGAATCAGTTCGAAATCATCCTGAAATCTCAGATCGATGAATTCTGATACTGATCGAAGAGGATCCACATATTTTATGGGTGAGCTCCAACCCGAAAGTTGATTATGAGTGGAGACGATATTCATATTTGAAAACACATCCCACAACGTAATTAAAAATGTTTTCCAATTGTTCACACGGAAATTTCATACCTTTCTGTATTTCCTTCGAAATTCGGTGTTTGAAATCGAGCTTTTGCTCATACTACATAAAACTTTGGGCGAACTGTGTGTGAGGAGAAGCTTTCTGCGATTGTTTTTGTCAATAATCACCAACTCACACTAGTGGTAAGAGAAAATGATATATATAAGGCGATAGCACAATAGCACAAATACAGATATGACTTACATATTGGGTGGCCCAATGAAAACGTTCGGACCGGTCGATTTTTATTTCGAGGAGGAAATATTTTGCGTATGTTTTCAACTTTTTCACTTCAAACCCCTCGGAGGGGTGAGCTCCAACCCTTGATTCTCGAATGGGATGAGGGGTCAAGTGATACATCATTTTGAAGGTAATCGAATCCTCTTATCAACGCTTTCTTGTTTTTGGAATTCAATGCAGTAGTTCTCGAGGAAACACGTTTATGAAAATGATCGGCAAGTGATGGAAAGTAACGCTTTTTTCCTTTTCATCACTATGTCTCATTTTGTAGTTAGAACGATGTTCATCTAAGAAGTGCCTGAAGTGTTTTTTTTTCGAATCCTGTCCTATCCAACATCACATAAAGAATCATTCATTTCAATGTCAGTTCCTTGATCTCTCAGTGAAATTCATACTTCGGACATTGGGCCACCCTGTATTTTTTTTTCGTCGATGGAAGCAGCTTTTTCAGCTGCTTCCTCAGTGTGACCTATCATAATCTCTCCCCATAACTTTATCAATAATATCATGTAGAAAACGGTATAAACCTCTAGTTCAGTAGCAACTTCTGGACCACCCCGTAGCTTCTGAACCATCTCCTGCTGCTAGTCATAGCAGGAAGAGCTCCCCAACCTCCCAACGAAACCGAACCATCCTGCGGATGCAAACTCCGTACACCTAGTCGAAATTAATTCGCGTCCAGGGCAGCATCTCGGCGAGGGTGGAGAGCGGGGGCGGGCAGGGGGCGGCGAAGGCGGCCATGTTGAGAGTGTGTGGCGGAAACGTGTGTGCCTCTGTATTTAATTAGCACACAGCTAGTCGCTTAATTAAGGGGGCAGGGCTGGGACGCAGCCATTATTAAGGCACAAACTAACTCGAGAGGAAACTGCTACATGTGGTCCTGATAGTCGACGGATAAAGGGGGTGGAAGGGGAGGGCGGGGGAAGCGAAGTGGTGCGGATTGCCACCCCCGGACCTCCGGGGATCCGGGAGTCGGTCGGTGGTTCAGGTGATGGTGTTTTTCGGGTTCGATTCGTGGGAGGCTTCTGATATTCGGTTGGTTATGTCTGAGCACTCAGGAAAATTTTAGTAACCCTAACGGAAGTTTCAGTCGGTATGGGCACCATCAGGTACAAGCTGGAATGGGAATCAACAATATGAATCAGTAATCCCATCGAAATTGTGTACGAAACATCGTTCAATCATATTCTCGAAGATGAATAACTACACCTTCGCCAAAAGTTACAAAAATCTACGATCTAGTAGAGAATAAATAATGTCTTAGATTTATCCCAAGAAAATTCAGATGTCAGATGAATTTCAAGGGACAGCGCCTAAAGTCTATAATATCCCTGGAATTTCGATGGGTGCAATCATTTCTATCGAAATCTGCAGCAGATGTACTGTTATGAATTGCTATACTCATCACCCACTATAATAATTCTCGATGTATATGAATACGTATAACGCAATTGATATTATTCAAACAATATCTACATTTCTTGAAACTTTTGCCTATAGTTAACATTTTTTAGTGTAACGACGACATGTCGCAGGTGACTATGTTGCTACCTAATTCTATCTTTATTGAATATATTGCTCTTTCGTCTATCGATGACATGATGCACACTGTCTATCACGTGACTGCTATATTCTTTGAATAAACTTTAAGAAGTCACGCGGAGCATTTGCAGTTATATATTCGTTCCAAATTCAACCCCTAGTCAACTCAATTCGATCTCTCTCAGACACGCCTTGTACGATCCAGCAATAAATAGTGTAAGTAAGAAGTGTTTTGTTCCAAAGCTTTCGTCCAATAATATACAATGACTGGTGTTTTATGTTATAGATATATTCAAACTCGTGAAGCTGTTTTTATTTTGCTATGACATGAATAAGAATGATAAACAGAGGACTGCAGCTGATTCAGTTCATATAATCAAAGGTTTCACAACAATACAAACTCGTTCTCCGTTGTTAGATATTTGATATAATAGCTTTCGGTAGGACTATTTTGCCGATAATTTCATGATACATCAACATACATACAAGCTGGAATGGGAATTGTCAATATAAATCAGTAACCCCATCGAAATTGTCTACGAAACATCGTTCAATCATGAATGTGTCTCTGGTTGGACCAGCATGCACCTTCGCCAAAAATTACAAAAATCTACGATCTAGTAGGGAATAAATAATGTCATATCTCAGATTTATTCCAAGAAAATTCCCGAGAAAATGTTCTCTAGGCGCTACGAATTACGACTATTGTTGAATTATGTACACACGTGCATATTTTTTCTTTCGTTTTTTTCCTGAGTTGAATAAAATCAGACGCGTGCGGGTAAATTTCACTAGAAATTGGAGAAATGCAAGAGTACTTCGACCCATTCGAACTCGAGACGAGGAATTACAGCTGATATATTCATAATAAAAATAGGAAAAAGGAAGGAGGAAGAGAAGAAAGATTGTCGAGTGAATTAAAAAGTTAGTGAACATCAAACGAACAGGGAAGAATGCGCATTCAAAGCAGTTTTGCGGCGGCAAAGTTGTTAAAGGAGATGTCAATTTTAATTTTATCGCGTTGCTCAAGTGCCGGAATAATTATTATATTTTGACTCGACTCCGGTTATTCGTTCTAAATTTCTTGAATGTCTGAAGGGTTGCTCTATAACCTCTTTAAATGAATTAATAATATTAGCAGGCGCTCAAAATGATATTAAGCATTTATGATGACGTTTATATAAATGACGCTCTCAAATATATAACGTGATCTTTACAGGATGTATCTTGACGAGTTAATACGATCTATTGATAGAAAACTATAAATGAAGTATGATTCATACAGAGGAATGTTTTTGTTGCTGTGATTTCCGGATCCCTGAAATGAACCACTTTGAAGTCACTCAGGTCCTTTTTTGGAAGGAAAATGATAGATGCAAACAAGTTTTTCGATGTAAATTACTATAAATGAGAATATGCAATGTCTTTTCCGTACGACCACCTATGGAAACAGCATTTCCAACATCGTTTTGTTGTTTAGAAATGGAAATATTCGAAAAGACCACATGGAATTGACATTGGTATTTGTCTCTCATCAAACTATCTGAAGGTTTTTTGCTCGGGTTCCAACATTCCTAACTGCTGTATTTTGGGTTGTGTTGTAACCGAGTAGGCGTTTTTTTGTGAAATTCCAATGAACAGTGGTTGGAACTTGGGATAGCAATGATCAAAATATCTATAATCGTAGGCAAAATAGTGTATGTAACTCGTTGGAAACTGTATTTCATGCACTCATCACATTTCCGAACTCGTCGCTACACGGATCGTGCTAAATATCGATTTCAAATCAATCTGTTTGGAAGGAAAAAAACACTACAACACTTCTATTCATTCTCTTCATGTCGAAGTACTCCTCCCTAATGCTTGGAAAACATTCTAGAGTAATTTTCCGTCGATGAAAACAATTAATTTCTTCCCTGTCTGCCCCATCGTTGGTGGAATAGATTTCCAACCCCCGTTTATTCAGTCTACTCTCACGAGGAAGGTTTAGTTATAATGCCTCACAAGAAATTGCTAGTCCCTATAGCCTCGCTTACGGGATCTTACGAGAAAGGGTTTCCACCCCTGGCTATTACCTGTTTAGGCCACACTTCATGCAATTACGTACACAGGGCTATATAACTTGCGAGGATGATTGCGTAAATAGATGAAGAGAGATTCTCTCCGAATAATATACAGGGTTGGGATGAGGTATGGAACCAAGTAAATATCTCTTGAAGGAAAAGAACGATATTGATTAAATTGGAACAAAATGCATTTGATGTACATTTTTTTGTTTATAATATACTTCCGGTTCAAATGAAAATTCCATCCACTTCTTTAATTCAAATGGGACACCCTATATATTTTTACAGATTTTGAAAAAGCTTGTTATTTTGAATTCATACATACTAAGTTGAGCGTAGAAAAATTTGTAAAAACGAGGAATATAGCACTTTACTCAACGTCTTCTGAGTTTTTGCAGTAGATCAGAAAACTATTCAGATGAACTAATTAATGTTTTTTGTATGCATAACTAGTAATAAATGAACGAGTATTCTTTTGTTGTCAAATTCAAATTGACGGAAATAAATTCCACAATCACGATAACCGATCATCATCAAAATTCTGATACGCTCTTTCTCATCAAATTGAACCATTCTAAATTGTACAATTTGTAAATTGTACTGATGTACAATTGTAAAGGTGCAGCTTCTAATTTTTTTGAAATCGAAAGCCCAAAGGAAAATTCCTGAAGAGGAAAAATGTCTCTTCCTTCATGAGGAATCTACAGTTTTCCCTTGCGACACTGATTTGTCAACACCCTGTATAGTAACCTGGAATGATGCTCACACTGTTGATATTTCCAATGTTGAATAAACTTCGATTTTGTCAGTTATATTTCAACTGTCAAATGAAAAGTCGGCTTTTCTGATTGATTAAATATAAACTACTCTCTCGACAAATTAATGAAATGATTATTTCCGATTGGGCAAGAAAAATGCAACATAAATATGAATGAACAAACGCATCAGTAGATTTCTTCGCTCCCTATGAACGTCCCGACGCCGTCGAGACGTCCTATTTTTCAGGCTGAGTGTGTTAATGAAAATCTGAAGTGAGTCAAGGCAAAGGCTGCAATTAAAAATCGATCTTGTCTCGTCTCGGCACGATCTCTTCCAAGTATTTTCATCACTCTTCCGTCTCTTTTCTTTCCCAATTCGATCATAGGCGGCGGAAATTATCGGCATCGGTATCGCCAAAAATCATGTAAGCATGATTCTCAAAATATTTTGTTTATTTTTCAAATCGAATTTTCATCAATATTACCAACATTTCTCTGGTGATATTTTTGAAATTTAACAGTATGATTTGTAGTGATAGGTTGCTGCTTCAGCGCTGAGTAGATTGAAATTATTGAGCCCAGTGGCGTCCCTAGGGGCTCATAACCTCATAACCTCACCAATATTATTGCATAGAAAAATGTACGCCACTGACTCTTTTGAATGTTGATATTTTCTCTCAGATCGGGCAACTAAAAACGAAACTTTCATGTACCTTTTACTTTTCTTTGTATTTCGCTTTGTTTTTGTAGAAAAAAAAATGAAAATCACTTGCATTGCAAGTCCGTTATGAATTGTTCGAAACAGTTTCAATAAATCAAGTCACGTTTGTCGTAACAGCTACTGATTATTACAGATTACACTTCAAAATCTCAATAATATCGACGGAAGAATGTTCGAAGTAATGATTAAAAAATAAGCCTTTGAATTCAGTACATACCTTTATGTAACACACAGAGAAAAATATTGAGAAGAAAATTTATTGTAGAGAAATCATACCACTTTCAGACATGGATTATGTCATCCACTTTCCTCTTCGTAAGAAATTTTGTACGTAGAAAACATTCTCACAGTCTTCACAATGAGAATACACTTGCATAGCCAGTAACTCCTTATGTTTATTATATTTAATTCTGATTGTCAACAAATTATACATCTTGAAATCCATGGCTGATAAACATCCACCTGTTGGACTGGAATAACGTTCTCTCTCAATAGCACAGTTTGTAGAAAAACCTAAGATTCAGAAAATTGATCATCTTGTATCTGTCCCAAACAAATGTCAGTAGATAGTATATCGAAAATTAAGAAAGAGACATGTAAATCGTTTCGACCAATAATGCATAGTTTCGACGAAAAAAAATTCATTACGTTAAAAAATTTCGATTTTTCACACCCTATATCTCTGTAATCATTTCCGCTAGACCCCAAGTGTGGTACATCGATGAAATCAGCTCTTCAATGAGAATTTAAAAATGGAATGGAATTGGGGTTGGAATGAGAAAGTTGGTATTGGCCACTGTCACATGACACACTCTATATAATTCAATTTTTCTGAAAAACATGTGTATTCAAAAATAAAAATCGACGTGTCCAAGCGTTTTTCCCAACACACCCTCATTTATTTGTTGTCGAATTTATTCCATTAGGCTGTTCCACACTGTATATGCTCCTCGAATAAGATCCTCACTATGATATCACTTCCACGCCAATGATATTCAACTTTCTCTTTTGCTCTTGGCGCTAAATAACAGAGCATTCAACAGATTGCTGCTCATCAGCATTTTATTATTTTTAGAAGCAACTTCTTTGGCGCTCTCGAGAACTTCAAATGAATAATGCATCATTTATGGAGTTCACTGAGCCCGACTCCACTTGTTTCCTCCTTTTCTGAACTTTTCTTATAATTCATTTCGTCGCTCTATTTATGGAAGTTCAAGGTTAGCGTGCTGCAAGGACATGGATGAATATATCATGTTTTCGAACTACTTTTCAGCTAGAACAGTATATAGAGACTTGACAGTGGCAAGTGATTATATACGGGGTGGCCCAAAGAAAACGAAACTAGGTATGCATTTTACTGAGAGGTCAAGGAACTGACAATAAAATAAATGATGGTTCATGTAATGTTGGATAGGACAGGATTTGAGAAAGAAAAACACATAAGACACTTCTTAGATGAACATCGTTCTAACTACAAAATGAGAAATAGTGATGAAAGGGAAAAAAAGCATTACTTTCCATCACCAGCCGATTATTTTCATAAACGCGTTCTCTCGGAAACTTCTTGATTGAATTCCAAAAACAAGGGAGCGTTGGTAAGAGATTTCGATCACCTTCAAAATGACTGACTGACCCTTTACCCATTTGAGATTCAAGGGTTGGAGCTCACCCCTCCGAGGGGTTTGAAGTGGAAAAATTGAAATCATGCGCAAAATATGTCTCCCTCAAAATAGAAATCGACCAGTTCTAGTGGTTTTTTTTTTTGTAACGATCACTATGTCGGATCGGCCTTGTTTTGTTTTCATTGAGCCACCCATTATTAATGAATCTTTGATCGGAGAGAACGAAGGTATGGATGATTTCGAGTTATTTCTGGAACTTGGTCGTGTGGTTTGATGAAAAGAGAGGATTCCAAACTTCAGAATATGTTTTCTTACAAGACAGACAGTTTCTTTTCCATCTTCATCTTCAGCCAGGATCTTATTATCCATAAGAAGTAGCTGCACGAACGTGGTATAATTTTACCAATATTTCTAATTGCTCTTTTTTGTATTTTGAGGTCTGAGTCAAGCAAATTTGAGCTACACACTTCCCAGAAGGGTACATATACGTTACCTTGAATGTGATTCTATCAAAGCATAATATGCAGTTTTGGAAGTTTGTAAAACATCCGGCGGAGATTTTTCTCCTCAGTTGTTTCACGTGCGTGTCGAACTTAAATTTTTCATCTATATTCGAACCAGAAATTTGATGGACTTTATTCTCAAATGTCATCATTTTCTGGGGGAAGTTCTTGAAGAGTACGTATGAAAGAGACTACATGTTGATTTTTTCTATTTCATTATTTTTTTTCTGAAGAACCGAGATATACAAATAAAATTTCAAGAGATAAAAGTTTTATTTTTCGATGCTCAGTGTGAATAGTCAATGGTTAGTTTTTTTTGATAAAAATATTCGTTTAGGAGATGCTCAGGACGACAGTGGACTTGATAGATCGGATCGACTTTGACATAAATCAGCCTCATATCATGACAAATAGCTGATGTCAATTTAGGTTAGGTTAGGTTGATAAGTTAAGTTATGTCACATGTTTATATGAACTTTGTCTCATTATATACTCGTATATATATATACTCGTATTATTGTTTGTCGATTGTATTGTGCATTCAAGGATCAACGCCCTGTATAAGTCTTGGAATCGGAATTCTTAAACATCAATCATTTCAACAATGTCCAATGATTTTTTCATTGATGGAAATAAGTGATACTTCTGGTTTCACCTCATATATGAATACACCCTGTGAAGGTTTTTGAAGAGCGCAAAAAAAATGGAATATTCAGATAGTAATATGTATTTTTTTCTGTTGTATCAATAAAGGCCATTATTATTATCATTATTATTATCATCAATATTTGTTATATCGTCGTGATATGTACTAGAAATATTCCGAAACCAAAAGTTGAAGAAGAAGAAAATGAATTAAAAAATTGTACATTCAACAGTTCCTGGAAAGCTCACAATACGAGATTGAACCAATTCACAATTCCATCAGATTATGTTTCCCGATTCTGTCTGTTTTGTGTTGCGAGCCGTAGGCGAGTGTCATGAGTAACGCCTACGATAACATCGTACGAATTATTCTAGTGATACAACTATTTCCATTATTTCCTCGGAGAGCAGCAACCTAATAAAACAGAAAAATGGTATCCAATTGTGGTATAAACAGTGCAAACAGACCGAATTGCATTCCTGATTCCAACTTGCGGTAATTTGAATGACTCTTGTTTCTGACAAAGCAAACATTCGAAGATGTGGGATGTGATGAGTTCGCCTCTGGCTCATTTCCACTCTACATTCATATAAAAGCAAACAAAAATTCGGAAGTGGCAGAAGTTACACCAACGTTATTCATATACAAGAGATATTGCTATTTTGGGTCAAACAACATAGCGGTTCCCGACAATCTATATCATAGTTTGGAATATCGTAAAGTAAATAATTCTGACTAGTTTATAGTTGTAGTCACCGTTTGGAGTTGAAACCTGTTACACACCTATTCGATCATGAATTCTAGATCGATACCTGGTTCAAATGCAAACTATCTTTTTTTTTATCTGTGGACAACACGAAAGGGAAACCTTTAATGTTCGAGGAACATCGTGTTAGCCAGCGGTGGAATTTTGGGAGAGTAGGAAGGTGTTGGAATTTTTCTTGAAAGTTTGGAGGTTGTAAGCATCAGGAAAGACTTCACTAGGCAAAGAATTCCATAACTTTGCCGTTCTATTGAGGAATGATGCTTGGTATAGCGATGTTCGACAGGTCTCGAGCCTGACACTGTAGGGGTGACCAGCCTGAGCTCGTCTGGTTTGTCTACTAAGAATCGCGCGTGGTGGCATTTCCGTTGAGCACCGACCATGAAAGTACCTATAAAAAAGGCATAGATCGCCGACCTTTCTACGATGATCTAGAGAGGTCAATGATTTGGTGAGTGTTGTATCATCGACTAGGCGAATAGCTCTCTTCTGAATTGAATCTAAGAGCTTAAGCGTATGTTTGGGGGCTGAGCTCCAAACATGTGAACAGTACTCCAGGACAGGTCGAATTTGTGCTTTGTAGATCATAAGCAGCTGCTGGGATGTGAAGTATCTCTTCGCACGGAATAGAAAACCAAGTTTTTGTGAAGCAGTTTTCGCAATGGACCTCATATGATCGTCCCATGAGAGAGCAATGTTGGTGGTGACACCCAGCATGGATATTGACGACCTCATAGGAACAGTGGTACCCGGCGACATCATCAAATTGGGTATTGTGTGATCAGCCTTCTTGGTGAACATACAAGCTTGAGTTTTAGTTGCATTGAACTGTACTAGATTCTCAGATCCCCATTTCATAATTCTTTTCAGATCCTCATTTAAAGCATCGACCTGTCTTCGTCTTGCACCTCTGGCCTCGTTGGATGATATAGGGGCTCTAGAGGAAAAGGCGGAATGAAGTGTACTATCATCCGCAAAGCTATGAACTGGGCTGGAGGTTACATTCAACAAATCATTGATGTGGAGCAAAAACAAAGTTGGTGCCAAGACAGAGCCTTGTGGAACACCAGCATTGATCGTCATTGTATCAGACGAGACCCCGTCTACCACCACGTAGAGTGATCTATCTGCAAGAAAATTCTATAGTAAAAGACACAGTTGGGGCGGCAAACCATATGACGGAAGTTTCGCTAGGAGGCCTTGGTGCCAAACTCGGTCAAATGCTTTGGAGATATCCAAGGCTACAGCCAGAGACTCCCCATGTTTCTCTATTGGAGTTGAAACCTGTTACACACCTATTCGATCATGAATTCTAGATCGATACCTGGTTCAAATGCAAACTATGATTCCGAAATGGAGCGTGTTATGTATATCATTATGATACATTGTACTTTTATAGCAATGCTCCACTTATGGTTGCAGTGATTGTCTTGCGAACCTCAACCATCATATAGAACGTTGAACATGCTCTTTCATACTCTCAGTACGGAAGAATCATATAACCCAATGAAAAGTCAAGAAAAAATGTATTCAAAAAAGTTATTCTGATGGTATCCGGTCAGCAATTTTGATGAAAACAATAATCACACAGACATTTTCACGATTTGGAAGATCATTCTGACATAAACACGCATGATAATTAGCACGAAATATGGAAGGGAACTACTTGTGGGTATTCATCGATATCAGGTCATCTGATAGGATATATTCCGATCTTTTTCGAATCTATCAGTAGAGTGATAGACTGAACAGGACAACAAAACTTCCACTAAAGTTTTAAAATCCTTCATCGTCTTAATGGACGGAACCGGCTGGATGAACTAGGATTATTTAGCTATTTTCAATATTCAAACAACAAGTTAAACTGAGTCTCTTTGTTTCAACACACTTATGAACTAATAAACAATAGATTCGAGTGAATAATCTTACACTATCAACTCGATTAGAATGAAAATAGCTGAAGAGGTCGTATTTTCGTGACATGATTTTCCATCTATGTGAAAGCAAGTATTTCTAGTGTGAGATGCTCAGTCTACTTGCGGTGTGAGCACAAGCAAAATATTCTATTAGTGGAAACTGTCTAATCTTGCTTCGAAAGTTCGGCTCTGTTCGCCGGGGAAACCCATTTAGGCGGTGGGAGGCGGGTGGGAGGCAACAGCGGTTTCATGGAAGCGCCACCTCATGTGTTCTGGGCAGAGCCGTAGCACTAAGCCCTTCATAGTTTGGAACTTTAATTAGTTGCAGAGAACCCCGGGCGCTGTCGCTCTATTGTAATTTAATGCCCCAGTATGTGCGTTCGGGAGCACTTTGAATGGGAAGAGGAAAATCTCGGAAGGTGCCATTAATAATGCCGCTTCCGATACGAAAATAACATGAAACACACCTGTTTATTCAGGCGTGATGTCGGCCTCGACGTAGCGATCACTAAAGATGTTCCTAACACAAACTGTCTCACGAATTTCGAGATGAAAAAGAGGAACCAGTAGGAGAACTTGTAAACTGCAACTTTTTCCCAATACTTTCCTGTCGTCGCCCCTTTAATTCCAGATACGAAATATTATGGGACTGAATTCAGTTTTTTCTTCATACTCACAGCTTCAGAATGAAAGTTAGTTGTGGAATTGGAAATGAAACAACAGGAAAACAAAGCATATCAAGCAAAGTGTACATGAAATGATCAATGATGTTGAAACTTCTCAACATCTCGACATTGAAGGCTCTATGCTTTCATGTATTGATTGTGATCTGTGTGACTTTCGAAAAACCGTATGGGAGAATTCTACTGCAGAATTGATATTTGTTAATCTCCGAATGGAGGATTACGATTTTCTAGATACTTCAGATCCTCTGCTCATATCTACAATATTCAAATCAGAAGCTTTCGAAAAGATACACCTACACTGGGAAAACAGAGCACGAATGATCATTTAATTTGTAACAATTCATTGGCCACTATCAAAAAAAATGTTGATTATGGAAAGATGATTCGAACTTTCGGAGATAATGAATAATTCACCTTCCCCCTATCCTAGTGATTTTTCACTCGTGATTAATGGGAATTCTTCTCTGTGTATACATTGAAATGTGAACTGGCGTGGAATATAAAATAGGTAAGTTAGATACTGTCTGTGAGTTATTCGAGGAGGTGGTACATTTATTTCGACACTGAAAATTGACAATTTGACAGACGGAGGAATTCTTTCTTCATCAATTCACATTGAATTCACCATTTTCATATTCAATTTTCAGAAGTGGGTGCCAAGTTCTATCTATATCAACTGAACGAGAAGCAATATTATTGTCTCTGTTCAGGAGAATGCAAGCAGGCTCTTTGATTTTCCGTTAGTTGTTGTCTTCTTTTCCTATGATCTTGATATTACCCCAATCGGCCATATGTTGTCCATTTCCAGTAGAAAAAGGGAAAGTTGAAGCTATGTTTCAACCTCACGAATGGAAAATCCAATATGGCGCCCATAAGGAAAACCAAAATTTAGTATTGACAGAACGATATCTCGACGCAATTTGGAAAAGTGCCTTGAAAATGTCCTAGCTGAAAACTTCCACTAGTTCTTTCGATTTTTGTTTTATTCTCAATATCAATAACTAAAAATCACACATCAATTTCCTTTCAGGAATTTGCAACGCTGCTCTGATTCGACCGACCTGGTATCTCTTCTCATGTGTAGAGCTCAAATAACGGACACCCTGTGTAGATGCTATCGTGAGTTTGTACTTCCACTGTGATTCTAAGAAATGGTGCACTCACTGGTACCAATTTATCAAGAATATTAAGTATGTAATATGTCACGAAGGATAATATCATACATTTCGCCATTATGAACTGGAAAATATAAAATCAGTCGCAAATTCGAGATAAGTATGAACACAGCGAATACAATTCGAAGAATTGGTGCATGCGCTAGTTCCAATCTACCGCTAAAGAATTTAAATATTAACTTGAAATATGATCATCTCATCTACTTAGGCAATGGAGGAACAGCTCCTTTGTCGAATCGATGAGAAGATCATATGGGTCAGATAATCTACCAAGACCAAGAAAAAAGTTTTCGACATAACGAGTTCATGATTTGGTGCATTCACCAGTTTCAGTTCAGGATTAGCGCCAATTATTCCTTTTTAATCTCAGTTTTGAATGAATACAATTATTGACACTAGCTGTTATAGCATCCGCGAACAATTCATGAGATCGTTGATTATTTCTCATCATAGGCAAGTTGAATTCCCAATAATAATGATTTATCATGAAAATTTCATTGTACCCTAAAAAACCGATAATTACTGTTATGTTCATGGAAAGAATGAAGGACTCAAAAACTGAGGTGGATCTCACCGTTTTCTAGGCTTTCTCATGAGGAATTGTTCGATGCATTTCAGAGAAGCAGACCATGTTCATCTCGAAAATCAAAATCTGAAATATTCAAGAATCGATAGTGGTTCTATTTTTTCACTTGGCGTATTTCTACGACCGAAGGTGTTTGCGTCTGAGTATGATCATGGATTGAACACTATGAGCTGAACCTTAACCTCCACGATGAAAAATTCTCAGCGAAGAGGACAATTTTTTCATGCTATTTTTGTTTACGAATCTTCTGAAGCAACAATCTGACTAACTCTCACTCGAGTATTCTATTTGTTCTCAATTATAATCGTTTCATTTCACGTGAAAGGAATCTGCTAGCTGTTGACGAATATAGGTCGAGCTACCTAATGAATCTTTATCACGTTTTTCGTCTCACCTCCAATAACCTTGTCTAGATATAGACCTTTCCTGAGGGATTTCTTTTGATCATCTGAGTTACGGATTCGGAAATGGAAAATTTTTGGGGCAACTACAAAATATATACCTCACTGTTGTTATTCGTGAATATAGAAGAGATCCCAAAAGTAATAATTTTGAAAACAGAAACAGTCATGATTGGACCATCTTGCACTGAAAAAAAAATGAGTGAAATTTCACTCAAATATCACTCAATAATGTCTCAATTTCGGTCCATGCCGGATTGTTTCACTCTATTAGAGTGAGTTAAATGGTGATTCTATGAGTTTTCATTTTCCTCAGTTTTGATCAGGTATATCCCACTTCAGAGTTCTTTTTCATTAACATTCAACTCGATGCGGATTGATTAGAATATGGAATGAGTATAAATATTTCCATCCATGAGTGATTCAAATCATTTTTGAGTTCATCGTCATACTCAAGGAGTTCAATTGAAATCCAAAATGAGTACATTTCAACTCTTTTTTGTGTACACTCACTCAGAATTGCCATAATTTTTATATAGTGTTGAGTTTTTTTATCATAACTGACATGAAATTCAGTTATAAATGAGCCATATTGACTCACTCCTGATCACAATGACATTTTATAAATTTACTGAATACCTGCCAATACGAGAATGTATTGTTTGTAGATGGAGAAGGAATAACCAAAATAATGATGCTCATTAGTTCAGGTTTGGTTCACTTACTTAACGAAAATCACTTGAAAATTTCATCAACTTGTGAAACTTGCACCACTCAACAGATTCATTATATTTCAGTTTGAGAATCATAATAGTTGGGTAGAACTCATTCTGAAAAAATATAATCCACCGGGATATAGGTAGTTATGATGCAAGTCAAAATTATACCTCGACTCGCAAAAACATTGCACAATGAACTGATGCGTTAGTACGATGGCTATGGCGTTTATGAACCAATTATCACCTCCTCTTTAGCTTAGCCCAATATTTGGCGGAAGCATTCTTCATATATTCATATGAAGAAGAAGAAGAACTTTATTTCCAAATAGGCAAGCCTAATATAAACATAATTAAAATACTTTTCTTACACATACTTAATACATAAAAATCAAAATATATGTAAGTTATTGTATAGAGTAGAAGTCATCAGGAAAGAGATATCCACTTTGATTCATTCTCATCTTTTTTTGTTTATCTGTGGACAACACGAAAGGGAAACCTATGATGTTCGAGGAACATCGTGTTAGCCAGCGGTGGAATTTTTGGGAAAGCAGGAAGGTGTTGGAATTTTTCTTGAATGTTTGGAGTTTGTAAGCATCAGGAAAGACTTCACTAGGCAAAGAATTCCACAACTTTGCCGTTCTATTGATGAATGATGCTTGGTATAGCGATGTTCGACAGGTCTCGAACCTGACAGTGTAGGAGTGACCAGCTTGAGCTCGTCTGGTTTGTCTACTAGGAATCGCGCGTGGTGGCATAATAGATGATATTTCCGTTGAGCACCGACCGTGAAAGTACCTATAAAAAAGGCAGAGATCGCCGACCTTTCTACGATGATCTAGAGAGGTCAATGATTTGGTGAGTGTTGTGTCATCGACTAGGCAAATAGCTCTCTTCTGAATTGAATCTAAGAGCTTAAGCGTATGTTTGGGGGCTGAACTCCAAACATGTGAACAGTACTCTCAGCTGCTGGGATGTGAAGTATCTCTTCGCACGGAAAAGAAAACCAAGTTTTTGTGAAGCAGTCTTCGCAATGGACCTCACATGATCGTCCCATGAGAGAGCACTGTTGGTGGTGACACCCAGCATGGATATTGACGACCTCATAGGAACAGTGGTACACGACATCATCAAATTGGGCATTGTGTGATCAGCCTTCTTGGTGAACATACAAGCTTGAGTTTTAGTTGCATTGAACTGTACTAGATTCTCAGATCCCCATTTCAGAATTCTTGTCAGATCCTCATTCAAAGCATCGACCTGTCTTCGCCTTGCACCTCTGGCCTCGTTGGATGATATAGGGGCTCTAGAGGAAAAGGCAGAATGAAGTGTACTATCATCCGCAAAGCTATGAACTGGGCTGGAGGTCACATTCAACAAATCATTGATGTGGAGCAAAAACAAAGTTGGTGCCAAGACAGAGCCTTGTGGAACACCAGCATTGATCGTCATTGTATCAGACGAGACCCCGTCTACCACCACGTAGAGTGATCTGAGTGAAGTTTCTCAAATTTGTTGTGAATATTGCCATTAATGGAAGAAATTGTCAATACACTCAATTTCGATTGAGAATTCATGCAATGTACGATGAAAGAAAAGATTTTCAGTTACTCAACTGATTTTCGATGTATAGGCAGTGTGAGCTGATCGCGACATACCCTGTACACATTCACGTATACATAAGCGATTACTAGAATTTGATTCTCAAACCGATAAATTACATACGAAGTGGATTTCCCCTCGTTTCACACTTCCACAGTCAACGAAATGGAAACTATCTGAAGCACCGCCTATCTAGATCTCTGAAGTCTCCACACGAAGCACACTTGAGAAATTTCACGCAGTGGCACTTTCTATGAATAGTTCAACGGCGATCTGACTAACCGTTATCTCGATTTTTGAATTACCAATAACCCTGACACTCGGCGAGTAATATAAAAAGGGTTAGTGTGTCATTGTGTGAACATCGGGAATCGAGTACTCCAGCTCTTTTGACTTCTTCACGTCGCATATGGGACTTTTTCATCGAACCGCATATCAATTGATGTCCTGATTTTCTGAAATCAAATCATCGAATGAGTGAGGTTGATATTGGTTCCACAACCAGAGTCTGGAGATATTCAATTCAATTTATATTCATTCATTTGAAAATAGAGGACAAAAAACTCTCCTTCTTCGCTTCTGAAGCTACAGAATTTCACCTCAATGAAAACAACTTGAACTGAACCAAAAGGCCTGAAACATGAACACCTCAGGTGATAGAGGTAAGGATATTTCACAGGAATGAATTTGAAACACCTGACACACTTGGCTTCCTGATTGACATTTAACTTAGGTATATATGCTTCAAAAGGAACAGGAAATGTTATCCTTCCTCTTTCATTCATATGTTGATTTCTGGAATCATTCCCGTTCCCTTTTAATTTCGAAACTGGTCAAAAAGGGTTCATACAGGGTGTTACAAAACTATGGGATCAAACTTCTAGGGGTTATGCAGTGCAACTGAAGAAAACATTTGAGTAGTGGGTCCCAAAAATGTCACTAAGACGCGTTAAAGTTCAGAAAGACAATGAATTGCCTAAATAGGATTCATCGCATTTAATTTTTGCCTTTTGTACATGATATCATCACAACAATTGTTCAAAATTTCTTCCTCCAACCTGAATACACTGATTTAAACGTCGTACATGATTTCGGCGGACTTGACTAGAAATTTGATCCTCGTTTGATCTTGCTCTGTTTCTACTGGAGATTCGTAGACCAAAGACTTCACACAGGAAAAAATCTAGTGACGTTAAATCGGGTGACCTAGGAGGCCAAGAAACTGCTCCACCTCTGGCAATCCAACGGTGCCCGAAGTGCTGATTTTCTCCGGAGTTTTTCAAAATTATAACCAAGGACCAAGTATTCAAACATAAAATAAAACAACTACTTTTCGAAATTAGCCCCTATACAATCGATGAGTTTTTTTCTCACCTACATTAGTAAAAATGTTTTGTATTATTTTTCATCATTGCTGCTTCGTTCACTCACCTAATTGTTTATATACCTCTTATTATTTATGAATGTGTTTGTTATATATTTGTATATTATATCTGTATCTGATATTTACTGACTTGTCCTATTGCTTTTTTTAAGCTCGTTCTAATGGATCAATAAAGAATTGAATTGAATTGAATTGAGTCTTTAGTCTACAAAACTCCAGTAGAAACAGATCAAGACTCAATTGGACGAATTACAGCATAGCATTTGAAATCATTCAAAACGAGGATCCAATTTTTAGTCAAGTCCGCCGAAATCATGTGCTACGTTTGAATCGGTGTAAGTATTCAGGTTGGTGGAAGACATTTTGAACAATTGTTGTGATGATATCATGTACAAAATGCACAAATCAAATGCAATCAATTCTATTTAATGCATTCGTACTCGAATTGTTTCTACTGTTGCATTGAATAACCCCTCGAAGTTTGATCCCATAGTTCCGTAACACCCTGTAAAGGTACAAACGAGTTACTTAACGTATCACGTCAGATCTAGTTCTACTTGTGAGGCTCAAGACCTACATGGAGGCTCCTGGTCCTAATATAAATATAATATAATATAAGTTTTACTGATTATCGATCTCGAATTGACAATTCGATATTATTCCCAGGTGAACAGGTCATCACCAAAATGAAAACTCTCTAATGATTGAACACTCTATATATAAATCGTTGGAGTAAACAATGTCAAAAAATTATAACAGTGTACCCTTCCAATTTAATTCTTATTTCTTTCCGTCAACCCAAATATACCCCTTCATTCAACCCTTTGAATCAGAATATGAGGCAGGTAGGGTAGAAGCGAGATGGACTGAGGGTGAATCTATTCTTAGAGTGAATAAGGTATAGGAAGAGGTCCCTGTAGAATGTTCAATGGGAACGCATATATTATGATTCGACAACAAAACGTATGCATATGTTTTATCAAACAGAGGTGGGTTGGCAGGGAAATTATAATAAATTTTAGTTTTCTTCCAGCAACCGCGTAGATGATTACAGGAAGAATTCGATGAAATCGGAGTAATATTTTTGAATTTCTGAAGTACGTTGGTAGGAGAAAACTTTGGAAGAGATAATGATAAACGTATATGCGAGTTGTGAGATTGACGTGTGATGAATTAGTGAGCTCAACTTGAGGGGTAATAGTCAAAGAAGGAGAGGTAAGTGTTATGTATAGTGTGTTCACTTTTTTTGTGATGTATCGGTAATGCAAATTGTCATATCAGTAACGGCGTGACTTTAGAAGAAAATACGCGTAGTTTCATGACCATCTCGAACATCGAAAGAATTCCAGGAATATTGAGATAATTTCTGAAATATCCTGAAAAAAACTGAAAAACGTCCATTTTCATGGTCGGCAGTTGTTTTTCGATTGAACTTGCGAGTATTCGCGAAACTCAGCGAAGAGCAAATTTTGAATTCTTCAGAGAACGTAAAATTGGATCGGAAAATTATCAGTTCATTGATCACACTCGCTTATATTTTTAGTGTGTGTGTAAAGAATCGAAAATGGAAAAAAAATAAAAATATCTGCTTTCGCTTTATATCTTCGGATCTAGTATGCCTTTACAGAATTTATTATGGCACATGACATGACTGCTATTTGCTACATCTTCACATGAGTCATGATTTCATTGTGGATATAACATTTCGTCATAATACTTGCCAACACATATTCATTATCGATTTTCATCTATCTACATGAATTGAAATATCAATTTTTTGCGTCAAAATATATGAATTCTGCTCAAGATAAAACCTCCTTCATTTTTGATGAAATCGTGAAATGATATAAAAAAGTTTCATCTTCAGATTTGAAAATTACATTCAAATATGCAATCATATCTATTCGCCTTAAAAAAGAGTTCTTCACTTTTTTGAAAATTATTTCCACTAGTAGGTACTGAACTTTGAAATCGTAAATATACTTACATGCACTGTCACTGATCGCCAAAGATATAAATGTTCATTATTGAAATTGAACGTTATTTATGATAAAGTATAAGTAGACAACTGTATACTGAATAGTGAGTATATTGTTCCATATGGCGTTGAGAATACAAGTAAGTTACAAAAATCACCATAGGATTCTATGTATTCGAATTTCTCGTAACAATGTGAAGGAAGTATAACGATGTTCATTTTCCCACCAAGAAATGCTAAAAAGTACCCTCGAAAGTACCACTGAAATTTCGATTTGGTTTCATCATGAATTAATAATAAATTCGATCCCCTCTGACAACACGGCACTGGTGCTGGGAGAATCAGCTCCTGCTTTCCTCGTTTAGAATAAGATAGATACTATAGATGTTGCTTCCAAACAAACTGTATTGCCAGGGTTATGGATTACTTATCTAGTCTGTTCAATGATCGAAGGTGCCAACAAACTCACGACGTTGCAGCAGATAAAGCCTTAAAACCCTTAACACGAATGGCGCATAAAAATCATGCTCGAAATCATGCTCTACACTAATATTTTATTTGATCATCGTCTCCAAGAGATAAGCACGAGAATTCAAACACTCGCGAAACTTCGCTCTCTTCGCCCGACGCATTCTTCGGAGAGAAACAAAGACGGCCGCGGATGTTCCTTTGTTGGAATTTGATGCGTGAAGTCATGACATACTTGTATTCCGGGCACGTTCCTTCAGGATTGCGAGCTACTTTGCGTTTTAAAATTCATTACGAATTATATCAGCTGTAAAAATGAGCTTTTTGCGCTGTTTTACATGCGGTATGTGTTGAATCAGGGCAATGTTTGTTCTTGATGTGTTGAGTAGACGCCAGATGGAATAAATGTGACTTTCAGCTGTCAATTATCACAGTTTTATCCAACAGTTATATAGAAAAAATCATCACAACATTCATTCCATTTCTTGGAACATTGCATCGATATTTGTAATGTAAAATTTTACAGCCAGAAATTTGGCTACAGAGAATACAGGCAAAGGTAGTAGAGATACTTGATGAACTATGCACTTACAGTCCTTTCGAAGTACTAGTCACGATGTTGTGCTAAGGAAGAGGTTTATGCGTATAAAAATCTATCATTTAAGCCGGATTTATGCACAGCGATTTTTCTTTCATTTGTATTTTCTCTTTCATTAACGTATTCATTGAAATGTTGAAAACTATCTATTTCCATGTAACCATTGATACATCCATTTTAACTTTCATTTTTCACTATCCTTCATTCAAGAGATAACCAACTTCGATCTTCCAGCGAAAAGTAAAATAAAAGTAAAATACGATGTGCGCATGCGCGAATCTGTCATTGATAATTTCCTCTTTTTTTATCAATTGTGGTTAGATTTTTTTTCAACTTCGCCACTTATTTAGACAGGAATGGAACTCTCATTGGAAAATTAATTGAACTCCTGTGAGGGCAATAATGTAAGACAGTGAAAACCTTGTTATTTGAGGCTGAGTTCATCACTATAAACTATCAAAACACAAATAATCATATCGGGCTAAGTACTTTAGCGACTAGTATCACATGACGAAGTAGAGTTTTAATTAAAGTGTGTGCATAAAGGTGAAAAAGTCCTTAATGAAAGGTTAAATTAAATAAAAGTTAATGAAAGAGAAAAGTAAAGATGAAGTTTGGTTTTCTTGAAGTAGATTACTTCGAGAGGAAAAATATTCGTTGTCGTATCATGAATCTTTACTGATACAAAAAAGAGTATTGCCTAGGACAACAAAGTTCTTGCCCAAAAACGGCAATGTAGTTATTTAGTCAGTGGAAGTTGATTATGTCACAACAGCAGAAATATTTGCTGGAAATTACATTGAAAGTATTCATAGCGCGTGCAACAAAACTAACAAAACAATCTCTATATTCTCATCAAAGTTTTTTTTAAACACCATGGTTTCACATTCGAAGAGATTTCCAGGAAATATTTTCTGATGTGAGAGAAATAACTTCCATTTGCCCTTTTGAACTGTTTCACTTTTATCATATTTTGAAGGAATGAGGGATAATGATGAGAAGTATACAGGGTGTCCTTAAATGGTCTTTACAAAAAGCTACCACATATTCTTCAGACCAAAACAATTCGATACAAGCAAACTTACCTCAGTAAAAAGTTGCTTATTTGGGCGCTAGACGGCTCTGAAGTTGAAATTTTCAAATCGATTTTGCTTCATAACTTTTGAACGGCTCATGAGATTTTTTTCAAATTTGGTACGTTGGCATAGACTCATCGGGCAATGAAACTCATATCATAATCATAATGAATATCATTCCATGGGCGTAGAGGTAATGATGCACCCGTGAATTGGCCACCACGTTCTCCAGACTTAACACCGATGGATTATTTTGTATGGGGTTATCTCAAGTCTACGGTTTACAAGACCCCTGTGAATACTGTAGAACAATTATGGCAACGTATCCAACAGGCGACGAATAATCTTACAGGCGATGAAGAAGTTATGCAAAGAGTACATTTCAACTTTTTGCGTCGTATAAATCTTTGTATACGTGAAAATGGTGAACATTTTGAACAATTTTTATGAAATATCTGTTAATCGTTTTATTATTAATTATGCTCTAAATCACTAAAATTAAAATTTTGTCGAAACCATGAGAGGAATCGACTTTTGTCAAGAGTACCTTTTTTGTAGTGAATGAGTTGAATAATTTAGATTTCATATTGAAACTAATTTTTTTCCATTGGCGTAGGAGTTTTAGATGTTTATTTACTGAAAAAATCAAGTTCTACGCCCATGGAATGATATTCATTATGATTATGATATGAGTTTCATTGCCCGATGAGTCTATGCCAACGTACCAAATTTGAAAAAAATCTCATGAGCCGTTCAAAAGTTATGAAGCAAAATCGATTTGAAAATTTCAACTTCAGAGCCGTCTAGCGCCCAAACTAAGCAACTTTGTACTGAGGTAAGTTTGCTTGTATCGAATTGTTTTGGTCTGAAGAATATGTGGTAGCTTTTTGTAAAGACCTTTTAAGGCCCTCTGTATATGATCAAACAATTATATGAGTACCTTTTTTTTCATAAAAATATCTTGAAAAGTCTATTCTTGAAATCAAAAACATGTCATCATTCAAGTTAGTTCCACAAAAAAATATCACCTAGCTCACAGGCAGATATTATGGTCACGAGTTGAGAAAACAGCTGAGAAAGTAAACAATGCAACTTTTTTTATGTATCCTGTGTATATAAATTTTGAATAATCGATTATTTGCACTAGAACCCACTTCACCTACTATAGAGAATAAAATGTCTATTAGGCACTACGTACTCTTAAAATTATCGATGTAGGATGCAGGCAAATTCCATTTTCTTGAGTTGGTTATTCGGAGTCCTCGTCTTATGATGAGTAAACAAAAATGATCGAAATCTACAATTAATCACATATCAGCTTAGTAACGGCACAATGTTTCATTACTCATCGAAATATATTGCGCAAGGCGTACTTCGAATATGTTTCAAATCGAAGGTTCACCAATAAATAAAATATGATCCAAACCGAACTGCGATGTTAGCATGTTCGAAACTTTTTCAACAAAGTTTTTTGTTGGGATACCATACATCATCACAGTTATTGCAGAAAACAATACTGTAATCGCTCTTATTGTATAAAAGATTACAGTTATCGAAAAAAAAATCCAGTGTAGTTTATGTGCTAAAACAGTAACATACAGGGTGGCCCAATGAAAACGAAACAAGGTATGCATTTCACTGAGAGATCAAGGAACTGACATTGAAATGAATGATTCTTTATGTAATGTTGGATATAGGACAGGATTTAAACAAAAAAAAAATATGAGGCACTTCTTAGATGAACATCGAGAAATTTCATTAGTTGATATCGAATTTTCCATTTTCATATTCAAGTTTCAGAAGTGGATGCCAAGTTCTATCCATATCAACTGAACAATAGAGAATTTCTCTTTTAGGTATCTAAAGGTTTAATTTCAAACGCAGTGACATTTTGGGACAGATCCTAAATCTGTCCTTACTACAAATATATTGCAATAATTTTTAATAACTTTCTACTCCATTTTTTAGAAACGAAGAGAGAAAACCCCACGAAAAGCTGAAAAATGAATGTACCACCTCCTCGAAGAACTTACAGACAGTATTTGAAGAAAAGCGTTTATTTGCAGTCACAATAAAGTAGTTTCAGTAAAGTGACTTTTTCTGTCAGAGCCAACCAACTTCATCACGTCTGCTACTTTCTTGGCTTTGACAAGTAGAAAAAAACTCAGCAGTCATGAGACATTATAATGGAATCTGAACAGCTCTCCATCAGACGTTGAAGATATTCCACATTCGAGAAGTGTAATATCCAAGCAGACCTTGTCCTAACCTCTACATCAGTTCGATCCTGCTTCACGTATCGCATATCATCCCAATGCATTTGACGTGCAACGTCAGGCATGCCATCAAACCGACGCCGCTCGCACAACATATTAACTGTCAACTTTGATGAAAGGCTTCTCTGCATGTGATAATTAGTCTTCCCTGGTGCTTGCTGATCAAGCAATTGCCTCGTAGCTTCATCATTGCATACGCTGAGCGTTCGTTCGGGCAACTGCACATGTTGGTTGAGGTAGACATATACAGGGTGACCCAACGAAAACTTTCCACCCGGATTTACTGGGAAATGACAAATTATTTTCGGAAACGCTAAAACAAGTCGATTTTGATTTCTAGGGGGACACATGTTAGTAATGGATTTAGTCGAGCAACTTCATCCCCCGGACGGGGGCGGCTACCCCCTTGCGAATCTCATAGGGAACGTGGGTCGAGTGATACATCATCTGAAAGCTCTCTTCATTCTCTATCCAAACGTGTATAATTTTTCCAAAATCGAATGAATGGTAATTGAAATTAGTGTTGTTGACAGGTTCAATGTAATTAGTCAATATCTCACCTGTTCTTATTCAAATTCAATTTATCAACTATTTCAAGACTCAATGAGTGGACAGATAGACAATGGCAACATCCCATCCGGTCAGGGAACCCAGTCACACCACGAAAAACGAAAACAAATTAGTCCAAACAAAGTAATTGCGAAGATCTTTCAACCAAGTATCAGGTTGATGTCGCTATTCGCGAATACAACAATACAAGCGGAAGATGCTCACCACAATTGTGAGCGAAACGTCCGAAGGAACCTCCTCCACAGAGGTGAACCGAAATGTATTTACATCTTCTTGAGAATGCCATCGATCCCATGATAACGGATATTATCGAAAACGATGGAGATTATTCGGCAGACAACGTCCATTTTCAACAAGATGGAGCACCACCTCACTATGCAGTAGAGGTTAGAAACTTTCTGGATGTACGATATACCAATCATTGGATAGGGCGACGAGGACCAATTGAGTGGCCAGCTAGATCACCGGACCTCAACCCGTTGGATTATTTTTTATGGGGGCATCTCAAAAGCAAAGTTTTTGCCACTCCGCCAGAGTCACTAGAGGATCTACGTGGTCGAATTGTAAACGAGTGCGGCAGCATAACTCCAGAAGTATTGGAAAACGTTCGTAATAGTTCGTAATAGTTTGTATGGAGGTAGGAGGGGCTCATTTCGAGCAATTGATAAATTGAATTTCGATAAGAACAGGTACGATATTGATTATTTGATTTGAACCTATTACCACACTGATCTCAAGTACCAGTCATTCGATTTTGAAAAAATAATAAACGTTTGGATAGAGAATGAAGAGAGCTTTCAGATGATGTATCACTCGTCCCAAGTTCTCTATGATGATTCGCAATGGGGTAGCCTCCCCTGTCAGGGGGATGAAGTTGCGTGACTAAATCCATCACTGACATGTGTCCCCCTAGAAATCAAAA
Source organism: Gastrophysa polygoni (assembly GCA_963576655.1). Lineage (NCBI taxonomy): Eukaryota > Metazoa > Arthropoda > Insecta > Coleoptera > Chrysomelidae > Gastrophysa > Gastrophysa polygoni. Next base: position 1,689,354 of record OY755083.1, read on the forward strand.
TCGACGTGTTTCAGCGTTTCCGAAAATAATTCGTCATTTCCCAGTAAATCCGCGTGGAAAGTTTTCGTTGGGACACCCTGTACTACGGACCCATTGTTTCAGGTAGGCTGTGCGTTGGGAGTCGGAAGTCATATTGCCAACAATCACAGCACAGCGGTAGTCAACTTTCCTGCATGGTGAAACAAAAGAACAATAATATTTCCGCGGCTTGATGAACTCAATGGGATATTGTTTTACTAGCTCGAAGTGTTTTGTTCTCGGGCTGTGCATGGCCTGCCGGTTTATTCAAATTCGGGTTGAATCGCAGAAATGCGAAAGTACCAGAGTAGAATGCCCATTCTATTCGCGTCCGTTTTTGACATACCAAAACGGGAAAATAAAAAAACTGAGTCGTATCTGCCTGACTCTGGTATCTGCAGGGGGTCGATGAACAAAAAAGCTCGATGACGTTCATTGAATTGACATACACGAATTGTAGCTCGCGATCATATCGAGGAAATAACAAACCAATTAATATCGTGCGGATGGTGAATTTTCTTAGCCGTTTGAGGACCACTGGTCGCCAGAATCAACAACAAATCAGACACAATAATAAGAATAAGTGTTCGATTAGCTGCTTTCATTACTGCAAAGTGATGGAAGAACTTTTTTCTATGTGTGTTCTGGGACGAGAAAGACTTTCTCTTGGGTCAGTGATTTCTTTCAACACTTTGAACATATACAGAAAGACAAAGTATTCGGAACGGTTAATTTCCAAACGGACGAGTGTTTGAATGTTGACAGAAATGTTTTGTTACTGACAGGTGACAGAAATTTGACACAATATAGCGGAATGTTTGGTAATTTATGAGAAGCTTAAATTTTTTTGTAAAATAGTTAGCAGAAGTTTCATTTTGAGGGACCAGGCAAATATCGTCTTCCTCATCGATTTTCTTCAACATAACCTTTTTTTTAAGATATGTCAAAAAGGTCTTTCATACTGATTCATGAACATCAGCTTGCGACAGAGGCCAGAATTGAATCCACCATAGACAACTGTGAACAGGGAACCTCTCTAAAGTGCAAAACAACACCGTTTTGATAGGATATATCTGATCTTCCAAGATTATTCTCCAGAAATTACCATTGACAGTGCTGTCATCTATGCTGTCTATAAGATGATAAGAAGCCGCTGTTTTTACTTTTCAGGCCTACTGAAGATGGCAACTCTGCGTTGCCGAAATACGTATTCAGGCTTTTCTAAATATCACTGTGGCTTTTGAGAATCTATTTTTCTTGTATTCGACCATTTCATGTGACTCTTTTCTGCCCACCTTGACATAAAAAATAATAATAATAATGAATGATCAGATGTGTTAACTCCATATCCAATTCGAGATTCTTCCTTTTTGTTTGCTCCTTCATTAATATATTCTGAGATCGGAACAAGATTCTCCCATAAATTCCTGCAACTTGTGTGACATATTATAGGTACGCTTTAATCTAATGTAATTTGGACTTGGCACGAGACTACGTCGGAAGGAATTAGGGCACACAAGAAAGAGACAAGTTTCGGGCTGGCCTGACACAAATCAACCTATGTCACCCGCAGAAGTGACTAGGACTTGTCAGTTTAATTTGTTTCCACCTCCCATGTAGCCGGTGGTGGAATTCAGATAGACATTGCCAGGGTGTGGTAATAGGGGTAAGAGTGAGTTCAAGTTGAAACCTACTCGGAATGTACGTTCCATTTCCAGGTTATATTTATCACTTGAAGTTTTTACGTTTTTGCCCACCCTGTACCAATTTTTTATCGAGGTGTTATACATTTTTGGAATCAGCTCAGCAAAGCAATCCGGAAAGCAAAATAAAAAGGAGAGTTTTATTCAAAACAGAAGGTGATGACGTCATCACACTAAGGTGCTTCACCCTGTTTATTAGAAGATCATGATTTGAAATCAGAAATCGACCTGTTTCGAGAATGTCTAATTCTATGGTTTATTGAAGACAAAAATGGATTTATGCTTTACTTCATGGACGCACTGTATAGTGTGACACTTGCTTGAAAGATGTGTATCATGCAAGAACAGAAATTAGTGAGGTTAGTTCATGTCGATATTGTTTAAAGTTTGTGGAGCATCAGTTTTTGTATAATTGAATGTAGAACCAGCTGTTCTACAATCATCTCGTTTTATTATTATCCCTTGTGGGGAATATTTTGGGACGACTCACCAAACAACATTTTGTAACCAACTCTGTCAACTCTACATCGTGCCTGTCAATAACCCCGCAGTTGACTGTTGCTCTGACGTTCTGTGCTCTGTGTTAAATACTAGGTTAGGAGAATTGGTAAATCGATGTTTGATTTACTCGGTAGATTTACTTTCAACTATTGGCCCTGATCATGAATCTCTTTACTCTTGAGAAAGTTATGAATTTTCAGCAATAGCTAACACCTTTACGGTATTATAGTACCGTGCATTACTGCGGATATCGTTTGATAGGTGGCTTTATGTTTATGAAGAACTGGTACATATAGATTGTGAAAAACTGCCTTGGTGAAGAAAAGTCTCTGTACGTCTTGAAAAGGCGTATAGATTTTTTTTCATCTGTGGACAACACGAGAGGGAAACCTATGATGTTCGAGGAACATCGTGTTAGCCAGCGGTGGAATTTTGGGAAGGTGTTGGAATTTTTCTTGAAAGTTTGGAGGTTGTAAGCATCAGGAAAGACTTCACTAGGCAAAGAATTCCACAACTTTGCGTTCTATTGATGAATGATGCTTGGTATAGCGATGTTCGACAGGTCTCGAGCCTGACACTGTAGGGGTGACCAGCCTGAGCTCGTCTGGTTTGTCTACTAAGAATCGCGCGTGGTGGCATTTCCGTTGAGCACCGACCATGAAAGTACCTATAAAAAAGGCATAGATCGCCGACCTTTCTACGATGATCTAGAGAGGTCAATGATTTGGTGAGTGTAGTATCATCGACTAGGCGAATAGCTCTCTTCTGAATTGAATCTAAGAGCTTAAGCGTATGTTTGGGGGCTGAGCTCCAAACATGTGAACAGTACTCCAGGACAGGTCGAATTTGTGCTTTGTAGATCATAAGCAGTTGCTGGGATGTGAAGTATCTCTTCGCACGGAAAAGAAAACCGAGTTTTTGTGAAGCAGTCTTCGCAATGGACCTCACATGATCGTCCCATGAGAGAGCACTGTTGGTGGTGACACCCAGCAAGGATATTGACGACCTCATAGGAACAGTGGTACCCGACATCATCAAATTGGGCATTGTGTGATCAGCCTTCTTGGTGAACATACAAGCTTGAGTTTTAGTTGCATTGAACTGTACTAGATTCTTAGATCCCTTTTTCAGAATTCTTGTCAGATCCTCATTTGAAGCATCAACCTGTCTGATAATGGCCTGATAATGGCGAGTTTTATGGCTTGGTGGTGGAAAAACTGTATTAATAACAACATATCATTTTTTTTAGATATTTTAGTCATGAAATAGTGATATTCACACCACGTCCAACCTTGAATTCCGAATTAAGTATAGAACACTCAATAATAGAATGGTGATAGTGGTGAAAATGAAAATGTTCATCTCTTACTAGTCACATTATCGCAGCTTTCTTTCCCGAAGCCGTTCCATTGGAGTTCATGAAAGTCATTCTGGAATGTGGAACGGCTAATACCGACTTCCGCAGCTCGACAACGTCTCTGAAGACACGACTCGGTCGGAAAACCGCCTTCGAAATTCCACATTTCGGCCGAATCCATATAGTTGCGTGCCGTCTCCTCCCTCTATACCTCGCGACGCAAGGGGAGGCCTTCATCCCTCAGCCTCGGATATGCATGTATCAAGTGTCCGCGGGGTGCGAGGGGGTGGTTCGCGGCCCGCTTGATCAATAAGTATCCGCGGCTAGTGGCTAGCCGTTGCTAGGGCGAGGGCGGGTTGCTAGGCGCTGTGGTCGCTAACAACCCTCGGGGGTAGCACTCTGTGATGGCGTCACACGGCTACCGCCGCCATGTTTACCCACCTGCTTCTCATGTGTTAGACTTGTTTGTTTTCAATTTCCACTTTATACGTGCTTTTGGAGGAGATGCGGGAAAGAAGGAGACTCGGTAGATGCCTATGTAAACTTCGACGGAGATAGAGAATGTTTAATTGGAAATTTCCATGAACTTATAGTGGTATACTGGGTACGATCTTATGGGGGATGCTGTCGATGCGCCGGAAAGAAACCGTCTTGCGAAACTGAGATAAAAAACGTTGAATTTCATCATCAATTCTGTGAAATGATTAGTATTCTATCTGTTTCGACACTTTGATGCAAACATTTTTCGGAATCAATCACTATACGATTTTCTAGGTGTCTTCGTTTTGGGTTTCTCGAAGATTTGTATGCAAGCATGTAATGAATCCTGCTAGAATAACCTATAAATGCTACTGATTAAAGCTGCAAAATCATTAAAATGATCGGATATTGAATTATGGGAAAAGTAAATAGTAGCTATGTCCATCAACAGATGTTTTATTCCGATTGGGGTGCTATTGGAAAAATAGGAATACAACGCGTAACATAAGGCAGATAATTATATTTATTGTTTTTATATAGTTGAGACTTCATTTGAGACTAACAAAACGAATCAATAATATAGGTACTTCATTGAAAGTTCCCAAGCTATGAGATAGCTAGAAATAATTACAGGTGAGGTATTTGTAGAAACTGCTAATGTTTAACTGCTGCCTCTTTCGGAAGGAATGTCAGAAATGGTGGAAATATCTGCTGCAATCATCGAAATTTCAGGGATATTATATATAGAGACTATAGGCTCTGTTCCTTGAAATTCATGGGACATATAAATTCAATGGTGGGAAGGTTCATTTTACAAAAAAGTTTGAGGATCTTTTGAATTTACTAATCATTCCTCTATATTATGTAAAATTTCCGTCAAGCGTGGAACGAATCATTACTGCCAGTCTGATTATTCCTTCGGAATTTCCCTGAATATTCATTGAATCATTCATGACAATATGTATTCAATATTAACGAAACCATATAATACAGTCGAAATAGAGAAAATAGTATAAAACATTCGTTACAGAAGGCAATTTAAGCAATCGTCCGTCCAGAAATTCTCATTTCTGAATTTCTAACTCGTGCTAGAATATGTTCTAACTAACGTTCATCCCTAACTGGCATTTATCCCTAATTGCCAGTTCAAATTGGCAATTAGGCCTAATTGTCAGTTCGAACTGGCATTTATCCGTAATTGCCAGTTTAAACTGGCATTTATCCCTAATTGCCAATTTTAACTGGCAATTAGCCCTAATTGCCAGTTTGAACTGGCAATTATGACTAATCAATGCTTTGATTGTATACAAGACATGGACGTATAAACAAAGATTTTTACGTCCATGGTAAAAGATTAGCATCGCTACCAATGCAACGGATTTCTAGAGCATAACCAAACCGAAAACATCCCATTCACTCCCAGGCTGCGTTCATCAACTGACTCTAGTGAGTAAGAGTATGATCACCTCATTGGAAATATATCTACAGGGTGAGTCAAAAATGTGTATCGAGCTATCTGGGGGTGATAGAACATTGAAAAATAAGTGTAGTTTGATGATTAAACTCATGGCCCAAAATGCATATTAAGGGAGATATATCCTTCCAAAGTTGATGAAATTAAAATAATTTCTCCGCATAACTTCTGAACGATGAAAGCCACCCGATTGAAATTTCGTGCATGAATGTATGTTGTCAAAATACATTTTTTCGTCACACTTCCACATTTCTGATATTGTTATAAAGGGTGTTTTCAGAGGGTGAGTCATGATTTTTTGTAGAAAACTTTTTTCCCTGTATTATTTTCGGTGAAAAAACAGGAGAATTCGATGGAGCGAAGGAAATTACATGAAAAAGGTACTCTTATTCAAATACAAAAAATTGAGCCGTTCGTGAGATATTTGAGTTTTTGTAGTTACATGATATCAGCAGATTGATTTTATTCATCGCGAGATTCATCGGTAACAATATTTTAGCAGGCCATGATGAATAATTTTGTTCTCAATTTTGACGTTCATGTCATCAACATTCGAGTCAACATTGTTGTAGTCGATTTGTTCGTGTGGTTTTTCTGTGTCATTTATCACTGCGATTATCAACTGAGATTTTAAGAAATATGGCAGGTTATTCGTTCTCTGAACAAACTGATATGCTTCTAATGCTTGGCGAGTGCTTCGGAAATGCAAATGCTGCCGAAATATCGTTATAATATCGTGAGTTTATTCTGAGCAAGTTTCTGAACGAATGTGAGTTCATACACCATACTGACAGAGTACGTTTATGGACGCAGCACCAGACTTGGAATTGATTGAATTGATGTCCGCCATCTTGTATCCGGGTCGAGGGACCTTCAATCAATCCGGGGCCAATAGTTGCCGGACTTGACAGCCCGCTGTTCGATAATTGGACACACGCGAGGCAGATTTGGCGACTGGTCAGACTAGTTCGGTTGTTGATCGTGAATTTAACGGACTGTTGAACATGATAGTATTGTTCAGAATCATCTCATGAAGTTTCCAGCAGGTAATTTTGAAAAAATATGTCGAATAAGGACACCATCTTTCATCTTCACAGTATTCCAAACTGAATCCCGAAATCTGTGTTGTTGTTTCCATAAAAAATACAAATTTTACGCTTTTTTGATATTTCCTAATTTGGAAGAAGACATGTTTTTTTTATATTTTCTGACGTCTCATAGCACTTAGAAGGTGAATAGATCTGATATTACTAGGTAAAGTTATTGAACTGATTCAGGATGATGAGATTCATCATTATTGTGTCATAAATTGTTCCTTCTTACATCATCTCGATCCTATTATCGAAAACATAAAACGATTTCCTGTAAATTACAGTGCCTCGCCTCGACGTTGTTCAAAGCGAAATATCAATTCCTTATTATATAAACTTGTACTGGAAGTTAATTTATATGTTAATGAGGGCATATAAGGCGTGAAACTATAGTAATTCGCCAGTTTATTATCTTATCATTTAATATTGAAGCCAGACAGGGTTATGTATTCAGTCTCCCAACTCATGCATTTTCATCGAAATTTCCAAACGTGTTTCATGTGACAAAAAATTACTGTGAGAGGATCGATAACGGCAATTTTTTCGGTCGGTCGAAAAAGGTGCGTTTGCAGAGTCCATTCAAATTGCCCACAAGGCGTTGCCACATTTTCCGTGGATCCGAAGATATTCGGGAAAATGTGAAACATGCCAAAAAATTTATTCTATAAAATTTCTGAAACAATTGTTATACAATAAATAAGAGTCATAAATAGGTGCTAAAAAATTGTGTGGTTCTGAATGGATGAACGAATTTGGGGCGATGTGATTGAGTGCACAAATATGCACATACGTGTATACTCACATCATTTCTGTTGCTTGATTTTTTCCCAATCATAGAATGACAGTTCAACGTCACTCGTCCACAACCACGAAAAGAAAATCTCTATCCAGACGCATTCAAGCGTGAAATAAACAGGAACATTACGACGACGAAAGTGAAAATTAAAAATTACCGAGTCGACAAAAGAGCAACCTGTTGATCGCGGAGTCTAACAGATCTAATTAGAAAAATAAGCAGTCATTCAAGAAAGGGGTGTGAGTAACAAAAACAAATTGAGTTACTGGCAAACACTCTACAGACTTACATTTTAATATAAGTCGCCGTCATAATTGAATTTCCTGCTGGTTTCTTCCTCCTTCGCACTCTCTGCCTGGAAATGCAAATTCTTCTCCGCTTCGCTTTTGAATATGAGCTGATTATTCAAAACTCTTCGCTGGTTGTAAAGAAGTTTCACGGTCAAAGTAGAAATAATGTCGTACGCACTCGTTATTGGAATAGTTATTGGCTATTTTATGTATAAATGTTGAGTTTCATTCATTCATCAAGAAGTGATTCTAATCTATACATCTTACAGGGTGTTGATTGATTGAGTGACGATAATGAAGAGGGTGAATCCTCGGGTGATTTTAAGGAGAAAAGCTTATATCAGCATATGTCCTGAACCTCTTGATTTTTGAGCTAGACGGTGTCAAAATTTCGAGATAAAAGTGAGTTTTTCATCCTAATGTTTTGACACTCATTGTTATCATGCCTGAGCGAACATCACTGGTGAAAGTAGAAAATTTAGTTTTTGTTTCAAAAAAAAGTATTTCCACTCATAGTGGGTGCCAACTGAATTCCAACAAAATATCAAAAATAGTCTCATTGAACTGAAGAAAAGAAATGTTGGTTTCAATTTTTTTCTCGCAAAAACGATGCTTCGATCCAAAGTAAGTCTGAGTACTAAATTTGCTCCAAAATTGTCCCTTCAAACCCCGTACCCCGTCAATGGTGGAAATAAAAAAAAAACTTGTACGTCAGAAGTTGTTTCTCAATGATGGAAAGGTGTGTACAAAATTCCATTTAAATATCTGAGAGTGATGAAAAATTATGATATAAAAACTCACTCTTTTCTTGAATTCTTTACACCCTATAACTCAAAAACTAACACAAGCAAGCTCTTAGATTCGATTCAGAAGAGAGCTAGTCGCCTAGTCGATGATACAACATCGTAGAAAGGTCGGCGATCTCTGCCTTTTTTATAGGTACTTCCATGGTCGGTGCTCAACGGAAATATCATCTATTATGCCACCACGTGCGATTGCTAGTAGTCAAACCAGACGAGCTCAGGCTGGTCAACCCTACACTGTCAGGCTCGAGACCTGTCGAACATCGCTATACCAAGCATCATTCATCAATAGAACGGCGAAGTTGTGGAATTCTTCGCCTAGTGAAGTCTTTACTGATGCTTACAACCTCCAAACTTCCAAGAAAAATTCCAACACCTTCCTTCTCTCTCGAAATTCCACCGCTGTGGCTAACACGATGTTCCTCGAACATTATAGGTTTCCTTTTCGTGTTGTACACAGATAAAGAAAAAATGATGATGAAGATTCAAAGTTTAATATTATTCTTTAAAGTAAAATAGACTACCAGGAAGTAGGAGGAGGAAATGTTAGCCTATACCTAGGAGTGTTTTCTGTTTCTGTGGAACAGTGACTGAAAAGGCATCGAAACGGCGTGGTTGTACTTTCCTGAGAACTACCACAAAGGCAACTCGACTGTTATCGCAATACAGGAATAATTGAACTCTAAATATACCACCACTCGACGCAACTTGCGATCTATGCACTGCGAGTTCCTGGCCTAGTAGACCCTCCGACTCAATCAAAAAGCCGTCGGCGCCCGGTGATTGACCCGAGGTCGCGCCCCGCCGGGCATTACGATGACCAGCACACCTCCCCTGACCTTTGTCGCTGGCCACTCGCCATATAAACACGCCATCCATCATCGGAGGGCGCAGGCAGGAAGAATTAGAAAGCAATTGGGCCTGCCCTTTCCAGGTAACCAGCCGGAACAGGCCGGCTGACCGCCGGCCAGGGTCGTAAATCAAGCGAGCCCAGCGAGGATGTGTTGTCATGCAAACGGGGTTTGCCATTCGATTTTCATTAGGGATGGATCACGACGTTGTTTATTGAGCCCTGCTCTGAGGAAAACCACACTGATATATGATTTTTTCATCGTCGTAGCTACAGCCTACGAGTTTGGCTACATGGGAGGGACAGGCAAAGTATTTTCTGCCGCAGAAGAGTGCACTTTACTGTCACCGTCTTTTTGTGGCAACAGCGATACTTGATGAACAATTTATCTAAACAGTCCGTGCGAAGTAACATGGCTGTTGTAGGAGATTCACTATGTTGTGCTGAGAAAGAGGTTTATGGGTATAAGAATCTATTATTTAGTTTTTTTTTAAGTAGATTACTACGACTGGGAAGACGTGTCGTATCATGAATCTTCACTGATACAGAAAAGAGTAGTGCCTAGGACAACGAAAGTTCTTGCTCAAAGCAGCAACACTAGGACAAACAGTGAAAACAGTCTTCACGACAGAAAATACCGAAACAAAACCGAAAAATGAAGAAAAATCATGGAAAAATTGTATTTACAGTAAACCATGTGTTTGTGGAAAATATTATACCGGTGGAACTAGCAGGCCTCTATCAGTAAGGATGAAAGAGCATAAGAACAATATAAAGAGAAGATATACTGACAAATCAAAATTAGCTGAACATATCCTTACTGAAAATGAACAACATATTGCCGATTGGAGTAATATTAAGATCATAGGAAAAGAAGAGAACAACCAGAAATGGAAAATCAAAGAGTCTGCTTGCATTCTTCTGAACGGAGACAATAATATTGCTTCTTGTTCAGTTGATATTGATAGAACTTGGCACCCACTTCTGAAAATTGAATATGAAAATGGTAAATTCAATATCAATTAATGAAAACACCTTGTAACCAGAATTCCTCCGTCTACCAAATTGTCACTTTTCAGTGTCAAAACCGACAGCATATTGAAGAAATTTTGCGTAGAGAAAATAATTTTGATTGTGTTGAGTACGGGAGCAGATTCGTTCCCGAAACGTCCACCAAGATAATTAGAAGTTTTATCCTTATTGAATATATTTGTATTTCCAAATTTTTCAAAAAACAAGGTGTCACTGACAAATAGAGAATTTCTCTTCCAAGTATCTGACAAGTATCAAGCGCAGTGACATTTTGGGGCAGATCACAAAATCTGTCCTTACTACAAATATATTGAAATGATTTTTGATAACTTCTACTTTATTTTTTAGAAACGAGGAGAGAAAATCTCACGAAAAGCTGAAAAATGAATGTACCACATCCTCGAAAAACTTACAGACAGTATTTAGGACAAACAAACTTCAATCAATCTATATTTTCATCGAAATTTGTTGGTCCAAGTTTTTTTCACGCACTATCGTTCCATATTCGAAAAGCCTTAACCTTAACCTTAACTCCATTCCTGGTCTCGAATAAATGACACATTTTTTTCATTTACCTTCAACAATATGATTACGCTATGTTGCGTTCTTGGATAAACCAGTATTGATTAACATTCAACGAACATATTGTGTTCCAACAAATGTGGAAGAAGAAAATGGTTCTCGACAGAAAACATTGAACTTCCTCTCAAAGAAGGGATTAATATTGTTGTCTGGAACATCTTGATATAAGTTACTGACTGCAGTGTTACAGTGTTTATGAACAAGTTTGTATCATTGTGAAATTTCTAATTGTATCAGGTCATTTGAATCTGTTACAGATTTATGTCAATCATTCATATTTATCCGTCATTGCAAGATTAAAACAACTATTAAATTCTCCATGTGCCTATAATATTAAATACGAGTCATCGGATATTTTGGTATCAATTTCGAACTCCTGTGAATTTTGTTCAGACAGTGTGTCCTCGTTGACAAATACAATCCTCCCTTATTGGTTCATCACAAAATTGGTGGTGCAAAATATCTAGACAGGATAATTACTTCACCAGGTTAATTGGGTTTCTGGAAAGTGTTGTAATTTGAATCCGAAAATGAAACATGTGAATTAACTTTCAGAACGAATGATGCCGTTACGTGATGTTTTTTTGAGAACATCATTACAATGATGGTTTCAGTTGGAGTTTTGACATATTATATGGATAGATACATAGGCGGCCAGGTGGTCGAGATGGTCGAGCGACATCCTAGTAATCACGAGGTCGTGGGTTCGATTCCTGGCTGGCTGTGTTGGATTTGGGTTTTTTTTTCTATGCACTGTACAATATTTATCATAAAGTTCTACTTAGAACTATCCCAAATGCCAGAGTGGTTTGGATTCCACTTGTTCAAGCTGATGGTTGCTTCGGCAACTAAGGATATGAGTTAAAAATATATATATACAGAGTGAGTGTCGCTGTTCTCTTTCACCATCAAAATGGAACTGAAGATCAGAAAAAAAAATACCCTCATTCCCTGCGAGCATTGTCGGAATGACCATTCTCGGTCATTCTCCTCCACTCACCAGAACTATCGATTTTCCACCCTCGAACCCCGTCCAGAGCCGGAAAGTCAAGCCGAGAGAGTCGTCGAGCGCGTTCTCCTTCTATTTAGCTTATTCTCCACACGCAAGAGAACGCTGACCATAACAGGAGCGTGCGTGGGCATTTGGGCCACACCCAGTCGACTTCGATCGGTTTCGCCCGGCCGTTCCTCACCTCTCCCCCGTTTCCCCAAGGACTATGGAGGCGAGTTTCCCCATGGCAAGGTGATGACGATGACGCGAGAGGGCATATATATCGACGGGATCGCACGGGGATCCGTCGAGAACAGGACAAGGAATTTCAATGATTACGATCGTTTCATATTCAATTTTTTATTGTGAAGCAACTCGAAGTAGCTTCATTTAATCAGGCGGCCATGTGGTCGAGATGGTCGAAAGACATCATAGTAATCATGAGGTCGTGGGTTCGATTCCTGGCGGCTGTGTTGGATTTGGGTTTTTTTCTATGCGCTTTACAATGTATAACATAAAGTTCTATACATAGAACAATCGCAAATGCCACAGTGGTTGGGATTCCACTTGTATAAACTGTAGGTCCCCGTCTCCTTCACTCGCACAAACCCTTCGGGGCTTCGGTGGGTTGCTTCTGCAACTGAGGATATGAAAAAAAAATCGACTGACATAAACATCAAAGCCCTCGAACATCAGAGTGTCAGTAACCATTTACGACAATCTTATTGATCTTGAAGGAGTATTGAGAACAGCCCAAAATTGTCAGATCAAACTGGCATTCATCCCTAATTGCCAGTTCGAACTGGCAATTAGCCCTAAGTGTCCGTTTGAACTGACAATTAGCCTTAATTGCCAGTTCAAACTGGCAATTAGCCCTGATTACCAGTTCAAACTGGCAATTAGCCTTGATTGTCAGTTTGAACTGGCAATTATCTTTCAAACTGGCAATTATATTCACCCCTGAACGAATATAATGATATGTTTTTTATAATTAGGGCAAATTGCCATTTTGAACTGGCAATTAGTGCTGATTGTCAGTTTGAACTCGCAATTGTGGCTAATTGCCAGTTCAAACTGACAATCAGGTCTATTTTTCAGTTTAAAATGGCAACTAGGGATAAATGCCAATTTGAACTGGCAATTAGGGATAAATGCCAGTTTGTAGTGGCAATTAGCCATAATTGCCAATTCAAACTGACAATTAGACCTAATTGTCAGTTTAAACTGACAATTAGTGCGTATTGCCAGTTCAAACTGGCAATTATAAAGAAGTCAACATGTCCGTTTAGCGATTTCTTAGCTTTCAGCAAACAAATTAGATCTAAATATAGATAAAATGCAGAAAAATTGTTAGCAGGAGTAATACTTGATGATGGATTGACTCGGTTGCAACACATTGAGACTTTCAGCAGGAAATTATCGTCCTAGTTATACACACTCAGACAACTAAAGAAACACCTAGAATTGCTTTATTTCTATCACATATCAAAGCATACTTCATTTCAATCGAACACATGCCATCATACTATGTGAGATTTCGAGTCACTCCATTAAAGTATTCCGTGTGCGAAAGAGATCAATACCGGGTGTCCCGGAGCTTCAAGGCCAGCAGATATTTTTCAGTTATTTGCAGAAAGGAAAATTGGTTAAAAAATACGTGACGTAGAAGACCATAGGTTCGTTCATGCAGCATAGCAAAATCGCGAACAGAATCGATTATATACCGAAAGGTCCTATAAGTTGTTTAAATATTTGAAACATCGATTGATATCCATTTTTTTTCATTCAAATACAGATTTCGCATAATATCAGCTTCAGATTTGCTGAATAGATTTGACTTTGTATCATTGGAAACAACTGTCCCGCGTTACTGTCGCAAGTTGATATTTTTGTTCCAAGAATAACAACTAGACACAACACTATTTTTTTATGCAAAAGAGCCCAAACAAACTCAATGTTCAAGGCGCCAATAAATTTTATGTGCAGTAATGCAAACAAACTCGCCAGTGTTTGTGACTTCTTTTCGTGCAGTGTTTATGAACTCAACAATAAATCTCGTGCGCATCTCTGAATCTTCTTTTAATTTTGTTCACTTTTTCTCACTTCTATCCTTTATATTCTTCATCTCAGTATTCACATAGGTTTGGTGAGTGACATTTCATTCATAATTGAAAATTAATGCTACTGAATCTTGTATTGGGATTTGTAAAATTGCTCTGTAGATGGAAAACTGTTAGATCGTCAACTAGCAATCAGTTGTCAATACGAGATCGTCAACTAACAATAATTCATCATCCCCACATCTAATGCCCTCCACCCCCACTGTCCTTCGTTAACATTTCCAACAAAACAGCCGCGAGTATCAAACGGTATATACCTACAATGTTTGGTGTAGGAAAGCAATAAATAATATCCAAGTCTTTGAGCCAGGCTGTGTGCCTTTAGGTATCAACTACAGTCGTCCAGCGCAGTTCTCTTCATCGCTGCCTTGCTCACCCAGTCGCCCTACAGCAGCGCTAGTGGATCTCAGGAAATGTTTCGGATCAAACAGAAAGCATATAGAGGGTGGTTACAGTTACGTGGGCCGGTTAGAATGTGAGTGCGCGCTCACATCGAGGGAGCGGCGAGTGACATTCTGATGACGCACGTTCGTCGGAGATAACAAAGGAATTGCTGGTGCGACGTCTTCGTAGGGTCAGCTATGTCTTGTTAGGGAAAGGGGAAACTCGGATATATTTGCTTTCGTTGCAGGATTATTCGGGAACTCGACAGAGGAAGGCTGTACAGGTATCCAGTTGAAATGGAAACTATTGAATCAAATTTAATGGGGAAATAGTACCCATCCCAATTATCGCAGAATTATCAGATAGCTTCTCGATCATGGGAAATATTCAGGAGCTCAAGAAACGATAGAGATGAGAATATATCCAGTGTGTTCCAAAGGTCGAGGCAAAGTTTCACCCTCGTACAGAGTGTTTCGGTTTTCAAGTATTTCGAAATTTTCGTGTTCTTTTTTCATTCACACCCTGATGATGATTCACAAATGGAACATGGAACTTCGGTTGATTACCTAATTTCTCATAATACTAGGATGTTTATCCGTTCTGTAGATTGACACCACAAAGAGCTTAATTAACGATTAACAGCAATTTAAATTTTTAATTAAATGTCATCGGAAACATTAGTATGTCTCAGAAGTTGCAATACTTTATAAAATCTGTGTTTCATGTCATTCCAAACTGTGTATCAAGATTAGCAAAGTGAACACAGTCGAGGTGTTATGTTTCACATGGAAAATATGTGATTTGAAAAACATGATATTTTCTAATAACTCGTAAAGCCTGAGACCTTGTGTTGAAGTATATAAAGCAAAAAATCATCCAAATACGCTCAATTCTCTAGTAAACACCCTGTCTGAACACCTTGGATATTTTCGATTATTTTCATGATCCAAAACAAAAAAACTCGTCAAATCATATGCAAATAGTTTATGACTCGGATATTTATTTAGTTGAAAATGATAGCATGAACATTTCAAAATCAAAAACAAACAACAACAAAACAACAAGAAAAGTCATTATTTGTGATTACTAGTTGTTGATTAAGTTGAATTTAATCAAGTTAAAAATTTGCATTCAAAATGGCGAATAATTCCTCTGATTTCTCTCTATCTCTCTAATCTCTTTAACAATATACAAAGTATATTGAGTACCAAACAGTTCTTTTTCAGAGACATGTCTATGATGATTTCTATCACCTCGATGTTTGTCGGTAGCTTTTGGGCACACCCTGTATAAAGGTACCATCATAAACTATGCATCATCGTCGTGACTATTGATTATTCAGCGTGCATTACTGATCTTGTATGTTATACAGAGTGTTTCAGATCTCAGTACAATAATTTCGATAGGCGATAGAGACTCGCTAAAAAGGAAACTATTCTCAAAAAATATAAAGTGAGATTGAGCAAGAGATTATGATATTCACTTATGCATTCAAGTGTCATACATCGACAGGAAAATGAAGATATTTCATTCAATAACATATCATCAAAATGAATCTGCTACAGCAAACATACTTTTACGCCATAGTTTTCGAATTTTTGAACTCGGTTAGCGCAGACTGTATTCTGAAATGCAGCTTCGCCTCTAGAAAATAACCAGTGAAATTCTTTTTGACGTTCTCTAATGCCAAAATGGCCTTATCTTTCTCTCCGTATTTCCATTCGATCAGTGCGAGTTCGTATATTGCATAAGGGACGACATAATGATCTTTGATCAAATATTTCTCGAGACAAATAACTTCCTCAAGGCATGGCATACCTCGCAGTGGTTTTCCCATATATTTCAAGCAATTTCCTCGCATGAGAAAAAGAAGAGCTTTGTTGTCATTTTCAAAGACTGAGGACGTGGAGCTAGACTCGAGGCTGGAAATTGCCTTTTCAATCACCTTCAAAAAATTATTGGCAATATTCGGCTTCTTCAATACTCTGAATAGATTCCACACCAACATCAGTTCCAGAACTGGAAGCACCAATGACTTGTCTTGGGTGAAGTATCGCTCAGCTTTCTCGATACAAAACTGTTCTATTGGCAATAAGGGTACTCCTTCTCTCTGTTTAAATTTACTGACATCTCGCAAGATAGTTTCCATTTCGTTCAATTCAGAACCACTCAGCTCTCCTTCTATCATCATCAAAACGGTAGCTTTCTGGTAGCTGTGAGTAGTTTTGGACCAATCACTTTCTTCAATTAGTTTTTCAACATGAACGAGTGCTTCTCTCCACTCGAACTTGATGCAATGCAACCAAAATAACTCCCAGTAGCACATTTGGTGAAACTGTGGCCAAACACTTTGTGATTCAAGGGATTTTGTGTACCATTCTTGACTCGCCTCTAAGTTACCACGGACGAGATCTATTCTGCCTTGGAAAAACAGGAACCAGACACTTTCAGGATGTTTGATCAACTGTTCTCTCAGAATTCCTGCACATTGGATGAGATCACCTTCAGTATGTCCGAACACATACAAGACGATGAGGTTATACCCCAATGTTGCCATAACCGACAGAACTTGTCTGATCCCACCAATGTTGCAACCCATATTCAGTTCATCCAAGCCAAGCTGTTTGCTCCCAGATAATCCTATCCACTCCAACAGCGTGATGATTTTGGAAGGAAGTAGTGAGATCATCAGGTTGAAAACACCTATGCCTACTCTGACACCACTTTCGAAATGTATTTTCATGTCTTCATTTTGCCAGGTTTTCTTCAGTAAAATCTGCTGGCAGTCTTTGTAGGAATTGAAGCATGATCGTACATTGATTCCAGCTTTAACGAGGCTACTCAATGATTCGTCTTTCATGATGGTGAGGACTGATCTCATGAGCATGCTTTCTGCATGGCATAGCTCAGCATGAGCTTCCATATCGGTGTAGAGATCATACTGAGTTCCTCTAACGAGGTTCCCGACGCATTCGGTGAAAGTTGCCTTTCTCCTGCATTTGTCACTCACCAGTACTGACTGTTTCAAAGCAGCGTTCGCTGCTTCCATGGTGTTCGGATCGAATGTCAATAATGCTTCTAGGAAGAGGAATACAGAATGTCCGAGAGAGTGGTACATACTCACGTCAGCGTATGGTCTCATCATGTTTTTGGCTTCGATGAATTGATTGTTGAAAAATTTGTCTATGGCCGTTTGACATGTTCGTATACTTTCTACCAAAGTGATTTCTGTTGAAGTCTCAATTCGATCTGCGCAAACAAACTTTGTTTCTTCATTAGTCTCAGTCTCATTCATATTTGACTCGGCCATTTGAGAATGATTATGTGAACACGAATGGAGGAAACTAAGTATGATATCGACTATCACAATATATTTGCAATGTTTTTTGTATGACTGATACTATTTTAATGACGATTGATAACACTTCGATGTCGAATAGTGAGTAATTAGCTATCATTCTGGAAGAAAAATTGCCTCATTTTGAAATGACTCGGAAAATTGTGTTCAGTTTGGGATCAGAATGTGTCTTTGAGGAAATGAAAACTGTTTATTTTGCCTAATAGTGTAAGAGAACTAAAACAGAGATCTGCTTGGTTAAGACTTGGTTTGAGCAACGTGTACAATAAATTAATGTTCACTATACCTACTAGTTCAAATGTCAAAAAATGAAATTTCAGGTGAATCTTTTGAAACAAATTATCATTTCAAAAATTGTCCACCGCTGTGACAGTGTATTTTATGCATGCAGTGTATTTTAACTAATAAATGGTTTGGTTGGTTGGTGAAGGCATTAATTCAGTCTTCTCAATATCCAGGGTGAGTTCATTCAGATTCAACCATGTAGTATGTTTTGTAGATCAGTTCCGTTCTTTCCCAACATTCTCCTACTTCCACTACCATCAGAGCTACGTCGTCAGCATGACCAACAAGGTGTCTCTTGAAACCCTCTATTTCCGTAATATTATTCATGTATACAGTCAACAGTATTGGTCCCAATATTGTTCCTTGTGGTGTACCCCGATTTTCTCCTACTCACTCCTACTCACTGCAGGACATGAAGTAAAGAGGGTGACCACAAATACCACAATGGCATAGTTTGCTGAGTACAATTTCCTGCGAGACTGTGTCAAAGTCCTTGATGAGTTCAAGGAAAGCTGCATATGCGTTTTGTAACACGATCCACCAATGCATTTTCAGTATTTCCGTTCTGGATGAAGCTCAATCAATCAATCAGTTTATTTTCCTTTTGACATTTTACATGTATAGGAAATAGTCAGTTTATGTGAGTACAAGTTTAGAAAATTGAGAACAATTCAGCATTATATAAAAATAAGACATACAATGAAATAAAACATACAATAAACTGTACATTGAAATATGCAATATAAGTATCTGTGTTTATCACACATTATCAAATAATAAAAATTCATTTATATTATGAAATGATTCATCTACTGAAAACAATTCAAGTCTTCTTTTGAAAAGTAGTAGGGAACCACAAGACTTTATTTCCTTTGGCAGAATGTTAAACACTTTTGGGCCGTATATATTTGGAGCATGGGAAGAAATGTTCAGCCTCGTCTTTTTTATTCTAATGTCACTTTTATGTCTCGTATTATGTTCGTGGATATCCATATTGAGCAGAAATTTATGTGTGTTCTGGAAAACGTATAAACATATTTCAAATATATATAAACAGGGAACTGTCATTATATTGAAAGCTTTAAATATATTTTTGCATGAACCCATCCGTGGAATTTCGAAAATACACCTTATAATTCGTTTTTGAATTGTGAAAATATCACGTGCATGAGTTGAATTGCCCCAAAAACAAATGCCATATTTAAGCCGGGATTCAATTTGTGCATAATACACATTTAGGAGCTGATGCGTATCCAAAACAGTACGAAGGTTGTCAAACATATATTTCATTGAACTCAATTTTGAAATCAATTGTTCACATTGAGGTTTCCAGTTTAAGTATTCATCAAGATGAATTCCCAAAATTTTTACCGGTTCGTGAGAATTAGTCAAGAAAGTGTTTTCTATGAGAATTTGCAGATTATCTACTTTTTTTTGGCGATTGTGCATCCTTAGCTATATTGTCTGTCTTTGTTTGATTATTGGTTCCAAGTATTTTAGCTAGGTTATGAGTGTATAATTATAGTGATGCCAGCGGCTGCCAAACTTTTCTCCTCTATCTTTCGACAACACGAAAGGGAAACCTGTAATATTCGAGGAACATCGTGTTAGCCAGCGGTGGAATAAACCTTCCGCAATTACTTTCTCTGTCACAGTTCTTTGCAGTTATTGTCGACAGGAATTCCGTTCTGAATAACTCTCCGACCTGCCACTGCTCTAAAATGATGCAGAACGTGAAGGTGAAGGCAAAACGGAATGTCCCGCGGGCACCTCACTCCCCCCACCCCCCCGCACTCCCCAACTCGACGGCGTTATTCCCTCGTCACATACGTCTCTCACATTCTAACAGCCCGCCCAAAATGTCAATGCTTATCCGGAGGTGGCTTGAGGGTGGCGTCGACCACCTTACGCCAGGGCGAAAAGGGGTCGACGTCAATCCCACCCCCGCGTGTATTTTCTGGCACTCGAAGGAGTCGGACGAAGGTGAACTCAACTCATTATGTGGTATTTTCAGTCTCTATTTGATTCATTTTCAGAATCAGCTGAAGGAAAAGGTAATGTGAGAATGTGAACAGGATTATTCCATTTATCTGTATCTGACGGTAATTGGCATATTATTCGAGGAGGTGGAAGGTTCATTTGTTGTACTTTTTACTTGAGTTACTCATGAAGAAATGAAAATATCTACTTATTCATCAGTGAGGAAGATAATCCACGAAATCCATGAGTTACGATGAAGAATAACTACAACTTTAAGATGAGAGTAAAATATTGTAGGTATTCTAGTTGCCACGCATTTTGAAAAATTAAATATCACCACAAACAATCACCACTTGAAATCGATGAAAAGGTGTGGAATCATTTCGTTATTTCAGATTTGATTTGTTCAGTAGATCATGAGAGTATTTTTCCAGAAGCACACATATTCACTGAGCTGAAAAAATGATCGAACCCAGATTCTTTATCTGTGGTTTTGCAAAAATTCAAAACACCGCCTTGGGAACACTTGTGGTATGAATTCATATATAAAAATTATCAATATTTCCATTTATTCAAACTATGTTTGTCAAATGTGATTATTTGACAGCAAACATGAAATTATTCATATAAAATATAAACTAAGAATTAATTTTCCAAATATAAAATTGAGTCGACGCCACAAATCACCGAAATGGCGAGCAATCTGTCATAATGCTATCACTTGACATAAGCCTGGTTTGTTTTTGACCAAATTGGCAACGATTAAATAGGTTTCAACTATTGTCAAGGATGTCCGAAGATGGACGAACGTTTCTCTGCAGATTGTATCCATTTTTGGTAATGCCTCTTAGTTCAACATTTCACACTCAGAACCTTAAATGTCCATGAACAACAGAAGTCAGTCTTTATAGTAAGATAAGCGAAAACAAACGACACTATACAATAGTTCTGTGGATGTTGTGAATGTTTATTTAATTCTCATCATATATGTATTACTGTATTCGATGATATACACACGAATAAAAATCATCAATAATATTATCATTATTATTATTATTATTATATGTAGGGGAGAATACTCATGGTGAATCTTCTGATACAACCACTCAATTATATAGGAATATTTCGAGTAACCTTGACAAGAATCGTCAATTTCCGACGAACCAATCCACTTCCCAAACAACTCGCATCTCCAGCATCTCGCCCAAAACTAGATTCTCCTTTCTGTCCGCGATATTTTCAATTCCTGTCTCCAGAAAGACCCTGGATATAACGAGGCAGGAGAGGACAGATAAGGAAGTGTGTCTCCCCATTCGGAAGCTGGTTTTGACGTTTATATTCGCGGCTTCTGCTCAGATAGCCATAGATTTGTGTCTCAGCAGGGGTGATTCCGAGTTTCTACGTAACGTTTCTGGTCCATTTGGCCTCCGAGTTGAGTCGAGGGGCGCGATTATAAATGCAGATGTTCGATTCCCTTGTTCTACCAATGAATGCATTTTATTTTCCTTCTTTTCGTTCACGTGTATGGAACAGAATGTACCGTCAACTCGAAAGTTTTGTACTCTTCATCATATGAAATGGGCGTTGCTTGGAGGAATTCACACATCAAATCTCCAACACAGAGCTCAAAGAGGAGAAGCGAGCATTTTTCTATAAATGATATCAAATGATTCCTCTGGAACCATGTGCATCATCGATTGTCATCTCTTAAATATCTATGTACTATTCGTCCAGATTATATCATAGATTTGACTGGGTCTGCTGTACCTTGTTTGCCTCTAAATCCAGACCTCTTCAGATCTATTGTGTTTGGCTCTTAAAATCATCTACAGTTCTCTGTCTAGACTCGTCTTTGCTACAAGACTCCAAATGCTAGTCTTCGGAGCTCTTGGTATTTCTCCTCCCTTCGTTAGAAACCTTAGTCTCAACAGACCTCAACAGTACTGAAGTATGTGTACTGCTGTTTCCTCTTCTTGCATAATCGTTCTTCTACTAGGCCGATCGTCCTCATATGTTTGTTGAGCCTACAATGCCTTGTCAGGAGTCCAGCTAGTATTCTAGTTGTATTCCTTTTCTGGCATACTAGATAGTCTGTGAATATTGGTAAGGGTTTTTTAAGAACTCTTTGATCTCATTCCTGGTGAGTATATCCACCATTCTTGAGTTCTTTTTCGCATTCATGCTTTGGTGCTTGTTTTTGGACCATTCAGAGCTGCACTTGCTTCTTCTCGAACTGATGAAGCAGCCTCATCATTGTCCTTATAACCTGTACGTGCTGGCCCAGGCTAATGCCAGTCTATTCTGACTGGCCAAATATTCTTCTAGGACCTCCAAGCAGTCTCAGACAAGTTTTGAATTAACTTGCACTGAGCTGACTGTTTTTATTGCAGCTTGGCGGTGAGATTTCAATGTTTTTTTTTTCTACAAACTCCTGCCTTACCAAATGTTACCATATTTACCTTAGCTCAGTGGGATCAGCTCGTCTTTGGATGAGATCCGTAGACGCCAGCTCTTGTACAGGCAACTGAACAGTGTCCATCAAATGTTGGATCAACGGTCTAGTGTATGCGTTGAATTTGATGTTGTGATACAAACAAACAGGATGAGATTTTGAATATCGAAAATTTCTCCGTCTTTTGATAATTTTCAGTTGCCTCTGCACAAAGGTCCATGATTTCCCAAGGATTACCAGCTACTATGGAGCATAATACCCACAGAATTTTGTGGATGGGCGAAAACAATTCAAACTTTGAAATTTCCTGCTACTGTTGGGATTTGGAATGAATAAGTGAATGCAATCATTCGGACTGAAAATCCAACTAATAAAGCTATTCAAAGCCATGATAAAGCTGAGTGAACTGCTGATACTGCGCAATATTTCTACAAAATTCTAACGTCATTGGGGTCCTCGATTCAATGCCAAGAAAAGGGAGAGAAGATGCAAACGATAAAAAATGCACCAAACCGATAGATACTACAAAAACGCGCATCCAACACAGCACAGAACTGTAGAGTATCCCTCTTTAGTCTTTATCTCAGTCGGATATAAATTTTCCAATTTCGTTCGCCCCTTTGGAACATCCGTAGTTTATTTCCGAAGAGAAGAGGGTCTGGAAACTACTTGGAAACTAAATTAAGGCCCCAAAAGGAGGCATCTGTGACCACACCCTGGATGTTGCCAACATTTGCATGTGACGTATTTTATTGCCCTTATTCTGGGATGAACAGAGCCGGATTGGTTCAATACGGTCTGATCAAGCTCAATGCAACACAACGATAATGATGATTCAGATTGATACTGACAGTGAAGTTTTTTTTTTTCAGAGCTATTCGCTAATCCAAAAGTCTGGACGACCTCTGGTGGTTAAATTGTGAACCTACTTAGTGAGTAATCAATAATGGATACGTGTGCGTTTTATCAATGAATCATCGTTATTTCGGCGTGCTTGTGCGATATCAGAGATTATTGGTGGATTATGTTGTATTCTCATTGTATTTGTAGATCTTTGTGTCGAGCGAACTCCAAAAGTAGGACTTTGAGCGAATAATTTTTGGGTTAACCCAAACTCGAAAGGTATTCACAGGAATGAAATTATGCTTTGAGTACTTTTATAAACTCATATAGTTTCAGGGTTAGGATACTCAAAATAATAATGAGTGGAGAACCGAGTCAAAAAACTGGCACAGGAGAAATAAATATAGGACATATCTATGCGTTCCCAAGAAGGATGCTTCTAAAGTCCATGTCAAGAATGATTATGGTATACTTGAGATAGTTGATCGAAGAAAAGCATGGACAAATGCTTTGTTGATCGGAAAACCTGTGACTCACTTCATTCGAGTTTGTTTCCTTCATTTTATTCATTTCATTAGACATTATTCAAAGCATAACATTACCTCACAATATGATAGTTCTTCAACACACTATCAACAATTGTCCAAAACACACACGAAAATCCAAGATATCACTTGTTCAACGTTCGAAAACAATTAAAACTTACACATTATAGCCACGCCGAACAGAGAGATTACTGACTATCCGCCATATTTGTTTACGTCTCGAAGCGCCCTCTTCGGTAGTTGAAATCGCCAATAGCTATTTTGAAGATCTGAAATTGACACACTGTAGAGTACTCTTCTGGAAGGAAGGTGGAAAATCTATAATGAATGATGGAAAACGGAAGTGAGACGATGTATTAACATTCCAGAGATGGTACAATGAGAAAAAAATATTGAATAAATTGCTCATTTGGTATTTTCTTTAGTACTATAGTATCCTTATTTCCTTTATTTATATACTTTATCAATTTTTTCCCATTATCCATCAGAATTGCTTTTCAGGCATTTCTTGAAAACGTTTCAGTTGAACTGGACCAATCGACAAATCTCGGAACAAGGGAAGTTGATGAAAAATATTGCTCGAGCAATCTCTCACAACTCATTCGCTCCCTTGATTCTCGATTGTTCTTCATGACAATGAATATTTGATACAATGAAACATGTCTTAACATGTATTTAACGATAAAGAATATCTCTTATGTATTCCAAGAACGAAGTCTATATGAAGGCATTTAGAGATCCGCAAATTCGTATCATTCGTACTCAAATATTACTAATATTGTGAATTTGAGATTGCATTCATGTATTCAAAAATTTGATCACATAAGTACTGAATGCAATAAGGCTGATGTTGAACGATCTTCGAAATCTACACTTACTGTCTATAACACAAAGTTCTCGTAACAAAAACTCCCGAATACCTTCATACAGGGTGTCCCATAAGTCATGTGTCAAGTGGGGAGGTAGATGGGGTCATCTCCAATCAAACCAACAGTTTATGTTGTTATCCAATTATTCATTTCTCTCTCAAATCATGTAGTTTGTTTACTAAAGAATCAATTACAATAAAACGATGTTACATTACTATGTTACATTATGTCACTTTATGAATCTGCCTGTCTCATCGAGATTTAGTAGGATAATATTACTCTCTGTTGGTTTTTGTCCTCTGTGAGCTTGGCATTTTCATTGGAATAATGTTTATTCCAATTCCCGGAATGATTCCGGACTTGAAAAAGAATCCTTCATGTGCCATTGTATCTCAAATCTAATTTGCTGGGCTTCAACAACATTACTGAAAGCTTTCTGACCTGGAATAACCATAATCTAATTTGTCCTTTAGAATTCCTACATTGAAACCAATAATTTTATACAAGTTGTGTAGCATGACTCTTAAAATGGATGTTATGATAGGATAAAGCAAAACAATTCTAGCCAAAAATACCATCCTAATTATGATGTTTCGGGTTCCACCGGAAGCTTCATCAACTTCATTATTTTCAACTGAACATTTTCAGATTTTGAATCCTGGTCACGCTTTCTTGAATCGGAGAGTGTTTGTTTATTATGATATTTTGATCAGGAAACTGTGAGAAAGCTAATTAATTTCTTATAATTCTTGCAAATTTTTCTCATCCTCACATCAGTAATTTGTAATAGGGTGGTGATATGGAACGAAGGTGAATACCAGTAGGCAAAAAAAAATCCTACTGATACTGTATACTGTACGTAATTATCCTGCTTAGATAATTGGCACCCTCTAATTTCGTGAGGAACCAACAAGGATAGCTTCTATCAGGGCTGCCAAAAGGTCGAAAAAAAAATTGCACGACTTCGAAATTGATACCAAAATATCCAATGCCAAATACCAGTAATTCATATTATAGACATGAAAATGAAAACAACGAATGATTGTTATCATTTCGCTATGACGGATAGATAGGAATAATTATCAGCTAATTCATTACCAATATTACAATTAGAAATTTCGAAAAATGTACCTTCCCTTTTTCAAGAGGCCGTTCAATTTTCACTTCCAAGTAGCGTTTTTTCTTCGTTCGTTGTTATCTCTGTCAGAAAATATGAGTATGACATACAAATACAGTGGATACGAATATCGTGATAAATGAGGAATTTCATACATTAATAATTATTAAAACGGTTCCTGCCAGAAATTAGTTTGTGTAGTAAAATCAAATGATGGAACATTTTTTTTTCAAACATGCCTACTGATATATTTCCCCCGCTTTCGACAGGTTTGTTATTAAACTACCTCTCTCAAGTTCCGTCTCAGATATTTCTGTGTCAAAGTGGCAGTATTTCTTTTGAACAGATACCGAGTGCTCGCTGATAACAATAAGTCATTCGAAATTTTTCCACTGCAGAGATCAAACCGATAGAAAGGGTTGAAGAAATCTAACGGTTGAAAGGGTATAAAATTACGGTGAATAATCGATGCAAAAAGGTCACACATTGAATTCAGGAACATCCGACCCGAAATCGAGAAGAAATCTTGACACAGTTGGTTTGCTCTATTTTTTGCGTGAATAAATAATAGAACGGTGTCATATTCTGGGGTGAAGGGTTACCTGCACACAATGAAAAACACCCTGAAGACACGCCGAGGGTGACGCGCATATATTATTATGGGGTGAGAAAGGGATATAAAAAACTATGCAAAAAAGGGTCGAAGAGGTATTGTTAAGGAAGTTTTGATGTATCGCGTCGAGCGATGGGTATATGCAAAATTCCAATTTCTATTTATTTGCAGGGGGTTTTCGGAACGACAGTGGCGCACAGTAATTAGTTGTACAAATAGGTATTTTCATACCACCCTTTGCATGGACTAAACATACACTTTTCGAAGATTGGTGTCACAGTTCTTTTATACAGACAATATCTCGCATATTATGCTTATAAAATCATTCATGAAAATTGAAAATAAATTTGGTTTGTCACATTACCTCGTGAGAGAACACCCGCAACTACAATTATTCAAAATGATATATATTTTTCTTGTACTTTTTGAACGATGTATCACATTTGATATATTATTTCACAGTCATGAAACTCACAAAATAAGAAAATTTGATGCTATGCGATATTTTGTAATGAATTGCTTACATTTTTGGGACAATAGTGATAAATACTGACGATGTTTCAGCTCTTTTTTTTATCCATGCTTCTGTCATGTTTGTTATTCAGCAGTTACTCTTGAAACTGAGTTTGTATTCTCCAATAAGAACTCAATTCAATCAAGAAAATGCATCTAGTATTATCCCCTAATGAGTATGTTGATATGCTGTGCTGGCCCGATTTGGTGGCCAGCACGTTTACCTGATCTGACACCTGTAGACTTTTTCCTTTGTGGCTATTTAAAGACATCTAGTATAAAACTAGCCCCCTCGATTTGAATGACTCGCAAGAAGATATTTTACACGCCTGCGTCACAGTGAAGAATGAAATGACAGTAAATCTTGTACGAGGGAACTAGAAGTAAGAAGAAGAGGAAACAAGAAGTATCATGTCGATCTGCAACAAATTAGAATTCATCAATGACATGGAAAATCTATGCCAAAAGCAATCACTTGATTTATAGTGTGGAATAACAATTCTAGAGGGTATTCAACCCTTCCGTCTACGCCTATGCCATAATGAATAGGACCGTATCTGTGTTGGCAGTATGAATGGTTAACTAGATGTATTCAAAAAAAAAAACGAATACGACTGTCATAACTGACTGGTAATCAATAACGAATTGATGGTCGGGTACGGGTCATAATCGTTGATTTCGATTTCGATATGTGTCTGTCGCTATTGTGCTTGATGTCACATGCATATACAAATCATAAACGCCATTGATTCGTCTTCATAGTTGAATGAATTTTGGATATTTCGGCTGCTGTCGAGATGAAAGAATCGATTGCGTTGATGATAAACTGATCTCCAATGTTAGATGTATAATGAAATTTTGGAATGAGAGAGTGCGAATTATAATTAACATGAAGTTACTTTGGATGAGTTATACGTGAATCTACTTTTACGACACCTGTTTTCTCAGATTATAACTACATTATATTATGGGTAGAGGCACAAACCCCTTAGTCAGAAGTTGTACGGGGATACACATCCTCAAACACCCATCAATATGCTATACGTAAATGTACAGGGCATATCACAATAAGCGTGTCAGACCATATTCATATTGAAAAATTCGAATGATATCATTTTTCAACGAAGTAACTTGATCGTAATCTGTTTTTGAATTCGTGATTCATGATTTTTCTGTCAATAGTACGATGTAATGTCATTTTTTTCCAGACTATTTTCAGACTAACGCAATATCCGAGAAATCAGAACAGTGTATCGAAACATATAACTTAATTCTATATAGTTGCTATAGATTCTAGAATCTAGATTCTCAATTCTAGACAATAAATCATTTCTAGTATAGGAGAATGATGACAACAAGTTGATTTTGTACTCTTTTTGGAAGTACTCTATCTTATGGAGAGTGATACCATGAACAAGAGAATATAAAAAAATACAGGGTGTCCCAGTTGGAAATTAAAAGCTGGGTTCGATTTCGGTGGAACCATAACTCAACAAAAATTCGTGATAGAATTTTAAAAAAATATGATTTCAATGTCTCGAACAACATCTTGAATAATAAACTAATGATGAAAAAAATCATCATTCAATTCAATTGATTTGTTCTGTCATCATTATTAGAGTGCATCGTTCTTCAATACAGGTGGCAGGAAGTGATTTTTTTATGACTGATATGTTTTCAGCTTTTAATATATTTGACAATCACTCCTTTTTTTTTCAACATAATTGATAATCTGCTGATGAGATTTGTCTCGTGATTGAGGTAGCAGGAGTTGATTTTATGTTTGAAAAGTGTTGATACGACAGGAAAAAAATCGGTTCATTGTTGAGTAAATGTTTCAAAATACAGTGTCACTCTGGCTCCCTGACTATATCATATCAGTGTAACGTTAATTTTCATGTCAGTCTTTAAAAATTATTTTTACCATATTCAAGTGACTGAGTAATTTCTTCAAAGAATCTGTCATCACCCTCTTTTGGTGAATCCTTCACTGAGCTTCCTCTGAATGTCATTATCATCAGTGTTCCAAGAAAAAACTGTCTAAATTGTCGCTTGTTTTGTCCCTGCACTTTGTCACTGTACGAGAACTTTGTGTTTCATCAGGTAAATTTGGGTTGTTTAGTAAGAAACTGTTGACTAGCAATCAAACGAGAAAAACTATCAACACCGAAGGAGGAGTGTTTTTAGGTTGACAGGTTGACAAGTTGTTGACAAACATGTCGAACCATTCATTCTAAATAAGCGAAGAAAACCACTGGTCATCTGCATGATATAAGAAATGATGGAAATTTCATATAGATCTAATGTGGTGGGTACTTTCAGGTATTCCATAGGGTATTGAATTTGTTATGTAACAATATATTTTGGCTCATTCACTCTGATGTTTGACCCATATACATTAATTTTCACAGTGTAGAAGTAATATTCTTGTATGTATACTCAATATATTCACTATCCAAAAAAATTATTATGCTGAAATATGATTGTCAATTATATATAAGTAACTAAATGAGATAATTCACTCGATACACTCAGGATATAGAAGTTGTTGAATTTTGAAGAACAAATAATGTATTATTTCTGCATATCTTCGACCTCCATATCCAAGTAGAATCTACTAGTTATTCACAAATGTAGCTCAGAATCGGTTTTCAAACTCATCCGAAATTCTCAGGTCAGTAATTTCTGATACTGATCGAACATAATCCAGATATTTTATTCCATTCGCGTATTATAATTCAGTTCATCATGATTATCATCTGGAAGTAAGAAAGAACGTATTTAATTTGATAACTATATGTTCTTGAATTGAGCAAAATCAGTTGTTTGAATCGATCCTGTATTGGGGTTGAATTGATATTACCATTTGTTCAAAGTGAATCGATAAATGATTCGTTCGAAACTTATAGTTTTGGAAAGATAGATTTGAATCACTCAGTTCAAAGAGATATGTTATTTGATTCGACATTATCATTTATTCAATTTGAATTGGAGATGATTCCGTTTGATCAACATATTTTCGAATCAAGCATATATGAGAATTGTATCAAGAATCCCATTTTGTCCATGCAATAGTATGGTGTGTCATTCGATGAATATAACTGATGTTTGAAATTAATGATATTTAATTCGTTCAAACGATTAATTTCAACCATTCATATTTGGTTGAATTAACAAATCTTTTTTTTTCGTGTTTCGCTGTTAAATTTGCAGCTAACTGTCGAACGTCAAACTGTGGTTGATTTGCCCCAATCATACTACTTATTTTATGAAAATATCAAAAACCGACATAATTGGGTATATTTATACATGATTGCCCCAGTTAATGATACCTTCCGAGCACAACATCGAACAATCAGGATTTGCTATAATCACAAACAATGCGAATCCATCAGAAAGATGCAGCCACCCTTCTATTCATCACCCTCCGGCCCAACATCCCCATATACAGAACGGATTATTTTTCTTCCCGCAGATAAATTCGCATCCCTGCGACCTTTTTACATTAATTATAATACTGATTTCGTATTGTGAGAACTCTTATGCATCGACCTTTCAACCCTTTTTCAGTTAGCTTCCGGACAGCGGGAAAGAAAAAGTTCATCGGGACATTCGGAAGTGAATTCAGAAGCATCCAGAAGTTGAGTTTAATGTGCCAAAATTGAGATTGGTGGAATGCGTGACGAGATGAAGTTTACTTTTGTGACAGGTTAGTTTGTTGAAGCTTTTTTGAGGCGCGACTGACGAGAATTGCCGTTTAACGGATCTGATAACATTCTTGAGGTTTCACGTTCTTGTATTTTTCTGTTACACC
Source organism: Gastrophysa polygoni (assembly GCA_963576655.1). Classification (NCBI taxonomy): domain Eukaryota; kingdom Metazoa; phylum Arthropoda; class Insecta; order Coleoptera; family Chrysomelidae; genus Gastrophysa; species Gastrophysa polygoni. Next base: position 1,720,215 of record OY755083.1, read on the forward strand.
AACAATAAATGAAAGAATGGACACAACATTATGATTTTTTCGAATTCTTTTTACCGTCGGTGGAATATGTGGTTACATTCAGTTCAATCGAATGAAAATATCTTAATTGCATGGTCGCGTAGAAAATGTTGTGTGTATCTCGTTCGAATGATGTATTTGGGACTCATCATCAGAAGTTTCTGAATGGCCAAAAAATATCAACTTTAGATATGGCTGTGATACACAAATAACCAATATATGATATTTATCATTCCAAACAGCTGAATATATGTTCAAGGCCTTCATGTCATGTGAAAAGCCTCTCTTCTAGTTCCAACAGAACTGTCAGAATAGAATGAAATCTCAAAATATTTGAGATTTTTCTTTATGAAAGTAGGAGGAAATTTCTAGATACTCTCTACATTCTATTCAATATTGGATATAAAAATTATTCATAAACAGAAAACTGAAGTAATGATTAAGCTTCATCAATTAAACCAAATCAGATTGATAATTGAAGGAAAATTAAAGTATGAGAAAAATACTAACAAGGTGTAGATTGAGTATTTACAAGTAATAAACTATAACAACAAATAACACAAACAAATGAATCAACCAAAAAAATGTACGTCACTGACTTATATTGTATTTGCTCTTACAAATGATATAGAGCATTTTCGCGAGATCAGTATTTTTGGAGACAAATACGAAACGAGGTATGCATGCATTTTACTGAGAGATCAAGGAACTGATATTAAAATAAATGATTCTTTAGGTAATGTTGGATAGGACAGGATTTAAGGAAAAACACATAAGGCACTTCTTAGATGAACATCGTTCTAACTACAAAATGAGAAATAGTGATGAAAGGGAAAAAAGCGTTACTTTCCATCACTAGCCGATTATTTTCCTCAACGTGTTTTCTCGAGAACTACTGCATTGAATTCCAAAAACAAGGAAGCGTTGGTAAGAGATTTCGATTACCTTCAAAATGATGTATCACTTGACCCCTTATCCCATTTGACTTTCAAGGGTTCGAAATGAGAAAGTTGACAAAATGTGCAAAATATTTCCCCCACGATAATAAAAATCGACCTGGTTCGAGCTTTTTTTTCTGAGAACGATAAGTATGTCAAATCGGCCTTGTTTCGTTTTCATTGGGCCACCCACTATTATTTAGTCAGTTTCTATTACTAAGATACTGATTCTAGTTTCTCCGATATCATAACTAAATACAGGGTGAGTCAAAAATGTGCACCGAGCTTTCTGGGGGTGATAGAACATTGAAAAATAAGTGTAGTTTGATGATTGAACTCATGGCCCAAAATGCATATTAAGGGAGATATATCCTTCCAAAGTTGATAAAATTAAAATAATTTCTCCGCATAACTTCTGAACGATGAAAGCCACCCGATTGAAATTTCGTGCATGAATGTATGTTGTCAAAATACATTTTTTCGTCACACTTCCACATTTCTGATATTGTTATAAAGGGTGTTTTCAGAGGGTGAGTTTTTGTAGAAAACTTTTTTCCCTGTATTATTTTTGGTGAAAAAACAGGAGCATTTGATGGAGCGAAGAAAATTACATGAAAAAGGTACTTTTATTCAAATACAAAAAATTGAACCGTTCGTGAGATATTTGAGTTTTTGTAGTTACATGATATCAGCAGATTGATTTTATTCATCGCGAGATTCATCGGTAACAATATTTTAACAGGCCATGATGAATAATTTTGTTCTCAATTTTGACGTTTATGTCATCAACATTCGTGTCAACATTGTTGTAGTCTATTTGTTCGTGTGGTTTTTCTGTGTCATTTATCACTGCGATTATCAACTGAGATTTTAAGAAATATGGCAGGTTATTCGTTCTCTGAACAAACTGATATGCTCCTAATGCTTGGCGAGTGCTTCGGAAATGCAAATGCTGCTGAAATATCGTTATACCGATGAATCTCGCGATGAATAAAATCAATCTGCTGATATCATGTAACTACAAAAAACTCAAATATCTCACGAACGGCTCAATTTTTCGTAGTCGAATAAGAGTACCTTTTTTATGTAATTTTGTTCGCTCCATCGAATGCTCCTGTTTTTTTACCGAAAATAATACAGGGAAAAAAGTTTTCTACAAAAAATCATGACTCACCCTCTGAAAACACCCTTTATAACAATATCAAAAATGTGGAAGTGTGACGAAAAAATGTATTTTGACAACATACATTCATGCACAAAATTTCAATCGGGTGGCTTTCATCGTTCAGAAGTTATGCGGAGAAATTATTTTAATTTTATCAACTTTGAAAGGATATATCTCCCTCAATATGCATTTTGCGCCATGAGTTTAATCATCAAACTACACTTATTTTTCAATGTTCTATCACCCCCAGAAAGCTCGGTACACATTTTTGACTCACCCTGTATATACCTACAAATTTCAATTGCATTATTTTAGATTTTTTGTATAGCAGCATCTGCGGTTGTTGGTCATATGTATATATCATAAATCATTTTTCTCTCTATTTTTTCTCATCAATATGAGTACTTTTTTGAATATTCGCCATACGGATTTGATAAAAATAGGTAGTAAACAGTTTTGTCCATATCTTATTGTGACTAATATGATTCTGTTTTCCACCCCTTCAAACTTTTCTTGATATTCCTAAATGCACTGTTGCGACAATCAAATTTTTCATTTCATTTATCATTTCCTGATATCTCATCTGATCTCCTTCATCTCTCATGGTAATTATGTGGTATTGTGATCAGCTATGACTTCGATGCGCACTAGAAAATCGCAACAAAGTCACTAAATCAATAAGATAAAGTCAAATTATTTTGTCACGAACTCTTAAATCAGACGAGCGTAGCCGACATCGTTATAAAACATAAAACCGCAAAATGATGCGACCGACTATCCCATGCAGAGAATAATCCATCTTATATCTTTCAATAGGATGAGCTTTTAATCCTCTCTTTGTACGACTTGGACCAGAAAACTACTGTTCCTCGGCTCCCGAGCGCATTCGGAAATATCCCCGAACGATCTGGCCCGCTGCGATACTCGGGGATGGTACCTGCAAAATTATAACTTCGATATTACCTATCGGATATTGAAAAGCTCGAGTTCGAAAACACAAACACGTTCCCTCGCAGTTTCTCTCTTGACTTATCAGGCAAACATCATAAATTTAAAAAGGATTTGCCACACGTTTCGCAATATACCTGTTCGTGGGAATTCGCAAAGAGCGAAGGGAGGGTGATCGATTATCATTTTGATATTGGTGAAAGAGTTCATTTAGGGTACTCTGAGGATGCTTATAGTTTGTTCCCAAAAATAATAATAGAAATTATTATGATCATTCAAATACAGAGTGTTCGGAATTCATGCGCAAAAAGTCTGCATGATGCAATAAGAAATTTATTTCATATATACGTGGGTCCGGAAATGCATATTTTCCAGTATGTTAAACTTTTCAAAAATAATCGTTTATTTATGACATCTCAAATATCCTTTCACCGATTCTCTTGAAATTTGCCAGTGTTATTTTTTGTCCCGGGGGGCACCCTACCGAATATTATTGTCAATAAAATGTGAGCCACTGATTTTTTTGAATTTTTCACCTCCATATCCTATTGGCCAACTAAAAGTAAAACATTTTGGTCTCTTGAATTGTTTTGATATTTTGCTTCGTTTTCGTGGAAAAAAATAAATACAAATTTATTGTATAAATTTGTGCAAAATATTCCTTCAAAAACTGTTTCCAAAGCATGCTTCGCTTTGGTTGAGGATAGGTAATAGGAATTCATTGTGGTCAAATCTAGTGGTAGCAAAAAAAGTTTAACACACTGTATGACGCAAACAATACATTGCAATTGGTCTGAAGTTGCAATTTTTGGAAATAATAAAGATGAATGTTATATTTCTTCATGATGACCAATCTTCAATAATGTATGTATAGTATGTTATATTGTTTAAAGAAGTAAAATATTTGCTCTTACCGCACTTTCAATATTGTAACTAATTGCCGAATTTCGAAACGACGGGCATTTCAGTAAATGGAAAAATGATTCTCAAGTTTTTTGTGCTTGAATTTTTAGAAATATTGTATTCGACCTATACCATATATTCAGATTTTATGCATCTCAAGTTATGTTCCTATGAACCAAGTCATCGATAAACTTACCATTCCATAGTAACTGACACTTGAGGTGGATCCATGCAACTTCAACTAAACTTAATTAGTCAAGAAAATCACAAATAACAAATCACTACAGATGGAAATGTCAGCATCTGGATGAATGCTCAACTGAATTGAAAAATTCATGAAGCTGATGAAAAAACAAAGCAATGTAGGATCCAAATCAGCTATTGGAAGTAGACACCTATGTACATCCTTGATTTCTAAATTGACTTCAATTGATTTTCCAGCTTTTTGTGAGATTTTCTCTCCTCGTTTCTGAAAAATAAAGTAGAAGTTATTGAAAATTATTTCAATATATTTGTAGTAAGGACAGATTTTTTGATCTGCCCCGAAATGTCACTGCGCTTGAAATTAAACCTTTAGATACCTAAGAGAGAAATTCTTTATTCGTCATTGACACCTTGTTCTTGAAAAATTTGGAACAACAAATATATTTAATAAGAATGAATCCTCTGCTTAGCTTCGTGGACGTTTCGGGAACGAATCCCGTTCTCACCACAATTGAAATAATTTTCTCTCCGCAAAATTTCTCAATATGTTGTCGGTTTTGACACTGATGAGTGAAAATTTGGTAAATTTGAAAATTATTTTAATTGTGTTGAGAACGGGAGCAGATTCGTTCCCGAAACGTCCACCAAGATAAGTAGAGGTTTTATTCTTATTAAATATAGTTATATTTAAAAAAATTTCAAAAACAAGGTGTCACTGATCAATAGAGAATTTCTCTTTCAGGTATCTAAAGGTTTAATTTCAAGCGCAGTGACAAGTGAAATAACTTTCAATAACTTCTACTTTATTTTTTAGAAACGAGGAGAGAAAATTCCACAAAAAGCTGAAAAATGAATGTACCACCTCCTCGAAAAACTCACAGACAGTATTTGATTTCAATTTCTTAGTTTCTCAGTGTTACATTTCAGGCTTTATCTCACAGATAATTTGTGACTGATAAGACGGTGATTCCAATTATAATAAACTATAAGCTCATAAACTATATCGGATGACTCTTCCTCCATCGAACAAGATCATGGTTTTCAATTTCAGAATCGGCTCGACGAGAGTCTAGAGGGGATGTGGGGAAAAGGGCTTCAAGAAAGGGACACACTACACGTTCTGCTCGAATAAAATAAAATCAATCGCCGAGTCACGTGCTTTCTAACGTTTTACGTTTGTGATATTTTACTTTGGCAGTCCCGAGATTCGTTATTATTCACGAAACGTTCTCTTCGACCCTCTTTTTGGAGTCCTTCGACATCAACCGACGATGTTCGGGAATCCTTCATTCGAGGGTAGTGTATGGCGGGGGTGGGTGGTATCCTGCGAAAGCGCTGAACGGACATGATGACTTTTTTTTATAATTGCCAGTTCAAACTGGCAATTAGCATTAATTGTCAGTTTACTGGCAATTAGCATTGATTGTCAGTTTGAACTGAGAATTTGGTCTGTCAGTTTGAACTGGCAATTATGGCTAATTGCCACTTCAAACTGGCATTTGTCCCTAATTGCCAGTTTAAACTGGCATTTATCTCTAATTGCCCATTTAAACTGGCATTTAGCCATAATTGCCAGTTCAGACTGGCAATTATATTGCCAGTTGAAACTGACAATTCGGTCTAATTGCCAGTTTAAACTGACAATCAAGGCTAATGGTCAGTTCGAACTGGCAATTAGGGCTAATTGCCTGTTTCAACTGGCATTTATGGCTAATTGCCAGTTCAAACTGGCAATTAGGGATGAATGTTCCATGCAAGTGGACATCCGCCCCGTTTCCGAACAAAGTTAGATAGATAGATGCGCATCATATGTTGTTCATTTTACGCTATTATCATTATTACGCTATTATTACGCTAGTATCATCTGCAAAAAGGGAGAAAAAAACTGAAGGAAAGTTGCAAACAATATCGTTCACGTAGACCAAGAACAGCGTGGGATGGACCCTTGTGGTACACCGGCTTGTGTTCATGTTATGTTCGGTTATGTTCATTGGCTCCAATGTTAAGAACCAAATAATGAATAATGAATAATGAATTGTTGATTGTAACCATGGAACAATCGTTTTTTTTTATCTGTGGACAACACGAAAGGGAAACCTATGATGTTCGAGGAACATCGTGTTAGCTAGCGGTGGAATTGCGGGAAAGAAGGAAGGTGTTGGAATTTTTCTTGAAAGTTTGGAGGTTGATAGATTCTGAATTTTTTAGAATCTATCAGTAGAGCCATAGGCTGAACAGGACAAGATCTCGTGGAACTGAGTCCCTTTGTTATCATACACTTATGTGTGACATTAATCTGCCATCAGATTCTCGAATTCCGCAAATACTTACAGTTTCTCACACCCTACGTGCTATTTATCATTAACGTGTTGAATCTCCAATTTTTCTGTAGACTCAATCGAATTATTCTCCCTGATTCGATCCTGACGAAAATATGTTTCCACATCGAATCGAACGAGAACAAGAACTCACAAAATCATTTCGGGAATCATTAAATATGCTGGGAGATTTCTTGGGGAAAGACGTGATGATTATACAGAGTTGCGCGAAAGACCAGAATAGAATTATCACTGTTCAACCAGTAACTTTAAAAAAAAAACGCTGAAATATGTGAATTTATTTCACTTTGTTGCCAATAAAATAAAAAAAATAAAATTTTCCCCTTCAATCCCTCAGTTGCAACCCTATCAGCTTTTTTTTTTTCAAATGCAAAGGGATATAAATAAATGGAAAAATGGGTACCTATGGTGAAAATCTATTTTTCACAAGCTTCTCTATATATAGGTTAGGTTATACAAGTAGTTGAAGGAAAAAAAATTATATTCATCAGCAATAAATAGGTATATATCCAATTTGAAATCAATTCAAGGACAACTCTGTGTTTATCACATATTCCTCCAGAGTGCGCATAAGTACCTATTTTTTTCCTCTGTAACTCACTTCTTATAGCGGTCTATTGGAACACTTATCATAAAAAATAATCATTTTGGATCGTAATCGAACAGCAAATATACGGAAAATCACCATATTCGAGGAGAATTCAGTTACATAAAGCTTGTAATACGACAGCTCGACTCGAGATGCCATTCCATCTCAGATTCGATTTGATCGGGAATATGATTTGTTTCCTGATATGGGTTGGATATGTATGGAAATCCATGAGATAGGTAAATGGCGTCTAAAACGTCATTTGATACGCTCTTTTCATGATGTAAATATGGACTGATGTCCCAACTCCCTACACCCAGCCACTAGAAAACGTTGTAGACTTTCGCCTACTTGATTATGTTGAATTTCAATACCTCACTATGCTGATCTTGATGGTCATCTTGGAACTACGATTTGAATTCAAAATTCAATACGAATGAACCATCAACTATCTTTTACTGTCAGATATTCGTCAATATCAATTGAAGCGGATTTGACTAGACAGGATCGACGATAGTATCGCCATCTCTACTCAAGTAGTGCGGCCTTAGTGAGGTAGTTTGACAGGTCTACATGTTTTGGAAAGAAACAATCGAAGAGTTTTGGTTTACCACCATGATGATATATCGTCCTTGGCTCTATCCAACTGTTTCGTAACTTGACAAGTTCATTATTATGACTAGAACAACTCAATTATGTACAGGTTTTTGCCCGTTGAACTGACAGGCTTCCAGGACTCGCCTACGGCTCGTCTATTCGTCCAAAAAACCGTATTTTCCGGACGTGTTACGTGAATTACTATTGTTTTCAAAATTCTATGATCTATTGTTTTTTCCTGACGACATGAGACTGAGTTGAAGAGATGATTTTTTTCGAATATCGAACAACTTTGTCTCCTCTTCAAAAGGGTCTTAGTGCAGATATGAACATGTCATTCAGATTTATTCAATTATCTGACAGATATATTTTTTTATATTGAATTTGAATTTGCCATCATATATCATTAGATCTGGTTATTTCCACCTTCTCAAAATTACCTGTAGCGAAAAGTGAAAACATTCTAAATATACAGAGTGGCCTAATGCAAACGAAACAAGGTATGCATTTTACTGAGAGATCAAGGAAATTACATTGAAATAAATGAATCTTAATGTTATGTTGAACAGGACAGGATTTGAAAAACACAAATAAGGCACTTCTTAGATGAACATCATTCTAACTACAAAATAAGAAATAGTGATGAAAGGGAAAAAAGCATTACTTTCCATCACTAGCCGATTATTTTCATAAACTTGTTTTCTCGAGAACTCCTCCATTGAATTCCAAAAACAAGGGAGCGTCGATAAGAGATTTCGATTACCTCCAAAATGATATATCACTTGACCCCTTATCCCATTTGAGATTCGAGGGTTGGATCTCACCCCTCCGAGAGGTTTGAAGTGAAAAAGTTGAAAACATGAGCAAAATATTTCCCTCTCGAAATGAAAATCGACCGGTTCGAGCGTTTTTTTTTCTGAGAACGATAACTATGTCAAATCGGCCTTGTTTCGTTTTCAGTGGGCCACCCAGTACAAATGATTTCGTTCTGAAAAGGTATCAGAAGTATCAAAATCGAAATGGAGAAAATGAATATGAATAGATACCCGCAAACTTGAAATCTAATAATTCCTATTCACGCTTGATCTCTTCCCTTCACGTATTCATAAACCTTTCAGAAATGCGAAATATCCCCCTATGGGGCTCTTAACATTTCCCCGAATAGTCAAGGTGTCACTAACCCGTAGCGATATTTCAATGTAACCCCTTTCGCAATGCCGTGTACCATCAACCCTTAAGATGTTGCATATTTATTACGAGATTACAACCCTTTCCCTTTCCGGTTTTAATAAATAAATACCGTAACAATGTCGTTCTATTTCCTGTTCAGGCTGGATCCTATTTTCATTATTGAATGGGCTCAGGTATGTCGAAGGCTAATGCATATTCAATCGAATTTATTTTTCACACGGTGATTTGAATATACCCGATATCCGATCGATGCAGATATACATATACCAATTTGAATACGAATGACGGTTGAACGTTTCTATTCAGTATCTCACCCTTTTGTGATCCGTTCGCAGAAATAAATATTCCATGGACCCAAATCTTTCTATGAAAATGCATCGTGACATTCAGTTTATGCACAGGATCCAACCAAATGTTGAAATGTTCTTGGGAGTCGGAAATATCCCTCATACTCTATACCTATGTTGAGAAATAATCATCTTTCTCTAGATTTTTTGGGATTTCCTTTCCATTTAAAGAAAAAATTGAAATTATAACAATTATTTGAATACAGGGTGGCCCAATGAAAACGAAACAAGGTATGCGCATTTAACTGATAAATCAAGGAAAACTGACATTGAGATGAATGATTCTTTATGTAATGTTGGATAGGACAGGATTTTAAGAAAAACACATAAGGCACTACTTAGATGAACACCGTTCATAGTCGATTATTTTCATGAACGTGTTTTCTCGAGATCTACTGCATTGAATTCCAAAAACAAGGAAGCGTTGGTAAGAGATTTCGATTATCTTCGAGATGATGTATCACTTGACCCCTCATACCATTTGAGATTCAAGGGTTGAAGCTCACCCGTCCGAGGGGTTTGAAGTGAAAAAGTTGAAAACATGCGCAAAATATTTCCCCCTCGAAATAAAAATCGACCGGTTCGAGCCTTTTTTTTTTTCTGAGAACGACAACTATGTAACTATTATGTCCAATCGGCCTTGTTTCTCTTTCATTGAGCCACCCAGTATATTTCTAGCAAGGAAAGATTTACAATCTGCACCAAAATGTTCAACCTCCAGATACCTTGTTTTCAAATTCAATGAATCTCAAAATTTCTACTCATCTTAGATTCAAAGTCGAACGAGTTCAGGATGAATTCATTCATTTCGTGTACGTCAAATCTTGCATTAATTTCTTTCCACAAAAAAAAATTCTGTTTTGAATTTATTCTCCATGTCCTCGACAAATAAGCGACATACAAGCACAATATGATCCCAGCGATTCTTTAATGAAATGCCCAATCTCAGCGAACTATTTCCCAATTAAACAATCAAATAGTTATTTATTCAACTAGGTAGCTAAATAATAAATTGTCCATCGAGAGTAGTAGTTCATAACCCAAGTTTGATAAGTTATAAAAGTTGCTGCTACAGTTATTATGCTCATTCGCAATCATAGCAAAATTACTGTCAATATTAATATCGAAAAATATGCTATAATTCTTGTCGGCAACATAATAAAATGATTGTCTTTTTTAATTAATGTTATTATTAAAAACAATCAGATGATTGATCGCCATAGGCCTATAGGCCTGAATCGTGAGTTTCTGCTGATGAAACTCTTTCTGTGGAATTATCATTCAGCTGTCAATTAAAAAAAGTCAATTTTTGTGAGATTCTGTCGGAGCCCATTTTCTGAATGAAAAAAATAATCATTTCATGATTCGTTGTAACTGACTGAGCATCACAGTCCATCTCTAAATTTATCTTTGAAATAGGCAGTGAGTTTTCGAATAACTATAATTGGTAAATGTGCTATTTGACATCAACATTTTGCCGCTTGGTGCGAGTTTGATTGAGCTCCAATAAAACACGATCTCTAGGTGATTTGTTTTACGATTTCAAAAAATTGATATGCCTGCATCTGAATATTAGATAATCAAAAGTTCGAACATGGCTGATACTTTCGATCTATGTTAAACGAAGCAGGAAGAGAAAGGATAACCTATAAATGGTACTAATTTACGCTGCAAAATCATCGAAATTATCGAATATTGAAATGTAGGAAAAGAAAATAATAGCTATGTCCATCAACAGATATTTTATTCCGATTGGAGTGCCATTGGAAAAATAGCGATACAACGCGTAACATAAGGCAGGTATAGTTATATTGTTATATGTTTTCATTGTTGAGACCTCAGTTGAGACTAACAACGAAGCAATGATAGTTCAAACTATGAGATAGCTAGAAATGATTACAGTAGAATAGAATCTGTTTATATTGTTCATTAATAGTACAACTGCTGCAGATTTCGAAAGAAATGTCAGAAATGGTGGAAATATCTGCTGCATTCATCGAAATTTCTGGAATATTATGTAGAAAATTTAGGCGCTTTTCCTTGAAATTCATCCGACATATAAATCCACTGATAGGAAGGTTCATTTCACGAAAATGTCGAGGATCTTTAAAATTAACTGAACTCTCCATTATATTGTGTCAAATTTCTGTCAACTGTCAGAAAGGAATCATTTCTGCCAGTCTAACTATTTCGCCGGAATTTCGCCTAATAATTATGGAATCATGTCATGAAAATATATATTCAATATCAACGACACAGTGAAATACAGCCCAAATAGAGAAAATAGTAGAAAACATTCGTTACAAAAGGCAATTTAAGCACTCATCCGTTCGTAAATTAGCTTATTTCCGAATTTCTGACTAGTGCTAGAAAATATTACCTTCTGTAACTCATGATTCAAGTTTCAATATAGTACCATTCGAATTGTATGAACAGTATGAACATGGTCCAAAAACCGCTTCCATTTTGTTTTCCAGATCCACCCTGACACAGCTGCCGAAAATGACCATGAAGGACCCTTCATTCGCACCCTCGCCCCTGGTCCAGTCGCACCCTCGACAGACAGGGTGGAGCCTGGGTCCATTATTAGCAGTGGCCTTATCGGAACAAGGAAGTGACTGACTCAAATGGAGCGAAGTTTATGGATATTCCGGGCTCTCCCTAGTGACCGACGCCAGGGACGGACTTTCAGTTAGAAGGAATATTATTTCACATTTTGATCAGAAATGAACATCGTTTCTACGTAATATTGGTACTCTTGTTCAAACACGATATTCTCATCCGTTTTCGAGAGAAACGTCATTGAACAGTTCAGAGTGTCGGAAGGGGTTTTCGAATACTATTACATTCATATCAATGAAATAATACCGTTAAATAATAAAAAAACAGATGAAAAATGTATAATTAACGTTATTGGTTTCAGGTCATAATACAATACAATATATTCTTAACGTAAATTCATATTACGATAATTAATGGGTTATCGAACGTAATATGAACCTTCACAATACTCAATAAACCGAATGTGTTTAGATATATAGTTCATTTTGGGACACTCTGTATGTGAGTCAAATATATTTATGCCTAGACGTAATCAGTCGGTAATGGCTATGTTCGAATTACCTGAAAAGAACTAAATAAAAATTGCATAAACCTAATAATCGAAACTGAAAGTACGAATAGATCATTTTTGATACAAAATAATTCCAAGTTGCCGAGGTTAATTTCTAGGAAAGCGCTGAACGGACATGATGACTTTTTTTTATAATTGCCAGTTTGAACAGTTAGCACGAATTGTTAGTTTGAACTGGCAATTAGCCATAAATGCCAGTTCAAACTGGCAATTAGCACTAATTGCCAGTTCAAACTGACAATTAGCCATAATTGTCAGTTCAAACTGGCATTCATCCCTAATTGCCAGTTTGAACTTAGCTCTAAGTGTCAGTTTAAACGGGCAATTAGCCCTGAGTGTGACTTTGAACTGGCAATTAGCCCTGAGTGTCAGTTTAAACTGGTAATTAGCCCTAATTGCCGGTTCAAACAGACAATTAACTTTAATTGGCAATTACCCATAATTCAAACTGGCAATTATAAAAATGTCCGTTCAGCGCTTTCGTAAATTTCACTCATTCCAGTGGAGTAAACAATCATCGGGTGTGAATATGAGAAATCAGAAGGTTTTTATTGAAATATTGTGACTTGAATGCGCTTGATGACTATAGAAATGATCATTGATGGTGGTCTGAAAATTGTGGAAAGATAACTTTGGAACACCATTCATCATTTGACATTTTCACTTCCACAGATTTTTGGGAATTCAACTCCTTGTTTCATAAAATAAAAATTGGAATTTTGATAATTGTTTCAATATATTTGTAGTGAGGACAGATAGATGATCTGTCCCAAAATGTCACTGCTCATGAAATTCAACCTCCAGATACCTGTTTGTCAGTGACAAATTGTTTTTCGAAAGATTTTTTAGTGGTGGACGTTTCGGAAACGAATCTACTTCTGGTTTCAACACGATATTTCGGCTGTTTCGTGTTTTGACACTCAAGACGATTTGTCACACAGAAATAATTCTGAGCATCCGTTGTTTATTGATTTATGATCTCGAATTTGCCATTTTCATCAGTTTCTCCGTTCAGAATGATGCAAGCAGATTCTCTTATTTTCCTTTTTTGGTTGATATTCCATGATAAATTCAGTCTCATCCAATCAACAGTTAATTGCCTCGATCCAATTACACATGCAAACATTCATCATCCTATCTCCCTGTTCGATAAGTTCAGTTTATCCCACGTATGCAACTTCGTCATCCATTTTTCCTATCTCGACATTAAGGGCGCCCTTCGATAAAACCTTGATCGATACCGTGAATTTTTTATACATACGACGGGTCGCAAATTCCTTTTCGCGACGGAATCGCCGCTCCTTCTGAATCATACATTTCAGGGGTGAGGGTGCGAGAAGGGATTCCGGAGATGCTTCGATAAACATAAAATTTCTCTACTTCGAACAAGGGCAGGACTCGGCCATAAGAAATGAGCTCCCGTTTTTTTTTTCTCTGCACTCTTACATCCGATTTGATTAATGGATATATACATCAGCGCTATGAATGGTAAAACACATTCTGAGAGAAATCGAACGAAAAACGCAAACAAAAGAATTGGATATTATTCATGATATCAACCGACTTCTTCATTCATTCGGCGGAATATTTTTCTTGGCGATATATTCTGAGTAAATAATAATGATATCGTCTGTAAGTTTTTCGAGGAGGTGGAACATTCATTTTTCAGCTTTCAATGGGATTTTCTCTCCTCGTTTCTAAAAAATAGAGTACAAGTTATTAAAAATTATTGCAATATATTTGTAGTATAAGGGCAGATTTAGGATCTGCCCCAAAATGTCACTGCGCTTGAAATTAAACCTTTAGATACCTAAAAGAGAAATTCTCTATTGGTCAGTGACACCTTGTTTTTGAAAAAATTTGGAAATACAAATATATTTAATAAGAATGAAACCTCTACTTATCTTGGTGGACTTTTCGGGAACGAATCTGCTCCCGTTCTCAACACAATTGAAATATTTTTCTCTTCGTAAAATTTTTTCAATGTTTTCGATTTTGACACTGAAAAGTGACAATTTGGCAGACGGAGGAATTCTGGTTACAAGGTGTTTTCATTAATTGATATCGAATTTTCCATTTTCATATTCAAGTTTCAGAAGTGGATGCCAAGTTCTATCTATATCAACTGAACAAGAAGCAATATTATTGTCTTCGTTCAGGAGAATGCAAGCAGACTCTTTGATTTTCCGTTTTTGGTTGTTGTCTTCTTTTCCTATGATCTCAATATTACCCCAATCGGCCATATGTTGTAAATTCTCAGTAAGGATATGCTCAGCCAATTTTGATTTGTCAGTATACCTTCCCTTCATATTGTTCTTATGCTCTTTCATCCTTACTGATAGAGGCCTGCTGGTTTCACCGGTATAATATTTTCCACAAACACATGGTATACTGTATATACAATTTTTTGATGATTGTTCTTCATTTTTCTGTTTTGTATGAGTCAAAATCGATCTCATTGTATTTTCTGTCTTGAACACTGTTTTCACTCGAAACTTGTCACCAACACGTTTAATTTTTTCAGATATTCCAGGAATGTATGGGATTACATTTGTTATCAGTGTTGGTTGTCTTTGTGTTTGTTGTATATTCTGCCTGTTCTCAATTTGGTGTATTGTTTTGTCAATGAAATGTTTCGGATGAGTGTTGAGTTGTAGAACATCTTTTATATGGTTCATTTCGGTATTGAAAATTTGGTGGTTCGATGATATGGATTTGGCTCTATCATGAAGTGATTTGATTATTCCTTTCTTTATACTTGTATGATGATTTGATTGAAAATTGAGGTATCTGTCGGTGTGTGTATTTTTACGATATACACTTGTTATCAAAATGTTATCTGATTTTGAATGAGGACATCTAAAAATGGTAATTGATTATTACATTCGATTTCTGAAGTGAATTTGATTGTGGGTTCGATATTGTTTATATAATTTAGAAAATTATCTAGTTCCATACGGTTATGTGGCCAAATAATGAAAATATCATCCACATATCTCCACCAAGTCTTTGGTTGTTTACTGAATTTCTTCACAATATTCACTTCAAAATCTTCCTCAGAATATATCACCCAGAATAGGAGATAATGCAATATATTGCAATAACTTTCAATAACTTCTACGAAACGAGGAGAGAAAATCCCATTGAAAGCTGAAAAATGAATAATAATATCGTTTATTTTGCATACATGGTCGAATAACATTCTCAAATCGGTAATAAAACTTATGCAAAAAAGGAGCTGAAAACAATTTAAAAAAGATCTAGTTCAGCCCCTTCGAATTCTACACTGAGAAAAGTTAATTGTATACGCTCGCTTACTATGAAATAAATTGAAAATCAAAAACAAATAACAAACATATTCAACTATGTATGAAATGGCATAATACTAAAATTGGGAAGTACAGGAGAGAGAGATATATGTATATATATATATCCTAAATTTATATATTTATTTATCAGATTTAAGACACTTTCAGCAGTTGTTTCTTCAATTTTGATTTGAAAACTATAATTTTGACGGATTTAAGAGGCTCCGACAATTGGTTGTATAAAAAGTATATACTATAAGAAAAACATCTACGAAAAAATGTTGTTCTATGTGTCATCCAGCTATGTTTGAGCAGAAGTCAGATGCTGAAAATGCGTCATAAAGTTCCAGATCTGTAGTCAGTTCTTATTACAAATATCATTGGACATTCGATATACAGGGTGAGTCGGGAGAAAATGTCAATATTTCAAGTACATATATTTGGACCCAAAATAAACGTATGAGTTCTCAACCATGAATCATGCTATTTTTCCTAAAAAAACTCATCAATAATGACCACGAGGCATACATTATATTTGTTCCCTGCATGGTACCGGATGGTACAATGGTATACACAGATTTTCTCGAGTGTCCCATCTCTCGCAGACACCACTAACAAAAACTGAATTTCTGATCGATGGACTTGAAACTTCACTTTCTTCGTCGCGCAAATCTTGTGGACATAATTATACCAGCAACCACAAACTTTTTGGAAATGACACATAAGCTTCCGCAACCTCTCTGTGGATTCCATTGATGATGCGTCTTCTTACGGTATACGAACATTTTTCGAATATCTTCTATATTCAGGCCACATATATGAAAATATCCCTCATCAGCAGCGCATCATTCAAAAAACTCTCAAATTAACATTTCCCCGACGCATTTCTAATTCTTCAGAAACAGACTTCGTCATTTTGATGAATCTTTCAAAACTTGGGCAACCATACGCGTGTAAACGGTCTCAACCCAACTTGGAAGGTTTTTTTTTTGGGAATACCAAGCTTTTCTTTGAACCAATTGAATGAGTAAATCACCACGAAATAACTCATTCTTCTAGAAAATGAAACTTTATTTACAATGGTTCGAAAGCTTTGTCTCAACAATCTAACAACTTATACAAGTCATTACGTTATTTTTTACGATAATACGGTTGGGAACGATTGCTCTCGTTGATATTGTTCAGTATTTTATTCTTTTCACAAAATTTCTGAATGATTCCTCCTTTGTTTTCGTTATTATTATCTCGGACTTCTCGAGATTTGGATGCTCCTTGAATCAGAAGCCTGGGGCGAACCCCCCCGATAGTACGCCACTGTTGAAAATTCAAAATGCGCAAGCTGTACCTATTCGGGAATCCTTGTGAGAGAATTTTTGAGAGGAAACAGCATCATTATATACAAGACTAGAGTTCGGAACGAAGGCAATAAAAAGTTTCATAATCGGTGCTAAAACGTAATAATCTGATGGACGTATATAAGTAGCCAGAAAAGTTACTGGAACTTCTCGTGAACTTCACAAGGTGAAATATATATGAAGATTGGAAAAAAAAATTGAAGGGAGAAGGAAAAACATGTATTTTTCTTATAAGCATTTCATTAAGCTTTTAAAAGTATCTCAACATGAGAGGTGTCGAATAACGGCTCTTTTCCGATGGAACATTTTACCAAAAAATTATTACGATATACAAAGTCGTTCAAAACTTACAGCCAAAAACTTAACTCCCTTAGGAGTGAAGTGAGGGAAAAGTTATTTCAAACTAGTGTTATTTTGACCTTCCATATATGCTCCCGAGAGATCGTCACGTAGTCATGAGTCCACCCTGTAAGTTTAATTATGATGCGAACCAAGAAAGAAAGTAGGTTTTACTCGGTCGGGCAATTCTTTCTATCCTCACAGAGAGCATGAAGTGTAATTTTCAGCAATGTCTATTGACAAAAGTCTCAGAAGCTACCCTGAAAACGTTATTTTCTGAGATGGATAGATATGTTACTATTTTAGCACGAAAACTACACTGAAAATTTGTTTCGATAACTGTAATCTTTTATACAATAAGAGCGATTACAGTATTGTTTTCTGCAATAACTGTGATGATGTATGGTATCCCAACAAAAATCTTTGTTGAAAAAGTTTCGAACATGCTAATATCGCAGTTCGGTTTGGATCATATTTTATTTATTGGTGAACCTTCGATTTGAAACATATTCGAAGTACGCCTAGCGCAATATATTTCGATTAGTTATGAAATATTTTGCCGTTACTAAGCTGATATGTGATTAATTGTAGATTTCGATCATTTGTGTTTACTCATCATAAGACGAGGACTCCGAATAACCAACTCAAGAAAATGGAATTTGCCTGCATCCTATATCGATAATTTTGAGTGCAGTGCCTAATAGACAATTTATTCTCTATAGTAGGTGAAGTGGGTTCTAGTGCAAATAATCGATGATTCAAAAGTCATATACACAGGATACATAAAAAAAGTTGCATTGTTCACTTTCTCAGCTGTTTTCTCAACTTGTGACCATAATATCTGCCTGTGAGCTAGGTAATATTTTTTTGTGGAACTTACTTGAATGATGACATGTTTTTGAATCCAAGAAAATGTATGAACTTTTTCAGATTATGTATTTCCATTAAGAAATAAGTTAGCCGTATAATTGTCATTGTACTTTTCATCATTATCCCTCATTCCTTCAGAATATGATTAGTGAAACGGTTCGTGAGGGCAAATGAAAGCTGATTCTCTTACATTCGAAAATATTTGCTGGAAATCTCTTCGGACGTGAAACCATAGTGCGCGAAAAAAAACTTGAACCAACAAATTTTGATGAAAATATAGAAATTGATCGACGTTTTTTCGTCCTCGTTTAGTTCCACGCGCTATGAACACTTCCAACAAGATTTCCAACGAATATAACTGATGCCTCCGAACAACAAACCCACTAGAAGGACCACAAAACAAATATTCTGAAGCTAACATGAATTCCCAGAATTATCATAATATTAGTACCCAATCGTCGCCAGTGTTGTCATATCCCATCATCAAATAGTGATAAACAGTCCAAAATATTTAGTCCTTTATGAATTCATGTAGTTCAATGCACAAATATAATAATAAATTTGGGTCATGACGATTATGAATCAGTTCTGATGAATAGAAGATTGCTACATTATTCTGAGACTCAGCAATTTTACTTTCTTGGGGGCTCGAGGACCAGCATGGGTATCATGAATACTTTTTGCTCAACGTTGCAACACCGCCATTTGATATTGACAGTCAACGGCGATTATTGCTTTCTTTGGTATCTGTCATTATTTACGTTTTGATTTATCGATATTATTCAACTTGTGTTCAGTTTTGTGTACTCAGAATTCATCAGAAACTCAGTTTATTCCCTGTTTTGGTGATTTGATATAATGGTGAGACGTTGTGAGGTGTGTTAAAGACAATTTGAACCGGCGATCAAAACACGTCATTTCATAGGTGAGTTACCATTGTCGTATCATTCGAGATTTTGAAGCATTTTTCCAAATGGAATGGATAAAAATGAATTTAAATTGAATTGATTAGATTATATTGATTATACTCATAGGTCAGCTGCGACAGTGTCTTGTCATCGTTCATTTTCCCACCAAAAAATGCTGGAAAGTACTACTGAAATTGTTACGGATTTTCAATTTGGTTTCATCATGAATTAATAATAAATTCGACACCCTCTGACAACACGGCACTGGTGCTGGGAGAATCAGGTTCTGCTATCCTTGTTTAGACAAAGATAGATACTATAGATGTTGCTTCCAAACAAACTCTATTGCCAGGGCTGTGGATTACTTATCTAGTCTGTTCAATGATCGAAGACTGATGCTGTTTACTAGAGAATTAACTTTCACGGACTGAACAACTTCTTTGCTGCTTTCAGCAACAACTTTCGTTGTCCTAGGCAATACTCTCTTCTGTATATTAGTGAAGATGCATGATACGACAACAAACGTCTTCCCAGTCGTAGTAATCTACTTCAAAAAAACTAAATAATAGATTCTTATACCCATAAACCTCTTTCTCAGCACAACATAGTGAATCTCCTACAACAGCCATGTTACTCCGCACGGACTGTTTAGATAAATTGTTCATCATGTATCGCTGTTGCCACAAAAAGACGGTGACAGTAAAGTGCACTCTTCTGCGGCAGAAAATACTTTACCTGTCCCTCCCATGAAGCCTGCAACAGCTGAAAAATTAGCTACGACGATGTACAAACCATCCGAACACAACAATATCATCAGACTGAATGTTGGAAAAGCGCAATTTCTTGCGATGCCGCCAAATAAACGCCGCTCGAAATTCATCCAACCCATAAAGAGCAGTTCATCTAATTTTATGGCAATTTATTTCAGGTTTATCACGCACTCGCTCGACACGATTGGTTCACGAGTGACTACACACGAGAACCCGTGTTCGAACTAGTTTCGCGACATTGACCACTGTCCACTGTCCAGCCCAGCACGAGTTCATAACCACCTAATTATTCCTCGTTCAGCCAGTTCACGTGTAGGCTGAGTTGGCCTTGGCCGTGGGTCAGCCATATATCATCCAGGCACGCCTCCGGCCTACTATGTTTACCCATAATATTTGTTCGGGGTTCATTTGTTACCGACGCGCGTGGTCATCGCGCGGAGGGAAAAATGCAAAAAACGCTACAGGACAGTGCTTCGTCGTTAGTTTGCTCTACTACTTGAAGTTTGAATGCGATTTCGAGAAGGACGGGGGGTGACGGGCGAAGGTAATCCGTCGTGAACGGTGTTACCATCGATTAAGCATCGCTATGTATCCACTTTCGACTGGGAGTTTATAAATACGGGGTTGGGATAAAGTATGGAACCGAGTAAAAATCTCTTGAACGAAAAAAACGATATTTTTGAAAATTTGCTATGGAACAAAATTCATTCAACTTGAATGGGACACCCTATATATTTTTACAGATTTTGAAAAAGCTTGTTATTTCGAATTCATTCATATAGAGTTCAATGTAAAAAAAAAAAAATAGAAAAACGAGGAACAACTCACTGTTAGTTGTACAATAGGTGTACCTTCCATTATTTCAGAAAAATGAGAAACAAAATTACTTCAAATGTTCAAAATGTTCGCCGTTTACTTGCTGACAATATGCCATCCTATCAACAAATTCTTGAGTCACTCTTTCCAAGACTTCTCCACCTATAAGTTCACATTCATCAATAATTCTTTGTCTCAATTCCTGTAAGTTTGTTAGTCGTCTAACGTGAACACGTGATTTTAGATAACCTCAAAGAAAGAAATCTAACGGGCTAAGATCCGGAGAACGAGCATGCCACTTTATGAATCATCTACGTCCAATCCATCGATTTGAAAAATTCGCATCCAGAAAATCCCTAACCCGTCTATCATAGTGGAGATGTGCTCCATCTTGTTGAAACCAAACATTTTGTGAAAATTGCCCATTCTGTTGAAGTGCAGGAATAATTTCCTTATTCAGTAGATCCAAATAGTTGTCACCATTCAAGTTTCCATCGATAAAAAATGGGCCTATAAGTCTATTCTCGACAATTCCCAACCAAACATTTAACTTCTGTGGATGCTGGGTATGTGCAAAAAACTCAAAGAAGGTTAATTGAAGTGCTGTATTCTTCGTTTTCACAACTTCTTTCACACTAACCTCCGTTTGTATGAATTCAAAATAACATTTCCGGTTCAACCGGAAGTATATTATTAACAAAAAAAATGTAAATCAGATGCATTTTGTTCCAATGCACTTTTCTGTAAATTTTCATAAATATCGTTCTTTTCGTTCGAAAGATAATTACTTGGTTCCATCTCGAACCTGATGTATAACTTCTTGTATCCACAATTTTATCGAGATATTTCCATGAGATCATATGGGCTGATATTAAAGAAAACACCAGAGTATTTATCTAGAAGGATCTTATTTCGTGAGGACGTTCACTTGATAACAACGAGTTATCAATTCCACATCTGTCCCAAAACACAATACTGGCTATGTTTCAACAATCTTTTTCGTTTTACAGCAAAATCTATAACACTGAAGACTCTTTTCATTTCATCACATTCTATATTGCTTGTAGTATTTATAGTGTGGACATTGAGTCATGATAGTTTTTAGAATATCATTACAATATTTCATGTTTTTTTCATTTATCAGTCAGATTCAACGTTATTCCAATTTGCTATTCAATGATCAGAGATATATATATCGTGAAGGAATAATAGCTACTTACTATTTATTCTCTAATTTAACTTGAGCATAATTCCTATTCCTTTTTGTAGGGTTGAATTTAATTTTTCGCTCTAATAATACAACCCAAACAGCTCATTTGCGAGAATGTGTTTATTAAAGTTTGTCGGTATGTTTTCGCGACACCCTGTATTTGTTGAGATCCCTTTTGAACAATGGATGAGTAAATAATAAACCCATCACCTACTATAAGAAAAGATGTATATGAGCGTGTAATTTACTGAGAATAAAAATTGTACTCAGGTATGGTCTTGTGACGAATTCACATTTTTATAATCATTTTTATAGTCATATAATCGTGTGGATACATTTGGAAAGTACCAACTCAAATTCGAGTAGCTTCGGTAGCTCCCCAAACGGGATCCATTCCTGATTTTTAATTCCGAGAAAGATAACTTAAGATAACAGCATCTGATTTGAGCCTCAATACCGAGTTATATTACGACACTCGCAGAGTCGACAAAGCTCTGAAACTGCATTGCAAAATATCATCGACGTAACTGCAAACTACAAAGTTTTGAGATATTTCAATAACGGCGCAAATCCCATCTATAGCTTTCCAATAATTTACTACAAACACCTACGGAGATTTTTTTAGGAAATATTTTTCGTTATTCTACTCAGATTTCTGTACTCAAGTTTTCTCGTTATTCTGATGGAACAGCAACATGTCGACTTTGTATTCCGATATAATTAAACATCCCTTTGCTCCTTCCCCAATAGCTATTAATAAAACTACAAAGGATATTCTGTATGTCGTGCCCTACAGGTAATAATGACCCCGATGACCTCTGCAAGCTCCCCCTCCTCGGAGCCGTCACGTGACCCGTGCCAGAACACGCTTTTCCTACCCTCTGTGACCTCTCAAGCCGGTGCAACGGAACTACCGATATCGAACTATACCGGGTGTCCCAAGGCTGTCAGGCGAGCAGACATTTCAGTTATTTGCGGAAAAAAAATTGGAAAAAATACGTGTGGTAGGAGACCATGAGCTCGTTCATGCAGCAAAGCAGAATCCACCCCCTGGCGAACAACCCCCGAGAAACCACCCCTAGCTTTTGTTTTTCAAAGTGCACCCCCGTGTTTGTTTTGGTTCAACTTACAGCTAGTTTCATTTCTCTTTCAATGATGTATCATGGTAGCTGGAATGGGATGTAGAATTATGGCAAATAAAAATACAAATGAAATAATTATTTATAGGCTCATCTGTATTCTGAATTATACATTGTACTATAGAAATTGTTCAAAATGTTGAATAAAATGTATTATATGATATATTCAGTCTACTTAGATGCACCCTTGAAAAAGCAAGAGCTAAAGATTTGTCCTGGCTTTGCAACGAAAAAAGGGGCGATTTTGACTCTGAAATGACATATTTTGATCATTTTTTGAATCTATTAGTATAGTCATAGGCTGGACAACACCATCTTGAACAAAGTTGGAAAATCCTTCCTTGACTTGACTGAAACGGCTGGATCAACAAGGACTATTCACTAATTCTTAATATTTAAACAACAATAAAACGAAGTTGTCTTCGTTTTGACACACTTATGGATCGATAAACTTCGCTAAGCAATAGATTCTAATAATTAATATTACACTATTGAATCGATTCAAATAAAAATAACTGACAATGTCGTAGTAATTCTTTTAGTAGTCTTTTTAGTAGTCTTTTTGATTTTTGATCCCTACGTCTTATTCTTATATATACGGTCGCTTCAATTCCTCTCCTTCTAAGCTCGATATAGTCAGTGATGGTAACTTGGTAACTTTTCGAATTCGTTTTCTCTACATATACCCATGAAAATTCTCTATACGATTCGATAAAATTCCAACAAATACTATTTTCAGAGATCAATTGATGATATCAAGCGCAGTTGTTAGCTTCAAATGAATAGTTTTCATCTGATTCTTGCCTCTCGGAATAGAAATATATCGAATCAGAGATCATAGAATCGATTTTTTTCATCTGTGGACAACACCAAAGAGAACGGTAGAATTTTGGGTGAGGAGGAAGGTGTTGAAGTTTTTCTTGAAAGTTTGGAGGTTGTAAGCATCAGGAAAGATATCCTCAACTTTGCCGTTCTATTGATGAATGATGCTTGGTACAGCGATGTTCGACAGGTCTCGAGCCTGACAGTGTAGGGGTGACCAGCCTGAGCTCGTCTGGTTTGTCTACTAGGAATCGCGCGTGGTGGCATAATAGATGATATTTCCGTTGAGCACCGACCATGGAAGTACCTATAAAAAAGGCAGAGATCGCCGACCGTTCTACGATGATCTAGAGAGGTCAATGATTTGGTGAGTGTTGCATCATCGACTAGGCGAATAGCTCACTTCTGAATGGAATCTAAGAGCTTTAGCGTATGTTTAGGAGCTGAGCTCCAAAAATGTGAACAGTACTCCAGGACAGGTCGAATTTTTACTTTGTAGATCATAAGCAGTTGCTGGGATGTGAAGTATCTCTTCGCACGGAAAAGAAAACCGAGTTTTTGTGAAGCAGTTTTCGCAATGGACCCAACAGAACAATAAACTTTAGGTCGAAAATCCACCGCTCATATAGAGCCGAGAACATGCTGCTTGACTGGTGACCATCAGTTGCTTTTCGATTTCGAACTCATCAGTTCACTCTGTCTGAGATTCCGTACACTCCAACCACAATAACAGCCGAAAGTTCCCTAAAATCGTGGATCACCAAAAAATCTGTCCCTACATCGCTACACACACCCAAAATTTGTTTGGATTATCCTTACAGATTACCATCGCTGAATCTAGTAGAGAATAAATAATATCGGATGTATCTGCGAAGGCACCACTTCTGGCAACGCTGGCCAGTGTCGATCGACGCGCGAGGGGGGCGACCAATCGCGAGGCGCCGTCGGCCGGGGCGTGGCCACCAGCATCCGGCGGGTAATTACCCTGGACCGGGGTGCTCGCGGCCCCTCACGTGTGACCCTCTCCTACGCCAACCCTCGCCCATGTGACGGATAACCTCCCCCCCTCCCTCTCACACAGCCCCAGCGACAGGAGAACGCTCTCGGCTCTCGATGATTAATTAGGCAACGTCGCACGCGATGCGATACTCTTGTTGTTCTAATCTAACCGAGTTGTCGATGATATGGTACACTGATAATACGGGGTGGAGATTATATTACGATAATGCAGCAAAATATTGCTGTATCCGTATTGCAACTTTACAAAATTCCGAGCATTTTTGCCCCAAAGATGTTCTTTTTCTATTACTAACATTTTTTTCCACAACTTTGCCGTTCTCTGAGAAATCACCATTATTGAAGGAATTCCTCCAATCAGAAATAACACTTTTTTGACCTAGATAAATAGTCATGGAGAAATCTCACCTAGGTAAATCGTGGAACTGTCAAAAGCGTCGATGATATATAGTATATGCCTATGCAACCAATGACACATTATTCATTGACCGAAACGTGGGAGAAACATACAGGGTTGGGATAAAGTATGGAACCAAGTAAATATCTTTTAAACGAGTGAAACAGAACATTTTTTCGTTAATAATATACTTCCGGTTTTTATTTGAATGAGACACCCTATATATTTTTACAGATTTTGAAAGAGCTTGTATTGTAAGAACGGGGAATATATAGCACTTTAATCAACCTCCTTTGAGTTTTTTGCATTAGAGCAAAAACTATTTAGATAAAATAATTGATGTTGTTTGCATGCATAGTATAATAAATAAACGTACAATTTACAAATTGTACAATTCTGAATGGTTCAATCAAGTGGAAAAGAGCGTATTGAAATTTTGATGATGATCGATCATGGTGATTGTAAAAGTTATTTCCGTCAATTAGAATTTGACACTTGGAGAACAAAAGAGTACTCGTTTATTTATTGATATGCATACAAACAACATCAATTAGTTTATCTAAATAGTTTTCTGCTCTTATGCAAAAAACTCAAAGGAAGTTGATTGAAGTGGTATATTCCTCGTTTTCACAAATTTATTCACACTAAACTCAGTATGTATGAATTCAAAATAACAAAAATAAAATATAAAATTCACTACAACTCAAAGCGATTTCTGCAATTATAATAGATGATTCGAACTAAGAATCATTATCAATTCTTAAAAGCGGTTCGGGCACCGTTGGATTGCCAGAGGTGGAGCAGTTTCTTGGCCTCCTAGGTCACCCGATTTAACATCGCTAGATTTTTTCCTGTGTAAAGTCTTTGGTCTACGAAACTCCAGTAGAAATAGAGCAAGACTCAATTGGACGAATCACAGCATAGCATTTGAAATCATTCAAAACGAGGATCAAACTTTTAGTCAAGTCCGCTGAAATCATGTGGAGGAAGACATTTCGAACAATTGTTGTGATAATATCATGTACAAAAGGCAAGAATTAAATGCATTAAATCCTTTTAAGGCATTTCATTGTCTTTCTAAATTTTAACGCGTTTTCGTAGTGACACTTTTGCGGATACTACTCACTACTCAAATGTTTTCTACTGTTGCACTGAATAAGTCCTATAGAAGTTTGATCCCATAGTTCTGTAACACCCCGTATAATATCATATCTTCGTTTTCAATTGATGAAGAACGCTTCAATTGATCTAGATAAAATTTTCACAACAATTGTTGAAGTTTATGGGGTGATGAGTTAATCAATTATACAATCCCAGCGGCGTGCCCATCATAGGAGAGTCATCTATTATTCTTCGCAAATCAAAAATTGGTTGAGAAAATGAGTGTAATAAGAAAGTTTTTTCAACTATTTTCGTGAGTACAGATGATAGCTAGGATTAACGGAAACGTTGAGGGGACAATAAGGCGAAAGCCTTCACGACCGCACAGTACCTACCTTCCTAACCAAAACAAACCCTTTTTTCATATGATGCGTTATCGCATTTTTTTCGTAGAGACAGGTAAGCGTCGTTCCGGTCTGCCGGCCGAAATGTAACATTTGTATAATTTCGAATTTGCATACGATCCACGAGTGGCACATAATATATTCCAGCTGGGTACCTGGGCAGTGGGCCGTCGGAAAAAAGAAGGGTTCGTGATTATCAGAACGAAGAGAGTGTCTATGAAAGGGCCCGAATAAAGTATATTACAGATGTTTGCAGAGATAACAGAACAGCATGGATGTATCGGAGAGTGTCTGGCTCAACGACTAGACGTAGATTTTAATTTTCATCAACACAAGATTATGTCAATAAATATATACTCTGTATGGAACTCTATTGTTAAATTACAATATGTGACTAGGGATACTTGTTGCCATAGAAAGTGAAGTAGGTAATTAATTTACAAAAAAAACAGCCTGTAATACATTTGTAATATTTTACTTTCAGTATCTAGTATCACATGATTTTTCCACACTATGAGGAGTGATATTACAAGAAGAAATGTGATCTTCATGTATAGTTCATTAAATAATATGTAATATTTACATTTCGTTGCAAGAGTTTTTCAGTTATAAACATGTAAGTTTCTTTTTCGTATGAAGCATTATGCGAAATTATTCACTATTTATATCAAGCATATTCTTGTAATTTTTGTTCAATATCGATTCTCTTCATGAAGCATTTCCATGAAATAAGGTATGGAAAAATCATTTTCACTTTCCGATTTTTCGTTCTCGTGATAATCAATACGAATTTTGAATTTTCCAAAATATCGCCCCTCTATTTGATATTTACCACTGCCATTTTCATTCACTTTCTCCAAATGCAGCTTCATGATAGAAAAAGTATCATAAATATGCATTTCAACAGAGGAACTTCGATGATCTTTGGTAATTTTCTTTGTTTCTTCTTCTCATCTCTGCGGAATCGAAAATATTGATAAATATTATATTTCATTAATGTATGAAAACCGGACTAACAGAACTGAAATTTGTACATCCATAATAGCATGGGACACACAGCCCAACAGAATGTGATAGGTGATCATACAGGGTGACCCAATGAAAACGAAACAATGTATGCATTTTACTGAGAGAACAAGGAAAACATTAAAATAAATGAGTCTTCATGTAATGTTGGAAAGGACAGGATTTGAAAAAAAAAATACATAAGGCACTTCTTAGATGAACATCGTTCTGACTACAAGATGAGACATAGTGATGAAAGTGAAAAAAGCGTCACTTTCCATAACGATAGCCGCTTATTTTCCTCAACGTGATTTCTCGAGAACTACTGCATTGAATTCCGAAAACAAGGAAGCGTTGGTAAGAGATTTCGATTACCTTCAGAATGATGTATCACTTGACCCCTTATCCCATTTGAGATTCAAGGGTTGGAGCTCACCCCTCCGAGAAGTTTGAAGTGAAAAAGTTTTTTATTCCGAGAACGATAACTTTGTCGAATCGGGCTTGTTTCGTTTTTATTGGGCCACCCAATATATGAATACTGTGAATACAGTCATGTAAGATTCTACCTTTTT
Organism: Gastrophysa polygoni; assembly: GCA_963576655.1. NCBI lineage: Eukaryota > Metazoa > Arthropoda > Insecta > Coleoptera > Chrysomelidae > Gastrophysa > Gastrophysa polygoni. The sequence goes on from OY755083.1 coordinate 1,748,620, forward strand.
TTTATAGTGTACGCTATAATTTTCATTGCAAGTAAATACATATATTGAAACAATAATATACCAATGGTAAGCTCAATTTGTCTTCATTATTTGGTGCGAAATTTCGAAGAACGATACCGATTTGATGCTGTCATTGATGCTTTCTGAACGAAAATCAAATGATAAAAGTTTTCTCAGATAATTTGAGAAAACTATGATTCCGATGATTCTTTTTTATTCATCATGATTATTTATGAAAGTCCTTGTTTTCGAAAGAATAAAATCATGCAATTTGAAAAATCCACCAATAGGAATTCCATCAATTAGATATTCCGGTACCAACATCTCTTATATACAGAGCAATTTCATTTTATTTTTGTTTGGATAGTTGAATGAATAAAACGCAGATGTATAGAATCATGATTATACTAATAATAATAATAAACGTCTTTATTGTCAATAGAGAAAAAAAAACATTACAATTCAATGAAACTGATGGCGAAGTCTAGCTTAAAGCTATTCCACTTAACCACCAGTGGGCAATTGCCCAAGAGAAGGAAAAATTATACATAAAGAAAAAAAGAAAAAAAAAAAACATAAAGAAAAAAAAAGAAAAAAAAAAACGAAAAAAAAAAACAATAACACGACAGTAGAGTCACATAAAATATTTTGATGATGTTGGAAATGTTGGCTGGATCCACAATATTGGTGTTTATAGAAAGAATACGATTTTTGTAGGAATGAACGAGTGCACCTAGTATAATAAATATTACAATATGGAATAAGTTGAGAATACCACTTTCTAAATAAATAAAGGAAGTTTACAAAGCTGACCGAGACATTTTTCGCTGTGTTTCAAATAGTTGATATTTTAATTTATACTTAAATTTATTGATATTGAATATTTTGAATTCATCAGGTAAATGATGATTATATCTCGCGCTGATAAAATTTCCACAATTTTTTCCGTCAAACATATTTCATAGTGGAACTTACTCTCGTTACCATTTCCATAGCTCACTTCGATGCAATATCAGTTAGGTATCAAAAATGTTAGGTCCATCGAGGGTGTTCAATGCTGACGCTATCATTCAACCGATTTCAATTTCCTCGAGATTTTCTTCAGATAATTTGATGCACAAGGGGGTATAGGCAAGATATCGGCGAAACCGGTAGTGGAATTTTCCAAACGGAAAGTCGAAAAGTATGATTTTCCATATTCATTTCGATTGTAAGTTCCAGGAGGATATAATCCTGGATCACCCGGTATATCTGATATTAACGCCCTGTCGTATTTATACAAAGGACCGATTCTGAATGAGAAAACTGACGCTATCATTCAACCGATTTCAATTTCCTTGAGAGATTCTCTTTAGAGAATTTAACGCAGAATGAGGTACCTATATGGAAGTATCACTTCCGGTTTCACCGGAAGTGGAATTTTCTAAACGGAATGTCGAAAAGTATGATTTTCCATTTTCATTCCGATCGTAGGTTCCGCAGGAGGATATTTATGGATATACAGGGTGTCCCATAAATATACCGACAAACTTTAAGGGATGGTAGAGGACAACAAAATAAACATTTTTGATCGATAAACATGAGTCCGGAAACTCTTCGTTTTTAAAAAAATTAAAATTGGTATCTGTGGAATTTTATTGTGAAAACAATTTTCGTTCCCAAAATCAAACGTAGTTAAATCAAAAAATGTAAACAAAAGTGAGTGGTCAGTCAAAAGTCAGTGTTGCTTTAGCACCCTTTATTTGTCGTTATGTTTTGGATACTCTTCCCAAGATATTGAAAATTACGAATATTTTCCAAATAAATGAAAAACAAAAAATGATTAAAGGTCATTAATAATAATTAATGATTGGTAAAGATAAGTTATTGGAAGTTTCATTAGTTTTTCAATATTTCAATAAACGCATTGGTAAAATGTAAGGTATGATTTTGAAGCATTTAGTTTTTTTTTCATAGATGCAAGAGATATGGTTTTTATTTTTTTTTTTCTTCAAAACGTAGATACGGAAAAATTTCAAGGGACAAAAAAGTTGCATTTTCAGTTGTTCATTTAAAAAAATTTATCATAATTACAAAAAATCTACTGGGCGATATTTTTTTGTGCAAAAACTATCCGACATAGCCCGTGGGCACGCCCCTGAAATTATTGGTCAAATTCTAATAGCTCCAAAAGATACCTTATAAATGTATCAATGATCTGTAGAAATTTCATTGAACTCGACCAAATCGTTTTCACGATATCAATAAAAAATCGATTTTTTTTAAAAAATTCAACACCCTGTATCTCAAAAACGAAGAGTTTCCGGACTTATGTTCATCGAGCAAAAATGTTTATTTTGATGTCCTCTACCATCCCTCAGAGTTTGTCGGTATGTGTATGGGACACCCTGTATATTCTTTAACACCCGGTATATCTGATATTAACGCTCTGTCGTATTTATACACAGGACCGCCGATTCCGAACGAGGCCATGAGGGGCCCTTAGTCTATCACATTCTGAGGCCCATCGAATTATATATGCGAAATGCGAGCACATAATTTGGTTAGAACATTTGCATATGGCGGCTGCAATTCACTATGGGGGATGCGGTTTTGGCTCTCTAGCAGAGAACTTTCAGGTGCCAGGGGCGGACTTTGTATACAGGATGTTCTGATCTAGAAGAATCATATAGTTATCTTGAATTGTATTTTTTTTCGTGACTAGGCGCACGAAAAACTGATCGAAGATGCAGAATCGCAAGCTAAAGCCATTATACAGGGCCGCTGATATGTATGGAAACGGTCGATTATTTCCTAAAGTAAGATAGCTAGCGAAAAATGTTAGGATACAAAAGTTGTAGGGTTTTTCAAAATCCATTAAGCTAATGAAAAATTAAGTATACAGGATGAGTCAAACAGTCAGGACGAAACAAAGTTGCTTTTTCTCTAATGGGACACCCTGTATATTATTCCACATTTCAATTTTGCTCGAAATTCCGAACAAAATTGATGAAGCGCATCATTTCCTAAATTCAACCGATTTCGAGATATCGAATTTTGAAAATAACTTTTTACTACTCTCAAATTTATTAAAGAAAAAGCACGAAATGATGCATATTTATTATGAAAGTCACAAAAGGTGGAGTATGTGGATATTATGATTACAATTTAATTATAAATTTTTTACAGAAAATAAAAAAGCATAATTGTTCAGGGTTGATTAAAATGCAATTAAAACAATAAAATGTAATTTCTAATGAATGTCCAGGATATTTGTTGTCAAGATCATCAGTGTTAGACAAAAGAACGACGCGGCGTTGTTATGGAGCTGGAAACTTTCAAAGGTAACTTGATGGACTATGAACTTAATGGACTAACATTTTTGGATAATTTATTATAAGTTATTTTCAAAATTCGATATCTCGAAATCGGTTGAATTCAGGAAATGATGCGCTTTATCAATTTTGTTCAGAATTTCGAGCAGAATTGAAATGTGGAATAATATACAGGGTGTCCCATTGGAGAAAAAGCAACTTTGTTTCGTCCTGACTTTTTGACTCATCCTGTATACTTAATTTTTCATTAGCTCAATGAATTTTGAAAAACCCTACAACTTTTGTATCCTGACATTTTTCGCTAGCTATCTTACTTTAGGAAATAATCGACCGTTTCCATACATATCAGCGACCCTGTATGAAAATAACCGTACAAAAATAATGATATTCAAATTTCCAATTTTTTTTGGGATTTTATCTCCTCGTTTATGTATTTATAGTAAAGACAGATTAATGCGAGATATAATCACAATTCTTAACAATTTTTCCATTTCATATCATACTCTGTAGGTTTTCTCAAATTATCTGATAAAACTTTCATCATTTGATTTTCTTTCAGAAAGCATCAAGGACAGCATCAAATCGGTATCGTTCTTTGAGATTTCGAACCAAATAATAAAGACAAATTGAGCTCACTAGTGGCATATTATTGTTTCAATAGATGTATTTACTTGCAATGGAAATTATAGCGTACACTATAAACAAAAAACGGTGGAAACTTACATGACTGCATTCACAGTATTCATATATTAGGTGGTCCAATGAAAACGAAACAAGGCTGATTTGATCGTTCTCGGAAAAAAAAACTTTTTCACTTCAAACTTCTCGGAGGGGCGAGCTCCAACCCTTGAATCTCAAATGGGATACGGGGTCAAGTGATACCACTTTTCGAAGGTAATCGAAATCTCTTACAAACGCTTCCTTGTTTTTGGAATTCAATGCAGTAGTTCTCGAGAAAACACGTTTACGAAATCAATCGGCTAGTGATAGAAAGTAACGATTTTTTACCTTTTCATCACTATTTCTCATTTTGTACTTAGAACGATGTTCATCTAAGAAGTGCCTTATGTGTTTTTTTCAAATCCTGTCCTATCTAACATTACATGAAGAATCATTTATTTCAATATCAGTTCCTTGATCTCTCAGTAAAATGCATACCTTGTTTCGTTTTCATCGGGCCACCCTGTATTATTTGGCTGATGGTAGTAGATTAAAAACTATGATTGTCTGGTCATTCGAACTTGAATAAATGGCGGAGGCGCACAATAGATAATATGGTGGAGCGGAAAGTTTTTCACAAATCACACCAACAAGCCCAAACTAATTGCTCTTTTTCTGAAGTGGGTTCTCTGAAAGAATACCTTCGTGAGATTGGTTCTTGAGAATTTTCATTTCCCTAATCACATACAAGGTAATGCTTCAGACGTTTCTCCAAAATCGAATGAATTGACGGTCAGTATATACGTGAATCCTTTGACATCATATTGGAATCCAAGAATTCGTCATGTCTTCCAGAATAGACTACCCACCCAACTGGTACGAGACTACTGATAATAGTGAGGAAATTCACTTTTTAGCCTCTAGTAGCCATTATGGCTATTTTAATAACTGTTATCAAGCTGCTGTCAAAAATATGCAAGTAAACGTCGGAATAATCAATTCAAACAATAATGGCACGTTTGTATTAGGCATGTGGATCTTGATACGAATGTGATATCATCATTGGGGAAATCGCCGCCTACACTGATGGCTCAAAAACCAGAACCAGCAATCCAGAAGAAGAAGAAGAAGATCTCACTGAGCTTAGTTGAACATAAACGGTATTTCAAGTGGAAATTGTTGCAATACATCATCGCGCGATAGAGTTAATAAATCACGAGTTCATAAAAAAAAAATATGGTAATAGAATAGAATAGAATGAATAGCAATAGAAGCAGAGCTAAGTCAATACAAGGCGAGTCAAAACTCCTCTGGGACTGCTTGGAAGTCCTTAAAGAGCTGTTGGCCAGTCAGAATAGACTGACATTAGCCTGGGCCAGCACGTACAGGTTATAAGGACAATGATGAGGCTGCTTCATTAGTTCGAGAAGAAGCAAGTGAACCTCTGATTGGTCCGAAAACAAGCACCAAAGCATGGATGCAAAAGAGATCTCAAGAATGGTGGATTTACTCACCAGAAATGACACCAAAGAGTTCTTCAAGAAACCCTTGCCAATATTCACAGACTATCTAGTGAGCCAGAAAAAGAATACAACTAGAATACCAGCTGGACTCCTGACAAGGCATTGTAGGCTCAACAAATATATGAGGACGATCGGCCTAGTAGAAGAACCATTGTGCAAGAAGAGGAAACAGCAGTATACATCAATCAATCAATCAATCAATCAGTTTATTTTCCTTTTGACATTTTACATGTATAGGAAATAGTCAGTTTATGTTAAGTACAAGTTTAGAAAATTGAGAACAATTCAGCATTATATAAAAATAAGACATACAATGAAATAAAACATACAATAAACTGTACATTAAAATATGCAATATAAGTATCTGTGTTTATCACACATTATCAAATAATAAAAATTCATTTATATTATAAAATGATTTATCTACTAAAAACAATTTAAGTCTTCTTTTGAAAAGTAGTAGGGAGCCACAAGACTTTATTTCCTTTGGCAGAATGTTAAACACTTTTGGGCCGTATATATTTGGAGCATGGGAGGAAATGTTCAGCCTCGTCTTTTTTATTCTAATGTCACTTTTATGTCTCGTATTATGTTCGTGGATATCCATAATGAGCAGAAATTTATGTGTGTTTTGGAAAACGTATAAACATATTTCAAATATATATAAACAGGGAACTGTCATTATATTGAAAGCTTTAAATATATTTTTGCATGAACCCATCCGTGGAATTTCGAAAATACACCTTATAATTCGTTTTTGAATTGTAAAAATATCACGTGCATGAGTTGAATTGCCCCAAAAACAAATGCCATATTTAAGCCGGGATTCAATTTGTGCATAATACACATTTAGGAGCTGATGCGTATCCAAAACAGTACGAAGGTTGTCAAACATATATTTCATTGAACTCAATTTTGAGATCAATTGTTCACATTGAGGTTTCCAGTTTAAGTATTCATCAAGATGAATTCCCAAAATTTTTACCGGTTCGTGAGAATTAGTCAAGAAAGTGTTTTCTATGAGAATTTGCAGATTTTCTACTTTTTTTTGGCGATTGTGCATCCTTATAATTTGTGTTTTTTCAACATTAAAGAAAAGGTCACGCCCATTGAAGAAACTTGCTACATCATTGCATTTTTTTTCTAAGATTTTCGTATCTGAGTCAGACAGGATTAATGTGCCAATAATGTGATCCAAATGATTCACGTACAAAATGAAAAGGACAGGCCCCAATATTGAACCTTGTGGCACGCCTCTTGTCAAACTTCCAGAATCAGATTCGACAAATTTAGTTTTTCCATCCTGTTGAAATTGTAAGGTGACTATTTGTTTCCGATTTTTCAGAAACGATGAGATCCATTCAAGTGCTGAGCCTCGCAAACCTTATGTTTCCAATATTAATAGGAGTTTCTCAATATTGATAGGAGTTTTTCATTTCTCATACTTCAGTACTGTTGAGGTCTGTTGAGACTAAGGTTCCTAACGAGGGAGGAGAAATACCAAGAGCTCCCAGATATTTGAAGGAACTAGCAAAGACGGTGACAGGCAGAGAACTCTAAATGATTTCAAGGGCCAAACATGGAAATTCAATCTACCCTAATCATTCGTGATCTCTTAGACGAAAGAGCAGAAGGAACCTAGGAAATATACCTATCTATATATATATATATGTATGTACTTTCAACTATGCGGTTATAATGAATGCATCAAACATTCATAAAATCCCTCGAACTTCCCCGAACATTTTCAATAGACATGAATGATGAACGACTCCGTCTCGAAACGTCAAATACTAACTAATAACTTATTAACGTAGTGGGCTGAGGCTGTTCATGCGTGAATTTCCAGAGAGTTTCCAGATGTATTGATCTATATGTGCATTCGCCAGTCATCCATCGGGACACATCTTAGAATGGGGAACAGGCAATGGACCAGCGATGTCGAGGAAGAGGGATGAACGGGAGTATAGCAGTGGCGTAGGCCACAGGATGGTCGTGCAGGGTGCGACGATTTGGATCATTTGGAGGTTCCAGGAAAGATTCTACATGTGAATTGAAGTCGGGTTGAATGGATTCAGTGTCACTGCGACCTTTATCTGTTTTTTTTTTCATTCGATTTGTCATTTAGGATTTTCCTGATGCTCATGGCTGATCTAGTGAGACCGGGTGAGACATCACAGGGCAATTGGTTTGCTGAGGTTCAGTAGCCAGTAGCTCTGCTGACCTTATCTTCATCCTAGAGTTGAACTCCAGAAGGAGAAACTACTGCGCATCTTCCCATGTTTCGATCTCAGCTGTGAGGTGACATCTACTGATTCCACAAAACGGTTCTGGACCAAAGTCGCACCTATTTCTACATGAATATTGCATTTGGCCAGATTCTATATGCAACGTAAAGTTTCTACAACACAAGTGAATTATTAACATGCCCGATATTGAATAATACTTATATCATTTTGTGGTGCCTAATGAAAAAATCCTGTAACAAGCTCGAGTCCATAGTGAGCTTGTCACTCGGACAGAAAAGTTGTGAATATTTCAACACTATTCATTGATGTCAAAAACGACAAAGATTACAAAGATTAGGAAGGAGAATATCATACAAATTGGTTGGATCAGATCCTTTCCCATCACATCCCAGCGGCTGCTTATGATCTACAAAGCACAAATTCGACCTGTCCTGGAGTACTGTTCACATGTTTGGAGCTCAGCCCCCAAACATACGCTTAAGCTCTCAGATTCAATTCAGAAGAGAGCTATTCGCCTAGTCGATGATACAACACTCACCAAATCATTGACCTCTTTTATAGGAACTTTCACTGTCGGTGCTAAACGGAAATATCATCTATTATGCCACCCCGCGCGATTCCTAGTAGACAAACCAGACGAGCTCAGGCTGGTCACCCCTACAGTGTCAGGCTCGAGACCTGTCGAACATCGCTATACCAAGCATCATTCCTCAATAGAACGGCAAAGTTGTGGAATTCTTTGCCTAGTGAAGTCTTTCCTGTGCTTACAACCTCCAAACATTCAAGAAAAATTCCAACACCCTCCTTCTTTCCCAAAATTCCACCGCTGGCTAACACGATGTTCTTCGAACATCATAGGTTTCCCTTTCGTGTTGTCCACAGATAAAAAAAAAATAAGTAGACATCTTCCAAAACAAGGGGTTACTGACAAATAGATACGAGAAGAAGAAATCCCGAAAAACTAAACCTCTTCGATTCAGATACAAACAGTGCCCTGTATCTCATATGATTTAGAGTAATTCTAAAGCCCTTGTTTCACGATCAAACAATGCGATCAATCAAGTTTGACGAATTGATGTGTTGTATATTTGCTATTGAAACAAATTGAAACGTCGAAAAATCCTTCTCAATTGGTTTTAAATACATTTTTACGGATGTTGATGATGGAAAAATCAAGGTGAAAACAATCCAAATCCACTGTACAACATAATGCTCTAATCTTGTAACCAACTCGTTTATTAAATAGCGATTATCATACCAGTTGGTTGACTAACTATAAATAGAATACAATATGATCATAACCTATAAAAAATTCAGAACATGGCCCTGGATTTATGCTACTGTTCGACAAGACGTCATTGTCGAACCATCAGTCGGATCAAATCGTTCGACCGTGAGAGACGGGCTTAAGATACGCCTCTGAGGAGTCGCAAATGCGGGTTCGACGAAAACGAACCATTAGGCGTTCTCGGAGTAAACTTTCCTGACATCCAGGGCTACGTAGCTTTTGGCGGATCCGTACCGCGGGCTATCGAATGTATATCGCGGCTTCCTTTCGAAGCAAAGTGTTCCCGATAGGGAAAGGAACTGCTCTCGCGAACATCGACTAGAGTTATCGTTGATTTGCGAATAAGAAACCACAAATAAACGCCATATATTGTTGTTAAAAACTTGGATGCTCTGTATGTTGTAACAAGAATCAGGCGTTGTTTTCGAAAGTAGTGAATGAGGTTGTCAAATGAATAGAAGTTTGAACCAAAGATATGATGACTTTTGTTGATGACTTATGAGGAGCCTTCAAACGAACCTAAGAAAAAGAAAGAGCTATCAAGTCGTCTGGATGTGCAACGAAGGAAGGTGCATTCAGCTGGTTGCTTCTGTTTTCATTGGTTGGATTCCTCTATTAGGCGCGAGCTAGTGTCTATTTGAAATTTGTTCGACATTATTCAATAACTCACCTATGAAATGATATAATCTGATCTTTTTTGAATCTATTCGTACAGCCATATGCTGAACAGGAAAACACATTTGTATTTGGAATCACAAAAGATTAATAATTTATGTTGCAAAGAATCCTTCAGATATAATCAACAATTGATCTGAAAGCCATGGATTTAGTGGAAAATAACCCCAAAATAACTCAAAGGTTACAAAAGCTTGCAAAAGAGCCAAAGCTCGTTGTGGAGTCCGAATATGTAAGTTTGCATTTGTTGTGAACTAGAATACTTTGAGTATAATTGGAGTGTGAATAATTGATCATTTGGTTTTTCTACTAGGTCATAGGAGATCGTAGGCAAACTTATTATCCTCCTATTACATGTTCATGCCTTTCCCCAACCATCTTTCAACCAGAAAACTACGCTATAAATCTCTGCGCCCAAAAATGCCTGAGGAGAGCAAAAGTTTATATATGTTCAGACAGCCTTACGGATCTCAAAGCCGTCGATTCGAAAGTGTTCACTTCATGAATGCTTTGAAACACTCAAGCAACTGAGTCAAGACAACAGAGTCACACAGATGCGAAGCAAAAGGTTGCAAAAAAGTGCAACGACAGCATTCTGTGGTCTCGAACCGTTTGGTGGAATCAGATGCGACATCTTACTGGAGTTCAACTACAGGACGAACGAAAGGGAAAAGGTATATAACCCACTAGCACAACAGAGGCTTCACAGGCTTCCTCACAGGGCATTGACCTCTGAGGTATCATCTCAAAAATATGAAAATAACTGAAACTGAAATCAGACGACCTAGATCAGGTGATCATCACACCTGCAAATGTGGGAAGAACAGCCGTCAATGATAGTAAGGCTGCGGAAGCCTATGCAACTCAACTACAATCTGCATGTTCATATAGATAGTCTACAGGGTTCACCTACATTTGCATCGATCTTCCAACATTCTACCATGATCTATGGAATCCAAAATGATGAATTGTTGAGGTCAGCTTGTCCTATTTCAATATGAACAATCAACCAATTTACAGACATGATGTCTGTATAAATATAATAATCGTAATATAATGCCTGTTATTATCATTGTATCACACAAAGCAAATTCACTTTGGGAGAGTAGGAAGGTATTGGGTTTTTTCTCGAAAGTTTGGAGGTTGTGAGCATCAGGAAAAACCTCACAAGGCAAAGAACAGTACTCCAGGACAGGTCGAATTTGTGCTTTGTAGATCATAAGCAAGTGCTGGGATGTGAAGTATCTCTTCGCACGGAATAGAAAACCAAGTTTTTGTGAAGCAGTTTTCGCAATGGACCTCACATGATCGTCCCATAAGAGAGCACTGTTGGTGGTGACACCCAGCATGGATATTGACGACCTCATAGGAATAGTGGTACCCGACATCATCAAATTGGGCATTGTGTGATCAGCCTTCTTGGTGAACATACAAGCTTGAGTTTTAGTTGCATTGAACTTGTCAGATCCTCATTTCAGTATTATATTGCTCGATCATCATTTGAAGCATCGACATGAGTCTTTTTTGCTCCTCTGGCCTCACTGGATGACATGGCAACAAGTTACCCAAATTGAGGTTATGTATAATCTCATGGAAAGAAAATTGTTAGGGTGCTCATTTAATCTCTGTATCAAAACTTTGATACCAGATATGTTCGTGTTTCATGTTGTTATCTAATGTTTCAGGATATGTTACAATGCTCCATAACTTCAATAATTGGGTGAAAAACAATCGTGAGCGAATGCCAAAATTCATTTCCGCCCGATTGCAGAACAAACCAGCGATGTCGAATGAAGAGCAAAAAGAAAATGAATGAATGAATGAATAGGAAAATTGCCCGTCGGCGCGTTTTAAAAGTGAGCTAATTATGAATGAGTGAAAGGGAAGTTGCTCGCGTATTTCGAATAGTAGGTCTAGGTCATGGTTTCTTACTGCTTTTTCTTCGCGATTAAAAAACTCCACAAAGTTGGCGCCCGAGAACGTAGTAAGTTGCGCTCTCTCTCTCTTTCTCTCACACTGTCGCTGTTAAATTACTCTTTTAAATTCCAAGTTTGTTTCAACGTCTGGGAGGGCAATAACGAAGAGGAATCTTTCCGGAATAGCATATACGAATTTGGCTTGAATAGTACTTCGCGTATTGAAAACCTTGAAGCTCAAGTCACATTTTTTGAAAAAAAAAACTTATTCGAAGAGGTGGTATATTAATTTTTGGGATTTTTTAGATTCTATCTCCTCGTTTTCGAAAAATAAAAATGATAATTATATGCTTCGAAAAAATAGCTGGAAAATTTTGTAGTATTGAAAAAATCATAATTCAATACTTGTTGGAAAAAAAAAATTGTTAAAATTCCCAATACACCTAACCCATATCATAACAACATTTTCAGATTGATTTTACTCAAAAATTTTGCACTTTGTCAATGTTCAACATGATTTGTAAAAAAAGCACACAAAAAAAGTTAGGGCCAAAAATTCAGCATAGAACGCTACGTGAGCACACAAAATTGCATGATTGTTTCTCAAACCGTTTCGGACAGATTAACAAAAAAAAACATCTTTTCGACCTGAGTTCATATTAAGTGTTCCTTTCAATTCATGTCTCAGAAACCGCTGGCAAAAAAAGAGAAATCCTCTTTTTTGTTTCCTATTGAACCTTAAACTCATTTCCAGTTAGCAATATGAAATATAATAATTTGCATAGGTACAATCATTGCAACAGTTCAATTGAAACGCAACAAAATTTTTAATTCGCGTATCTTACTATACTACACTGGACGGTTCTGGAATATGTACCTAAAAGTTGTTATCGAACTCCAAAACCCTTAAAATCACACCAATTAATTTTATTGTTGTTCAAAATGGCTATTCGCACTCATCAACAATCGCTTCAGTTGATATTCCTAATAATAATTACAATAAAATTATTGAATTTCACAGACAGAAAGGGCAGATTTGTTCTTATTTCTATCAGTTGAAATTGATGCGAATTTCGTAAAGTGCAATTTCAATCCTTGACTGAGTTATTTTGGGATCCTCACCCCTGCATTATGTGATAAAATCGATGTTTCTCATTGAACAACTAACTCTAAGACCACAACTGTCTATTTGGACGCCATCTGTATGTGAACGGTCGAAGAATTTCTAGATTACTTACCCTCACAAACGCGTCACCAAATCAAGCGCCATCTGTAGAAGTGGAAACGTACACACTAGATGACGAATCAAATTCAGCCGCTTCAAACTTTGGACTACAAGAATAGAGTGGGTAACTCATCTCTGATTGAAACAGCGTCAAAAAGTGTTAGTTAGTCAAACCATGTATTAATTTTTTCCTAGATTTTTTGGATTTTCTAATTATTATTATTCATAATTATTTCAATATATTTGTAGCAAGGCCAAGATGTCACTGCACTCGAAAATTAACCTTCAGATACATCTCCGTCTCTCTCAGAGAAGTACTTCTTGACGACACGTCTGGTTATGTTACCATGACCTCCCTTTCTCTGATTTTGATCCCTGTGGATATTTTGAATCCACTATATCATTAATTTCAAATTAAAAAAAAAAGACTCAGGAAACTAATATCAGGCAGGACAATGACAAACGACACAGTGAACGTTGCCTCATTTTAGTGAAGTTGGATACCAGAGATGATGTCTGAAATATCCGAAGGTTACCGAACTTATAACAATTCATAGGCGTACACATTTATGTCCATTGAATTAACAACTATCATGAGAGTCTCCACTCGGGTTCTCTCCGTCCTGACTGTTGTTCGCTAGTTTAAGGGCTTTATACTTATGAAATAAGAATTATTATGGACATGAATCAGTCACCTGGAACATTATCTATAAGTAACCAGGTAAGGTGAATGTTCAAGATTTTATTATTGTTATTCAGATTTATTCAATGTAATCCTTGATTATAAAAGGTAGGTATAGTCCAACAACGATATAATTTTATATACAGTATCATAAGTAACAAAATAAATAAAATGGATTCACAAAATTAACAAGGCTAGTATACTGCCTGCTACTACCATGTCTTTTACAGAGACAACTAATAAAGGCTCTAAAATCATACCATTATATTCGAATTGAACAGTTATCTATAAAATTTATTATAGGAAATTGAAGAAAGACAATAATATTGTTAGCTTATAGACAAAAAAGTATCATACTACGAGTCATTTTGTAAAGTATTACGATATCAATATACTTGGGTTCACTGATCATAACAGTATAAAAAAGAGCTTTTCATTTCCAATATATGATAATTTACATAATAAATTCCCAACCAAATACACTTCAGTGCTATGAACTCAGGAATTGTATCAGACTCTTGAAGAAATATATTTGCTGTTCTAATTAATATTTGAATTATACAAATAACATGCTTAAAATTTGAATTTCAATTGTAATATTGCAAAATCATGCCCAATATAGAGTTAACTAATGTACACATATGTGTATATAAAAATATCAACGTGCACAAAAAAAAATCAGTTCTACCTTGAAACAAATTATTAATATCGGTTTGCATTCATACTGAAAATTTCAAAGTGATATTCTGTGAACATTTTTGAATGAACTTATCATTATTTTCATCAGAATCTTCAGCAGTATTCTTTCATGCTCTTCAAAAGACGATTTTACAAAAGTATTTTTTTCTCAAGTTTTTCAGCATCCTCAATCTGTTACTCAATATCTGTTTAAAAAAATTACATAGTTTTTGAGTACTTTCAGTTTTATTATACAGTTTAATCAGTCAGTGAACCCACATTCATTAATATTTCAGAAAAATATTTTGAAAAATAAACAGGGAGTTCCATCTGAGATAAAGGATCTCTGCCCAGAGAGAAAATAGATATTTTGATACCTTATATAACCAATAAAAATTTCAGATCAATATTCAATAACAAAACAGCGGACTGGCTACCAATTTCGTATGCATCTGTAGTATGATCATTGTAATTCTATTCCTCTATTTCCTAGAGTACAAGACAAGAATATATGAAAAAAATAACTTTTTAAGGAAATCTTTGAGTCAAAAAATGTTGTCAAAGCTTGTATCTTTCATTCGCCCACCAACCAAATTAGACGTCGACTGGCTGAGGGTGGCTACTCATATCCTTCAATGGCACCGAAGCTGAAGAAGGCTTGGACCATCCTTCTTCCGCCTCATCTCGTTTGAGTCTCATTTCTTCCCTTCTTTTATATTCCTCCAATTCAAAATAATATCTGAAACATAGGTATAGCATGATTCATAAAGTCAACTTGATTTTGAATGGGACCAAACCTAGGTGTCGTTATGCCAAACAAGGATGCCATGTATTCTCCAACGATATCCATTGCAGAGAGAGTTGAAGAACCAGCAGCCCAAGCTTTGTATGAAATCCATGGACCCCAAGAGAGGGTACTCTGAAAAATATTATACAGGATGTGTTAAATCGCCTAGTACTCAAACTGAGAGTTTGTGGCCAGCGTAAGTCGTTAGAATGTTGAAAAACTTCCATAATTTTCTGTGATCCCTATTTGTGAGGTTAATTCAGAATTAATTTCCCAGGAAATAATTCAGATCTCAACAGAATTTATAATGGAAGAACAATAAGTATGTCTTTAATCAAAAAAAAAAAATGTTAATATGAAATCTTTTTGACGCAACGCAACGTCAGATTTCAGATACTTATGGAAAAAGCATGAAATCGAACAAAATAAAGAATATCTCCTTTGTCTGATATGTCATATCTGATATGCTTATCCTTTTATGGCATTATAAAGTTTGCAAGTAATAGATTGATTCCAGTCAGATACATGCGAACAATATTTATCAGTGAACACTGTATAAACAGATCTAAACGGTTGTTGGAAAATAATATTCATCATAGTCTTCTAGAGGCTTTTTTTCATGTTTTAACATGAAAACATTACTACAACCCTACAAAATACCTACAAACCTTTTATTGACAAAAAGTTTCGGAATTTTGCATTCAATAATGAAAATTTGATAAATATTTTCCTGCATATTTCACATTTACAGGAATCTTACCTTTGCTCATGATTTGAGTTTGTGAATTTATTGTCTATAATATATATTAACGAATCGTTTATTCTTTATATGAACAAATGAAATATTATCGACTATATAATTCAAATTTCACCAATGAAGTCCAGAAAATAATCAATACTATTCACAAAAGATATTCATGGAAATGAAGATGCAGTTTATCTCTGTTGGTTGTTCATAATTATTCCCTCACAAGACACAGAAAATGCTTGAAACCAAAACTTATGCATCCAAACATTATCCAAAAGTATTCAAGCAAGTATTCAGAATTTGTTGAATCTTTCAACTCCAACGCTTTCAACAGAAATATGTTACAAACTATTCATTGAATATGCTATTTCATTCTAGAAATACAAAAACACACTGATAGAGACAACCTTGAAGCTGATTGAAAAGCATAGTTGAAGTTTTTTGCGATAAGTTCAGGTAATCAGTGATGATTTCTATTTATGTTTTACTCATAGATACATACCTTTGGTCTGAAATATAATACTGGATTAAGTACTGTATTACAGAATGTCTACAGAATGGCCAATTGATCTGAAGAACTAATGAAGCAATAATCTCAAAAAAAGTAATCTAATAGTAAAATGATTCTTTCTATAACAGTTTACTCCAAAATTATAGCAACTATCGTAGTTGATAGGGTTCATACCTACCTAGATTAAATTATATAAGGCAAAGTCAGCCCTCTGAAAATTGTCATGCTGCTGATCTGAAATTCAAGTCCTAGGTGCAAAATGCCACCAGTTATTTCATTCATGGACCGCATTTGAGTTGGATATACTATGTGAATTGATAAAAATGAGTGAAGCTGAGCCGAAGCAACTGGCATAGAATAATTGTTTCATATATACTATTTGCAACTGGTATGTCCAATATTACTTCAGTATAACAATATGATAGTTGGTTCACATATTGGGACTACTCACTGGATCAACCACTGGTTCCTCTTTCGGAGTGCAATCTTCCTCATCTGTACTATATTCTTCTAAAACTCCGTCACAAAAATGTAATACCCTCTTTGGTGTTTTTACTTTCACTGACGAATGTTGACCTTCATTGCAGTTTGAGTTTTGGTTATCTTCTGGGCGGACAAGAACCATTTTTATCCAAATGATGAACAACGTAATAATATACTGAATTCTTTCAGGGGTTGTGATGCGATATCAAATATGAATAGTTTGATTTCAAAATCTGACAGGTTTTTCTTTATTTTCAGTTCACAAAAACCTAAAACATGGAACACTAACACTATCGATCAGAGACGATGTACACTGCCAAGGTTATCAACTGAAATTTCCGGAAACGGCCGATCTAAGACCGATCATACAGTACAGTGGCGTCCACGAAAGAAACTCCGTAGGGTATACCATCCTAATTCTCTACTTTTGCTATATCATCACATCATTTGATTCTCATTTTGAATAAATGTAATTTGATCATTCAGTTAGAAGACTCCAGAGGATGATGTCATGAGTATTGGAGTTATTTTCGAGTTTGATAGATTTCATCAGCGTACATACATAGAAGTGTTGCTCGTTATTGCTCTGCTGAGGGATATATAATGACTATCAGGGTCTCGTAAACATCCGTAGCAGGAATTTTCGTGGCTAACTTCACACTAACGCCAATTTTACATGTGGTCATATGTCAATAGTCAAAACAACCTTTAAGCGCGAATATCAAATTATTCCGTTGAATAGTTCAAAGTTCATGTAGCTTGTAGTTTGGGCAAAGAGGACTTTGGGAATGTCTTCAGACTTGTTTGCCTGAAAGTAGCTTGGGTGAGTATAAAAAAATCACCTACCTGATGAAAATTATTGTTTCATTTCACCCTAGGTTGATAGGATTACTGCTGCTCGCTGATAAAAAATGTTTTTCGATATTGTCATACTAAATCCCCAACACAGGGGAAATTTTTCTCATGCTTGGATTGCTGCAACAAGAGGTGTGAGGTTCGTTCCCAAAGGGCAGATAAAGGAGCTGGATATCTCGAAATTATGGTGAGCATATCATATGAAAGCCTATGAAATTGATGATTGTTGCCCAACCAAAGTGGAAAAACAAAAAACACATATATATTTGAGGAAATACATTAAAAATTTATTATTTCTCGGGATTCCCGAGAACACCTATCTGAGGTCATCTTACTGTACTTAGGGTACAGACGATTGAGGTTTTGATAGTCATCATCAGAAGTGTTTAGATGCGATATTATCGCTTTTAAATATTCAGGAAATAGTCGCTTGGCTGTCCAAGCTATTAAAAATGTTTTTATCTGAACACGTGTCTTGATATCCTCTATATGATATCAATTATAATAATATTTGCCTGAATTATGGTTTTAGAGTCATCTATGATTGTGAAAAGTATTCAAATTTCCGGCTTCATCAAAGGATCTATCATTTTATTGCAGTATACAACTCGCAGATTTCATCATGACGGGCTCTACAGACCCCAAGAAACGATTCTCTTTAAGGCTCTCAGCTATATTACTCAATGGAACCATCAAAATATATAGAGAGAAAGTCCTTATGCTACAAGGTGAGTGTCAACTCAAAAACTAAAGAGTATGCTAAACGTCCTGAACAAATGTTCCAAGAAGAAATCTAAGAAAATCACGCAATATTATGCTCAAAATATACGAACAACATTAGATTGCACTTCATGAAAAATTGTGCTTGTTTATCATTTCCACTCATATTCATTGAAAATCATTTATGATTATAATTTCAAGGAGTGATATTTATTGTCTATTTACAATAACTCATACATTCTCAATCCATGAAAGAAATTCAAAGATCCATCAAAACTATTCGAGTCAAGTGAAGTACTGAATACTGAAATAGAATTTTCAGATTGCATTCTTATTTTAATGACAAGGACGTGAATATGGCGTTCTCTACAACAATTTCTGAACATGAACAAGTAATATTTTCGGAAAATCACATTTAAATAGTATTCTTGGTGTGATTTAGATCTTGACTTGATAAATCATCAACGCTGTGAATTGAAATGAAATAAATTATTTCCCTGAAACTTCATTTTTGACTTACGTGGTATTGACTTCAGAACAAAATGCTTTGATATTTCCTGCTGTTCCCAATTTACCATTCCGCCATTATATTTCATCATTTTATTTACCATTTTATTGTTATTTCAGCCGAAGTGATTACTGCTATTCACACAATAAATATTCCAAGTGGCATGAGGTGAGCTGTAAAAAATATATTCATCTGTTTGTTCTTGGATAATGACGCTGAAAATATTTTTCGTTTTCAGCTCCATGCCTGTTTATCCAAGAGAAGGTAAGGGTATAATAAGAGTTAACAACTCAATCGTTCATCCAGGAAAAAGAGTTATTCCTGTTTGTTCTTTCCAGTCCATTTGTGCAAAGATGCTTTACCAGAATTTGAATATTTCGATATCATCCTCAAAAATCTGTCCCTCTACCAATGGTCAAAATATTTACAAACAAGAATCAACAGGAAAAATCCCACATAATTTCGGACTAGCTGAAATAGTAGCTGACTAGTTGAAATAATACTATTCAGCTCCAAAAATATTCAAAATGATGTTAGAGCAGATCAGAAGAGTTAGGGATTTAGATAATCGGGATTTAATTGAAATTAGTTAGAATATTCTGGGGAGAATGCAAAGTAAGAGAGCTGGGAGCTGAGACTCAATCAGTACTTTTTTCCAAAATACTTCAGGAGTAGTAAAAAATAAAAATAAAGATTTAGAGTTCTGTCCATAGATCATATCATATGATCACATCATAGACATGATTGATCATCTAATCGGAAAGGGTAGTAATCTCAGCGGTTGATTTCTTGAGTTAAAACTTTTTCACATCATGGACACTGAACTAATCACTTCCATAACATATCATTCATAATAACTATTATTTATTGTAAATTAGCCTGGCGTCTAGACCAAAGAAAAGCAAGGTCAAACAGTCTCTAGATGATAAAATCGATTATGTTCTTATTCTTTTTTCACTTGGTATTCCAGATTAATTTCTGAACGGAATTTATCAAACGAAATCATTTCAAAAATTGCAAGGTTCTATACTGGCGCAGTTGAAACTTTCCTGTGTATCGGAACATCATTCAAATATAATTTATCTTTCAAGGGTTTTCCCTCAAAAGGTTTCTCATAGCTCCTTTATTTCGCATTTGCGGACTCTATTCTCATGAGTACTATTTTGCCTCCAGAATATGATACAAGACACTGCATGCAATATACAAAAATTGATCCTTCGATTTTTCCTTTGCCTGGAATCCAGCGCGTGGAATTCTCGAGACCCCGTCAACCCCATCAATCAGAGTGAAGAAACGATCTCGAGGCAAGAAACAGGTGGCAACGCCTCTTGTGATCCCGGCTGAATCATCAGAGATGGCTGTGGCGCCCATATCGGAGATTCCAGACGTGACTGATATCCTCAACATCCGAACCACCACTAGCGATATGATAACTTTGAGAGAGGAGGCTCCGAAACGAATAGTAAGCAGCAGCATACATGTATAGATATAAACCTCAAAGTTATATAGACGATTCAAAACAGAAATTGAAAATGATATCAATAATGATCACAGGGACAGATCTGCCCCCAAAATGTCACTGTCACTGTGCTTGGAATTCAATCTTCAGATACCTAAAAGAAGGATTCTCTATTTTTCAGTGACCTTTTTTTTTCAAAAAATTTGGATGACAAATATATTTTAAATAATATTAAAATTTCTACTTTCTTAAGTGGTAAATGATTTCGGTTACGAATCTGCTTCCGTTTTCAACAAAATGAAAAATTTGTTTTTTTTCAATCTCTCGGCTGCTTCCTCTTAATTAATATGATACAGAGTTATTGAAGTTATTTTTTTTTCATATTTGTGAGGTGTCGTAAATTCAAAAAAATTGAGTGAACTTAAAATTGCAATAGAGTATTTGAATTTGAGGAACGTGTGTAGAATTTCAAGTGATTATGTATGAAAAATCAATTTTTGACAAGTAACGAGAGTTACAGTAGATTATTGTTCTTCTTTTTCAAAGCAAAACACAACGCTCGATTTGAATTTCAAAATGAGTTGTCCATACAAGTTTTTCCAATATAATGACAACTCTCTGGAGGACATTAACTGATGTCGCTTGGACGGAGTCAGAATCAACTCATATCCAATAATAAACAAATTTTTCAGAGAGTATGGACTTGAATGGTGACACTTCTGTATAGAGAGAATATACTTTATTATCATAAGAAATTAAAGAGAGAATATACTTTATTATCATAAGAAATTAAATTCTTGTAGACAAAGTTTGTTTATGTTTTTTAAGTACAAGTTTCAAGTATGTCTAATACCCACTAGTCAGTAATGAAAAAGAAAAGTACTAAGATAATATATGTCAATTTCATCAAAGTCAATGTATAAAGTGAATGTATAAATAAAATAAAATAAAATAAAATAAAAACAAAACAATACAATATGCTTACACAACCCAACAAGCAACAGATTATATAAGAACAGATAACAAATAAATAGGATAAAATGTCAATTTAATCAAAGTCAAAGTAATAAAGTAAATGTATAAAAGTATAAATGTAAAGCAACAGATTTTGTATATTTAAACAGATATCTAATAAATAGGATATAATGAAAGTTTTAAAATGAGTCGAAATAAAATTCCTGTAAATTATAGTAAGGTTTATGTATCAGCAAGTTTTTAACGGATTTTCTGAATATGTTCAAATTGGGGGTGCTTTTGATACAATTAGGTAGGTGATTGTACATCTTGCAGCCGTTGTAAATAACAGAATCTTTAATTAGTGATGATTTAGGAAGTGGCAGACGTTTATAGCTTGTCGAGTGACATAACGCAATGGAGGTTTGTTAAGCGTGTTCAAATGTTTCCTAATCAAATAAACGGTTTCCAATATAAATATTGCTATTATCGTGAGTATTTTATATTTAACGAATAATGGCTTACAGGAATCACGATATTTCGCTTTGCACATATATCTCAGCCCTCTTTTTTGAATAACAAGAATACTGTTCAGGCAGTTATCATTACATGTACCCCAGAATGGGATGCCGTATCTGAGATGAGACTCAATTAGGGAATAGTAAACGACTCTAGCAGCACATGATCCCAACTCATTTGCGACAATCTTGACAGCGAAACACCCAGAAGATATTTTTTTTTTCAGGGCCAGAATGTGCTCCTCGAATTTCAACCTGGTATCAATATACAACCCTAGGAATTTTGTGTTGAATTTATTTTCAATGATGTTTGATCCAATGCCATTCTCATTTTTCAGGACACGCTGATAACAGGGGAAGATGAATTCGGAATGATTACTGGGGAAGAATTGGAAAAGGAAATTAGGTCTTTATTTCCCAGGTGAGAAGTTTCTCATGTATCAGAGAAAGATGCAAAAATGTAGATAAATAAAGATGTAATGCACTTTCTATAGGAGTTGAATAGATATTTTTCAACGTTGTCCTAAAATTTGAGGGAAGAGAGTTCTAATTTTGAGAAATTCAGACATTCCTTTGTGATTCTCTCAATTTTCGAATGGTATTCTGAGTACCAATGTTTTCGAAAATTTACCTTGAATAAGATGAATTTTATTACATCTGACTGAACAAAAAAAAAATGGATATTGCCACCCTGAGTTTATTTGGATGTGAAATTTAAATGTATCCACTGGAAATTATGCTTGACAACAGTGGTCAAAAAAGAATTATGATTCGATTTAATTTTATTTTTTTTTATTTTTGTTCAATATTTATAAAAATCACAATGAAGAAGTCATTTTGTTCTTGAATAAAAATAGTACTAACATGAGTAGATATGTTTTCAAACAGTAGTCAATTCACTACTGATTTTTTTTTTCTTCATTAGATTGTTGATTTTGATATGAAAAAATACAGATTCTACTAGATTGTTCATTATGGTCACCTATAGGATATGCATTTCGTCTCTTTGAAAACGAAAATTATCAAACTGAAAATGAAAAACATCCAATAACAATTTCCCTAACGAACAGTTGTATAATTCCGAAACCACATGATGCCACTATCTATTCCTTCCCACTCACATTTTTGATTTTATTTCCAGAGCCCGTAGAGAACCTGTAACTCCTGAAACCCCTTCCCATGATATGCCTCCCTCTAAAGTGGAGGAGGTCGTTGCCCTTATCCATGCCGAGAAAGGTACCACCTGACTGATCTCAAAATTCGTTACCTCATCCGAGATTTCTGATCTGTTCCTACTGCCACTCCTTTTTCTCTGTATATATATACAGGGTGTCCTTAAAAGGTCTTTACAAAAAGCTACCACATATTCTTCAGACCAAAACAATTCGATACAAGCAAACTTACCGCAGTAAAAAGTTGCTTAGTTTGGGCGCTAGACGGCTCTGAAGTTGAAATTTTCAAATCGATTTTGCTTCATAACTTTTGAACGGCTCATGAGATTTTTTTCAAATTTGGTACGTTGGCATAGACTCATCAGGCAATGAAACTCATATCATAATCATAATGAATATCATTCCATGGGCGTAGAACTTGATTTTTTCAGTAAATAAACATCTAAAACTCCTACGCCAATGGAAAAAAATTAGTTTCAATATGAAATCTAAATTATTCAACTCATTCACTACAAAAAAGGTACTCTTGACAAAAGTCGATTCCTCTCATGGTTTCGACAAAATTTTAATTTTAGTGATTTAGAGCATAATTAATAATAAAACGATTAACAGATATTTCATAAAAATTGTTCAAAATGTTCACCATTTTCACGTATACAAAGATTTATACGACGCAAAAAGTTGAAATGTACTCTTTGCATAACTTCTTCATCGCCTGCAAGATTATTCGTCGCCTGTTGGATACGTTGCCATAATTGTTCTACAGTATTCACAGGGGTCTTGTAAACCGTAGACTTGAGATAACCCCATACAAAATAATCCATCGGTGTTAAGTCTGGAGAACGTGGTGGCCAATTCACGGGTGCATCATTACCTCTACCTATCCATCTGTCTGGGTACTGTTGGTTTAAAAAATTCCTAACATCCACCGAAAAATGTGGTGGAGCTCCATCGTGCATAAACCACATATCTACCCGATGTTGGAGTGGTAAATCTTCCAACAAATTTGGCAACGTATTTCGTAGATGTTGTAAATACATGTCTCCTGTTAATCTTTGTGGAAGTATGACAGGACCAATTATAAAATTTCCTATTATTCCAGCCCAAACGTTGATTTTGAATTCGTGTTGAAAATGGTTTATTTTAATGGAATGAGGATTTTCAATTGCATAAACGTGTTCATTATGAAAATTAGTTATTCCTCTTCTCGTGAAACAGGCTTCATCAGTGAACAAAATATTCTTTCCAAAGTTCAGATTCATTTCTCTTTGCAAATTAATGAACCTACAAAACATCAGACGACTTTGTGAATCATGGATTAATAAATCTTGAACTGGCGTCTTGTGGTATGGGTATAATAATTGTTCTCTTAGTACTTCATGAACGGCATTCCTAGAAACTTCTAGTTCATTACTTATCCGTCTAGTACCCAATTCTGGATTTTCTTCAATACGGTCTAAAATTTCTACTTCGACTTCGGGAATCCTTACATAACGCTGTCTTCCATAATCACCAGTTCTAGGAGCAAAATGACCGGTCTCCCGAAGACGTCTCTCAACTGCAGCAAAGGTTGGGTGGCTTGGTACGCGACGATTTGGAAACCTTGCCGAATACACCCTCACACTCTCTCGACCATTTCCTTGACAATATCCGAATACCAATAACATATCGGTGTATTCTTCATTGGTGTATTGTACGGCCATATCAACAATCAACGTCAATAAAACTCGACAAATCAACACAGATGAAACTATGGAAACCAAGAATGTGAATATCACTGTTTTTGAGCAGATAATAATAGTCTTCAGAAAAAAAAAAACAGTGCTACTTATTTTCAATAGAAATAACCTATGCAAAAAGTACATCTCAACTTTTTGCGTCGTATAAATCTTTGTATAAGTGAAAATGGTGAACACTTTGAACAATTTTTATGAAATATCTGTTAATCGTTTTATTATTAATTATGCTCTAAATCACTAAAATTAAAATTTTGTCGAAACCATGAGAGGAATCGACTTTCGTCAAGAGTAGCTTTTTGGTAGTGAATGAGTTGAATAATTCAGATTTCATATTGAAACTAATTTTTTTCCATTGGCGTAGGAGTTTTAGATGTTTATTTACTGAAAAAATCAAGTTCTACGCCCATGGAATGATATTCATTATGATTATGATATGAGTTTCATTGCCCGATGAGTCTATGCCAACGTACCAAATTTGAAAAAAATCTCATGAGCCGTTCAAAAGTTATGAAGCAAAATCGATTTGAAAATTTCAACTTCAGAGCCGTCTAGAGCCCAAACTAAGCAACTTTTTACTGAGGTAAGTTTGCTTGTATCGAATTGTTTTGGTCTGAAGAATATGTGGTAGCTTTTTGTAAAGACCTTTTAAGGACACCCTGTATATATTTGTTGGCCTACATACAGGGTGCAACACAGTTGACTCTTCCACAGGGGTTGTGAATATTTATGAAAGAGGGAGAATGGTGGCTGTAGACATTGAGACACTTTTCCAGAGTATATTATATAAAATCTATTAGTGGAATATAAAACTTAGACAGGCTGAGGTGGCAATGGTAAACAGAATTTCTTACATGTTCGGATGGACATTGTTGCTTTCTCGAAGACTTCTTTACACACCACTTCGATTTATTTTGATTTCCAGCTGAAATCTTACGCCTTGATTACTATTCAATGCGTTAGATACCGATTTCATTGGATGAATTTTCACTGACTAGACTAGAACAAAAACAGAAATTCATCTTTATCTAGAGATTAGTACTGACATGAACTCCAATCAACTGTTTACTGTATGTTGCGAATTCTGTCCATCAACCATCTGTAGTGAACTATCTCTGAACGTCGATTTAATTTATAGTTATGCCGAATTTTTCATGGGGAAAAACTTGGGATATCCTTTTTTCGGTAATTATCTTAATTCGTGGCTCATCTAAAGAGTGCTGAATGTAGACAATGCGAAATAACTAAACATAAGCACTTTCAATAGCGATGGCTTTTTCCATATTTATATTGATTCCTTATAATTCCCTCTATTAAGAATTCTGTCT
Source organism: Gastrophysa polygoni (assembly GCA_963576655.1). Taxonomy (NCBI): domain Eukaryota; kingdom Metazoa; phylum Arthropoda; class Insecta; order Coleoptera; family Chrysomelidae; genus Gastrophysa; species Gastrophysa polygoni. The sequence continues at coordinate 1,774,609 of OY755083.1, forward strand.
TCTTTGCATCTGAGTGACATCATTCCAGATTTCATCTTCAGTTACTATATGTTCTGCTGTTTGAAATTTTTATATAGTCATCCAATAATTTCGAACGGTATTCATCAGGATACCTAATTTATTTTTTTTTCTGTTGAATTCATCATTTCCAAAATATACTATGAATATAAACCTTCTGAACCAATACTCAGTCGAACTGTCTGAAATGTTCTTGATTCATTACAGTAAGTGTATACATTTTTTTTCTTCATTTCCATTGATATAATCCAACTGCATTCACAATGTTCAAATAATTCCTGGACTATAATTACTACTATAATTACATCACAGACTTAGCCCAAAATTGACTTCTACTTGCAAAAATAGAAGTGCAATCGCGATACTATCCATTTTCCGGTACTACCACTGCTAGTTTTCCTGCGGAAACCTACTATTACCTCTATATAGTTTCATTGTAGCTATTGAGCATTCGAACAGAATATCTTGAATTCTTACTAAGTAATATTTCACTTATTGAAAAGGATTTTTGTTGTCAATCATAGAAGATATCATATATTTGAAATGTTTTCTTTTATTTCACATTACTAGTGAAAAGTCCCAATCGAAAAACTTCTTATTATAGGTCAATTTTTGGACGTACAATATTCTCCTGCGATCGAAGCTCCCCGGATTGTTCCAGAAATGCCCGTCCCAGAGGAAGTGGAAGTTCCAGTACCAGGTAGTTCACTTTTAATCTTTTCGTACGTGCAAATTGATTGAAAAGTATCAACGGTGTAAACTAATTACTGTCATAAACTGCTGTGTATTATTTAGATTTTTGCCTGATGATTTATTTATTTTTTCGCATTTGGGATGCAAACTGGCAGGAGCCCAAAACAGCAACCACTGATTCATATAATCATAACATTTACAGTGTAAATAATACATTGAATAACTGAAAAAAATAATGGAAATTTGAGAGGCAATAAGATTTCTGAATTTTTTTAGAATTGAATGGTAAGTGTGAAATTAAAAGGAAACATTATAATTGATAATAGATAGATATGTACGTTGACGCAGAATTTTTTAAAGTTGTCACTGTCACGTTCGAAAATCTGTTGAAGATATCTCAAGGTGAGCAGATTTAATTCTTACTGTTGAGACTCGAATTCTAAAGGAGTTGCAGATGAGCTGATCCTCACTTGTATGTGACGAAACAAAAATAGATTCGTCAGAGAAACGAAACAACGTTTTTGTTTTTGGATTCAAAGTCAAATGAATGCATTTCTTTCGAAAATAAATGTTTGAAAACCGTTAATCTCGAATATTCTCCGCGAAGGGTGGTCTTTCAGAAAATTGAACCATCAAGACAAAACACTTCAATGTTCGATTTTCAATAAAAATTAATGTTTTGGCTTCCAACATCCCAGGTAACGCATGTCCCGTCTTGGTATAGGACACAGGGTGATTCTGAATATTTTCTCATCATATCGTCGAATATTTTTTTCAATAGCTCCTCTTCCTGGGGAGGTTCCGATAATTGCAAGAGGGGTGCTGACAGAGATCACACCGACACAACCCCGAGCCACCATATCTGACGAACCCCCTGTAGCTGTAGCAGAACAGTTGAAGAAGACAAAGGTCAGCCTGTCTCATTATACTTGAATAATTTTCACGATTCACTCAATGATACCTTCCTGATCCATGCTGTTGTCAAGTAGTTAGAATTATTTTGAATGATCATTGGGAAGTTGCGAAACCTTGTTTGTAATAAATTTTCGTGTGGACCCTTGTTACAGGATAAACCTATGCGCAAGCTATTGCTGAGTTTGAGGAAAAGACCTATTGCCAGAATCAACAGATGCTTAGTGAGTACTATCAAACAATACTATAACGCTACGACTCGAACACACCTCATTTACAATATCATAATATGGGTCACGTGACTTCTTTGAATTTCATTTCGGAGAAAAAAATACGGTCTGCTACATGTATGATTTTTAGGAGGATGGCAGTATATATAAGAAAAAATATAGTCCTCACATTAGTGCCACTAAACCGTTTCGATATAATGATTGGTTCAATTTATACTGGCCAGACGAAGAGGAGGCAGAGAGAGAAGAAGCAAGACCTGGATCTTCGATAAGGTGATTGAAAATGATATTTTTATTAAATGAAATTCGATCTTATCAGGTATCCAAAAATATGTGTTTTCGTTTTGAAAAAATTCTCCCTAATCTCAATTTCTCATGACAACTTTAGGTTAGCAGAATAATAGTTTCATGTGTAAATGTAATATATACAATTTTTTTTGTCTATTTTTCAATGGACAACACTGTCATGGTGACTATGGAGTGATTTCGAGATATTTTGAGAAACTTTCATCAAGACGATCGATTTCATATGGCCTTTCTCTCTTCAAGATTGTGAATAATCAAGTTGATAATACATATTTACTGAGAAGTCTGAATTTCAGTACTAGGGCCTATGTAACTCGATCACCAAATTTGTTTAATAAACTCAATTACAACACTAACTATGCAGATAATTCACCAGTAATGACGAATCGAACGATATTCAATCTGTACTTCATCTACATATACCTTTTTAGTCTAAAGTCAAAAAATACGCTTCTCGTGTTTTCAATGTATTATTATTATTATTCTTCTTTCATTTTCTTCTTCAGTTTTCAGTCTTCAATTTTAGGCTTAGGGCTTAGTATAGTTTCAAGACAAGATTTACCGATCTATATAGATACAATGGTGTCAATCTGTAATTGGAACATCGGAGCTATACTGCATAACACTATCTCTCATTTTGAATATTTTCTAGGATTTCCTCGATTTCAAGAAGAACACAGAGTTTTAAAAAGAGTTCCTCATTAGAAAGAGATGTTACTGTTGGCGCTACTCCCATCGAAACGTCTCTCAAAGAAACTCCTTCAATTGGTAGAATGGAAATTTCTGCCGTCCCTGAAATATCGAGGTAAGTTTTTTATGTTCGCAAATTCTTGCGGTGTACCACAAAGATCATTATTAGGGCCCATTTAATCTTTGGTATACAGTTTTTCAATGTCAACTTTGGAATTAAAAAGCAATCTGAAATTGTTTGTGGATGATAAAACATGTATCCAAAGATTCAAACGATATTGTAGTTGATATCGTAAGTGATTTGTAAAACATATATTAGCTGCAAATTCATGAATAGACTCTCAGTTGTGGCAAACCTTCATTTATGTATATTTCAAAAGGATCTTATATATCAAATGATGCAATATCATATAATAAAAAATATATAACAAGATCTCTTAATCAAGATCCCTATTGAACTGAAAATATAGATCATTTATGACAGAAAATTAATCCTATCATAGGCATCTTATCCAAAAGCCGTGATATAATTCCTGTTAGATAGTTGAAGAGCATTTATTTTGCCTTTCTCATTCAAATTTCAAGAAGATTCAAAGTATCTTTTAGCACATACCTGATTACAACACTTTGCAGCAATATCATCAAATTCGGTTACTTACAATTGATAGGTATGTCAGAACTCTCATATTCAAGTTAGTGAAAAAACTACAGAAAGCACGAATGTTCAAAATTGACTTGAAAACATAACTGTTCAAGAGACCTGGATGATTGTATTTCTTTGTTGAAAAATCTTAATTTAAAAATTCAACTTCCCATGGTTATTTGCACTATTATTTTTTTTATTTTTGTTACTGGTGTGTAATATGTTTGATAATGTCTCCCTAACATAAGCAACAGTGTTTCTTGGGGGTAATAAACACAATCAATCAATCAATATTGAATTATTAGGCAGCTCGAAGTAGATCAGGTAACCGTACCTCAAATTTCTGAAGCGCCTTCGCTTGAGCATATCCAACCAGTGGTTTTAGAGGAGCTTCTCCTAGAATCGATTCCTCCGGTAACAGAGCTACCTTCCGAAATCACTCCATCTCTTCTTCCGGAGCCACGGAAGAAAAAAAAGGAATCTCCAAGGTGAGTTTTCCTGTTTTCAGTATTTATCTCTTGTGGTGGTTTTAATGCTATGATTATAAATTACAGAACTGTTTTGTAAATGAACCCATAATTATCTGAATGGGTTTTCACACTAATAATATCTTAATATATGTCCCTCTCTGCGACCCGCATTCATCAATTTATCATCAAAATTAACGATATTGAAAGCTACCTACATATTATGCACAAAATACATACATACAAAAATGATTGGGTCTCACTTAATGAGAGCCAATTTATAATTATTTCTAGTACGTACATCTTCATTTTGGAAAAATAATAATTATTGACATAAGATAATTTTTTATTATTACAAGATGACTGAATCTCGGACGTTCATTCTGCTTGGTTGAAAATCAAGCAAATACAATGAGATGATTTTTGATAATTTCTTTTATTTTCTCAGATCACCAATATCTGCTGTGGATTATAAAATAAGGTAAGCATTAACACAATGTTATACACAATTGATACTTTTTCAATAGTTCTCATAGTTTTTCTCAATTTTGGTACGATCAAATTTGGCAAATATTTTTAAGTACGAATTGTATTTGAAGCGATCATTTTTCGATTAAATTTGAATGATGGTCTATCACTTCTAAGGATAACGCACAGAATCGACTCATTTTAGAAGTTATCGATTTATCCATATTTATCTATAGATACCAAATTGATTATCCATGTATGGATGTTTTTTCCAAGTATTTATCGTTCATATTTGATAACTTATGTCTTTGCCTTGTTATCATAATTATGGTCCCTCACTGTTAAGAATAACAAAACGAATATTCCGAAAATATGCATCGATCAAGACTTGCTACCAATTTTGCGATGAAAAATTCTTGATGGTCTTGAAGTCTAGAATGAATGTATCATACTCGTAGTAGCGAGATCATTGAAGCATCGATTGGATTTTTTCCAGACAACAGAGGATAGTCGACATATTGCAGAAATGGAAATTCGATGAAAGACTGCTTACTATAGAGGATATCTGTGAGAAACCCATGACTAGGTTGAATATGGCCAGAGCTTTCTCTGATTTACTAGGTTAGTGTAAATACCGATGTAGACTGGTAAAACCACTGATGGTGTTTCGTTTCGCCAAAACACCATCGCATGATAGTTATTAAACTCCATAGAAGATGGCGCAATGTTTGCAGATTTCTGTTCTTATAAAAAACCATTGGTTTTTGGTAGTTTCTCAGAATCCTACCTAGTTCTTTTGCCGTTAGATGGCGTTGAACATGCAACATCACCACCTAGAGCTTTCAAGTCACAAAGTGTTTCCAATTTGTCAGCAAACCAAGAAGGACCGAAACAGATCTGTCTCGTTTTTGCTCGACGAATTGGAAATATTTTCGACCAATATCTTCAATTGTTGTCTCGATTGATACTATACATTTGCTTGTGCAATTGTCAATGACACTTATCTCAATGATATTTCTGTTTCGCCATCTAACGGTTCACATACGAGTGATCCACGAGGTCCATTTCATTTAACTGTTGCCAAAATAATATGTCTCGAATTCTTCAAGACCAATCCCATATATTTATATATATTTCAAAGATAACCATCTGACATCAATATTCATGGCGAATAATTAATCCATTAATTTTATTTCAGTGTTGTGTAAGAAAAAAATTGTAATTTTGTGCTCTGCAGCAGATTCCATAGAGTTGAAATGCATCGAACTAGGCCCAAGATTACGAAAAATGTGAATCATCAATCATTCGTCAAAGTAATAGTGAATTATCATTTGTTCTTTAGTGTTAAGTATAAATTATGTTCGTGTTGTCTGTTCTTATATATTGAAAGTTTTATAATATTCATAATAGTCGAATAGAATCTATCAGATTCAGAAACGTTTGTTCCTTAGATTTCATTGGATTATACTGGATGGTTTTATCTTCATGATTTCATTCTGATCACGACAGTGAAATCAAAATGTGTGTTAATTGGGATCTCATCCCATTGTATAATTGAGGATTTTGTATTTAGGATTACAGGTTTTACCACAAAAAATCCTCTTACATAACATCTACGGAACTGATAGAGACACAAGAACATATCGAATGATTGTGTAAATGATGAACCAATTTTCCGTGACCCATCAATTACTCGGTTTTTTTAATGAAACACTTGGGTACGTGTATAATTTGCGGACTGAAGAATCGGTATATATTGCACATCCGAATTCACATTATAAAACATATTTTTGAGATTTTTTCTTTCGTTTTTAAAAAATAAATGAAAGTAAATGTTGATGTATTTTGCCAAGAGGACTCCATCTATGTGAAAATGGAGATCGTTCAACAACTAGAAATGGTCTTGCCAGTCTGGAAGAGTTTATAAAAGAAACATAAGAGTGATGGGCCCTCGCAGTGTCAATTCTACAAATTTGTCCTACCGAGTTTCATTAATATCAACAAAAGCATGTTTGAAATATTGATGAAAAATTGATTTAAAGAAGAAACTTCAACACCGTGTATCTTGAAACCAGATATTTTAAGACACATGTTTATATGTATGAACTTTTCACTTGATATTGTTCAACTCTTAGTAACACCCTTTGTATATAGTCTCTTCCTGTGGCTTTATCCTGTTCGTCTGAGCTGTCACCGTCACCATTATGTCAATGTTTCGAAACGTTTCATGTATGATCTGTGGATCTGTGTTCATCGTTCCATTGAAAATCTGTGATCTGTGGTTCCATGTTCCATTTGACCGAGAAAAAACAACAGGTTTTTTTAAGCCACCTGTCGCGTCGATACACTTCACAATATGCTCATGCTATCTTTGAGTTTAGTTCAAATTTTGTAGTAGTGAAATATGAATAACTCCCAGATGTCGACTTTGGGCTTGATACAGAAGGAAATAAAGGAAAATATCAGGAGAGAAAAGGAGCTGAAGAATAAATTATCGAGCTCTGAATTCATTAAAACCAATAATATTGAACCATTGAAAGTTCAATTAAATGGGCTGCATAGTAACGGAGTGTCTGCCTCAAATGGTGTCCATAGCAACGGAGTGTCTGTCTCAAATGGTGTGTCGAACACAAATGGATTCATTAGGAGATTCACACCTAACCCGAGTACGAAGGGGGTGATGCACAAATTCTTCAAGAATCGAGGAAAAGCGTCTTCTTCATTAAAAAGTACTGACTCACAAAATAACTGGTACAGTGATGCTACATTTGAACCAGCAAAATTAACTGTAGAAAAAGGAAAACCATTGAGAAATGGTTACATTCCAGCTGAAGAGAAGATTGTTAGAGAATTAGTGGATTTCCAACTGAGAGAATCTGAATTGAGGAACGAGAGAAGAAAATCCCAACCAGACCTTATTGCAGCCTTGGAACTTGAAGGTTATCAGCCCGAATTGAATATTATGAAACCTGCCAAATCAATGGCTAATTTGTACCAGCATGAAGAAGACTTGAGAGATACTATGTCAGCACCCAGTAGTTTGAAAGCAGCTAGGTCACTTGCCGAGTTGTGTGATCTTTCTGATGAAGAAGTAGATATGCCAGGTGAGTGGACTTCAGAAAACTTTTGTATCAAACATCATCGGGCATCGGGTACCCATATACATAAAAAGCACAAACATAACTGATTTTCTATTCTCAACTTTTTCCCGAAAGTCATACCAAGATAACATAATTTTTCAGATATTTTACTATGAATATAATCTGATTCAAGAGATATTCAGTTGCTTAACATCACACCCAGGTGTTATTTTGGAAGATTTTTTTTAAAAGGAATGGGGTCGAATGATGACCTCATTCAATACATCTATCAAATCTCTATGTGATACCGGAACATTAGACGAAAATATTCATCCAAAACGAAATGGCAGTTGGTAATAACGATATTTCATAGCCAAATCCTGACTATTAACCAGCTCTGTTGAACTCTCATATTTGAACTACTGGTAAAGTTCTCCACCCATCACAAATTTCAGATATGATTAGCTGTACATAAATCTATATGGTTAGAACAGGAAACTGGAGATGAAATAAATTGTGTATCAAGATATAAGGTGTTCTATTAGAAAGAAGAAAAAAATGTTTGGTTCTTCTAAATCCAATATCAATGGAAATATTGAACTTTGCGCCGTTAATCGGCCACCCTGTATAAAAATCTAAGAATTTTTTGTGACTTCAACAGTTTCCAATCACATCAGTCTGAGATTCAGATCTGAGTAGGTTATGTCTATTATGATTGAGTATACTAGATTGCTTTGCAAACAAGTGCAATACCACTCTATCATGATATTAACCCAAGTTCTTCTAAAGTAATTCATATTTATACATACTTTGGAGATTAAAAATCCCTTCAAATCATGATAGCATACTTTGAAATATTGGGTACCAACACTGTTTTATCATTAATCAAACATACAAATCATTAGAAATTTATTTGCTGATGATCTACTTGATAATTGGATAACAGTGATTTTTTTGCAGGAACTCACTCTCTGATAAAGCAATTTGAAAACATGAATACAAAAGAGGGATGTGTTTAGAAGCAAAAGTTCCTGTTTTTTGTACTACAGCAATATAAATGTGAACAATGGAATCAGTGAGATGATTCCTTTTTACATTTTTATCCAGATATATTTATTTTCCATTCTAAACTCAGTTCACTTATTAGGTTAGAATATCCGCCCATATATATTTTTTCCTTTGTATGAAATCTATCTATTCTGTAATAGGTATCTATTCTGATGTGGTAGTGTCAAAACAGGTGATATCTTACATTATTACTACAATCCTCCACCATATTGTATTAATATATAATTTTTAATGTTGGCTCCAAAAACCTTGCCTCTTATTATGTTTTTCAATCAGTTTCTTCTCTTTTAGCTTATTAACCTTGTCAACACTGTGATAAATACCATTTTAATTGCAAAATCATTTCCAAGTTTCATTCAATTTGTCCATGAACATGTATTGCATTTTTAAGAAAGTACATGGAAATCCCAGTTTCGAGCAGACCTCTCCAATTCCGTCAAGATTATTTAAAAATGGCAGGTCCTTCAGATGATGAGGTAATTCATTATAATCATAGTGTTTACCTGAACGTTTACTATCTGGATTGATTACATTGAAGTTGTGAATCTGGAAAAATTATGATTGATATTTTGGTATCATCTGTACACAGTTGTTCTGTTACTCATGTTTCAAGGAATTCAGATGGATCTTATCACTCATCTTACATACTTCAAAGAGCTGATAATGATATATTTTTATACTTATCAACTCACAACAAAATACACAGTCCCCCAGTGAATTTGCAAAAGATTATTCACAATATACGGATAAATGGCCCACTTTATTAAAATACATGATGAATATTCGTTTACAATAGTAGAAACAAAAATTGTTCCTCGTAATGAATCTTTCATGTTCAACACTTTGAAGCCTTCTGGAAGACATCTCCCAAAACAGTGGACATTTTTTGGATTACTTGCCAGTATTTTGTGAGGCTTCAGATTATGCAACTCTGTATTCGAATTTGTAACAGGCATATATAGATGATAAATCCATTATTTAAATCATAGTGGATCTATCATTTCAGATTGTCAGCACCAGAGAGAAGTGTGGAATGTTCAATATTTGTTTGTTTCCATGAATATTTTGCTAGTTCTCAAGATTTACACATCCTGTATTCTACAGATGATACTGGGAATATCACATATATGGTTTGGAGAAATATCTGTTAACTGATTTTTGATGATTACCGAAGAAATTGTTATTGCATGTGAGTTCCTCATATACAAACTTCAAATCGCAATCGAGATTTATTTTTAATTTTGCTCAACTCTGTGATTTCACGATATTCTAATGTGTTTGACACTATCATTATCTGGACTAGTAATTTTTAGAAAGAACAACCATAATTAAAAAAAATGTGATAAACCCGTCCTAGCTGTTCAAATCTTATACCTTTGGTTTTCATCTTTATGTCATTTGAAATCATTAGGATCATCCTATATCGTATTTATTTTTGTTGATAGTATTATTTATTGTATTTATTTCTTGATTAGGTTAGTTTTGATGAATCCTATCTTCTTGGTTATCCCAACAAATTTTATGATAGTAACCTGTATGAGTATTAATAAGTAATTTGAATGGATGAAAAATGCAAACTTGCCAAATCCTTCTGTTTTTGGTATATCCATCTGAAATGTATGTCCCGGTGAACAAATACTGTAATTTTTATCAAGCGTTGAAATAAAATGATGCTATTTCAATTTACTATATTAGCTTATTTTCATACCTATTCAATACCATAAACACTGGCTTACATGATGTTCCCCGAACATTATAGGTTTCCCTTTCATGTTGTCGTACCCAACGTATTTGCGGATTGAAAGTAATTTGATTGTATTTAATATGATTGAATTACATAGATTTGATGGATAGATAGATAGATAGATTTTAATAAATTTTATGCTCAATCGTAATTCAAAAAAAAATCATTTGAAATGAAATAGTTGTATGCACTTTCAGTCAAATCGGAAGTGTCATTCAGTCTGGTTCTTGCTAAAGTATACATTCATGACATCATATTGACAGTGCCTGATCTAACTCAGTTGATCCGGACAAAAATAATAATCAATAATAATATATTATAGTATATGAAGATTGCCTGTTTAATTTTATTACATTATTATTAGTTACGTTACAGTTAAAACTGTAAATAAAACAATTGGTAGAAAGTACTACCGTACCTTTCTAAAGTTATCTTCAATAAACTCCAAGAAGCTCATAACAATTTTCTCCTGACGATAAATAGTGTCAGAATGTTCAGAAACTATTTCGTATCGTATTTATAACAAAGTGACCAAGAAAATGAATCTGTTGCTCTCCGCTGAAGTATGTATTATTTTAGTGTTCAGTCTTAAGTTATATGAAATACAATATTCAATTATTCAAGTCGGTGTAATTAACAATGTTCGTTAACAACGATCGTTTAGTTAAGTTGTAATTGAACAAGCTATTTGGACACTCTTATTATTGAATCGATCATTCTGGTACAATGTCTTCGAAAAACGCCAGTACAATCCGACATAAATCATCACATTCATCAATGACTCTGAGCATGCTTTTTGAAAATATTCTCACACTTGTGCGTTTCACTTTCCACAACCCTGTTGCCGTATTAAAATGGGGCAAGTATCAGCTGTTTTCATAGGAGGTCGTAGGAAAAAGAAAAACAATACCGAACGCTTTTCACACTAAACCATCTAATCGACGTGACAGATCTGCGAATTCACCTTTTTTTTTTTTTTTTTTTATTTATTTATTTTATTTAAAGTCTCACAAAACACTGTAGAGTAATTATAATGCAAGACATTACAAAAATACCTTAAATCTAGCACACAGTATGGAAATATTTAGAAATATCAAGAAATAAAAACAAAATCACAGTTACAAATAACACAGTTACATTGTTAGTTTCTTCAGTGCTTTCACATTTGTATTGAAGAAGTCAACATCCTTGTCCTTGAAGAGATCATTACATAGCGCTAACATTTGGCTTAGAGGGCTATCTAATGGGTACTTAATGCTAAATAGTTTATCACATTTAGGTCTAAGCTTAATTTTTGGAACAGTTAGTTTTATAGAATTGATTAATGCACATTTGTGGTATTTGATGTTATTAATTATATAGTATACGAAAATCACAGATTGTTGTTTCCTTCTATCACAAAGTTTTTGAAATTTATATGAATCCAGCATGCTTTGATAAGAAACAAGGTAGGGGTAGATGTTGTTTTCTTTAACATATAAACGGCGAAGAAATTTCTTTTGAATACGTTCAATACGGTCCATATGGCAGCAGGCCATGGGTGACCAAATTATCGATGCGTATTCGAGGTGAGGCCTCACTAGGGCATTATAGAGTTTGATTAGCGTGCTGATACTTTCAAAGTTTCTGGAATTGCGTATAATAAACCCTAGTTTTTTATAGGCTTTGTTAACAATAAAGTCGTAATGGGTTGTGAATTTTAAATTGCTCTGCATATAGACCCCGAGGTCTTTGATTTCTTGTCGACGCTGTAGAACATTATCATTCATGACATAGTCAACGTTATGAGAAATTGCTTTTCTGGAGAACGTCACGGTAAAGCATTTATCCGTGTTCAGGCGCATTTTATTTTGCACAAACCAGTTGGCTATCGAGTTGAGATCCTCTTGTAGTTGGAGGCAGTCAGACTGTGAAGAAATTTGCTTAAAAATCTTGAAATCGTCGGCAAAGATGAGACAAGATGAATATTTTATGCAATCAGGTAGGGTGTTCATAAAAATAATAAAGAGAAGGGGGCCAACAGTGCTCCCCTGCGGTACTCCAGAGGTTGGAAAGAAGGGTTCGGAGTAGGCACTGCCAACCTTGACTTGATGTGAACGATCTGAAAGATACATTGAAATAAATCTACATGCCTGCTTGGAAAAACCTAGATTGCTCAGTTGTTTGATAAGAATTCTATGATCAACAAGGTCAAAAGCCTTAGCACAGTCCGTGTACATAGTGTCCAGTTGACACTGATTATTGATGGCATCAAAAGCATGATTTGTAAAGTCGCACAAATTTGAAACAGTGGATTTACCAGCAGTAAAACCATGTTGCTGGTCTACAATCTTGTCCTTTACATTATTCAAGAGATCTTCATAAAGTATAATTTCAAATATTTTTGCTAAGGAATTTAAGAGGCATATAGGTCTATAATGTGTAATATTATTCTCACATCCACCCTTAAAGATAGGGGTTATGACTGATGCTTTGAGCTTTTCAGGAAAATAGTTGTTTTTAATAGATAAGTTGAATAAGTGAGAAATTGGCTTAGCAAGAATGTCTGCACAGCCCTTGTATATGTAAGGAGGGATGTTGTCAGTACCTGTGGATTTTTTGGGCTTCAATTTCTTGATGCAACTTATTACTGTGATCTCATTGACCTCTTTTAAGTTTATATTGCCAAACTGGCAGCTGTCGTCGTTGATACCTTCTATCGGAGAGGGAACAAAAACAGACTTGAAGAAACTAGCAAACCCTTCGGCAATGCCCTTCGAGTCACATAATTCAGACCCATTAAGTTGCATGACTTTTGGAATGCCTGATGTACTTTTAGACCTAAAAAAGTTCCAGAAACTTTGTGGATCAGCATTTATATTATACTCGATCTCATTCTTGTACTGGCTGTGTTCAAGTTTTATTTGGATTTTAATACTTTTACGAAGTTCAATATATTCAGTAGCTTGGTCAGCTTTAGCTTTTCTCCTCTTAATTAGAGCATGTATACGATTTTTCTTTTTGATTTTATCAATTAAGTCATGGGAAAACCAGACTGGGAATTTACGTCCCTTTCTTGATAGGTTAATAGCTTTCTTTGGAACACATTGGTCAATACAAGAATAAATCTGTTCATAAAAGGCATCCAAACAACAGTCAACATCAGTTATGCTTTCAAGGAGAGACCAGTCCTCTCCCTTAATCATTTCATAAAGAAGATTAAAATCACCTTTACAATAATCATAGGCAAAATTAGACTGTATTTTATTGTCGGGTTTATCATCTTGTAAAAGTGGGAAATTTATAGTTAAAGATGGGTGGTAGTTATCCTCCTTTACAAGTGGATTCTCATCCCTAACAACCTCCACAGGAAAGTTGGCCAGCACCAGGTCAAGCTTTCTAGACATAAAATTTACTACTTCATTATATTGTGCTAGGTCACTGAGTGTACAAAAATCCATTAATACCTTACTTTTCTCGGAATTACTGTTTTCAAAATCTGGCAGGTTGAAATCACCCACAATTAGGATCTTGGTGTTAATGCTGTTAAATGATTCAAACATATCACAAAAATCAGAGTAGTCTGCCACTGGACTGTTGGGTGGAAAATAGACAACCGATAGTATAATAATCACATTCTTAATGTTAATCTTAACTATTAGACACTCTTGTTTCGAATCGTCCTTAACAGCTTCGAAATTGAGATCTTTCTTGATTGCTACAAGTACCCCTCCTCCACGTTTAGTAGCTTCATCTCGGTCCTTTCTTAGGACTGTATACCTATCGTCTACCAGCTCAGAATTACATATACCATCTGTCAACCATGATTCTGTAATTGTGATTATATCATAGTCTTCAGATAGAATATTAGTGTAAACCATATCTGTTTTAGTCCTCAGCCCTCTTGTGTTTTGGTAGTACACATTCAAGGTCCTATTATTCAGGGTTTTTATTGTTGATTTGCCATTCAAGAATTCTGAGGATCCACTCTTTCTGTCAACTGCGGTGGCATCCTCCTTTTCACTAAAAAACGTGATACAACGGCTCCAACTGGCCAGATCTCGCTTCTCCAAGCCATCTTGAATTGCTCCTGCTGTATAGTAACTTTCATTGAAGAATAGGAATCCGGATGTTTTGATGTATGCTGCTCACATTGTACGCCTGGGAAATGTGGTTCTAGAATTGTTCTAAGCGCTTCAGGAGACGTATTGGGCCTGAGTCTGGTTACATGTAGGGAAACTAGCTTAGGGATGGCCTCAACTGAAAGCTCTCCCTCGTTTTTCCCAACCAAAAATCTGCGATGTCTGCGGACTGGCTTACTGATTTGAGGTTCAGTATCACTGGATAAATTTTGTATACTTTGCATTTTAGCTGCTACTTGGGCATATGAAATAGCCGCATTCACTTGTTGCGGGTTTATTTGGTTATTTCCCATTTTAACATTTTTGTTATTGTTTATATTCACGAGGTTAATTTGTCCTTGAGTTCCTTGACAACTAGGTTGTGTCGATACTGATGACAGTGTTGAAAGCTGGGCAGCATGGTTGCCAACAGCGATGTCATTCGGTTTCATAGGAGGGTTTGGCGTTTTAGGAGTTTTTAGACCGTGTTTTGGGCGTTTCCCTGCTGAAGAATCAACGATGTTGCCACTATTTCCTGAATTTTCTGACAAAAAATAACTTTGGTTATGAAAAACTTTCTCTTGGAGATAGGAAATTTTTTCACGTAGAAGGGCTGCATTTTCCTCTAAGATTCGATTTTTACTTTGGAGTTCCTCCACCAACACACGTAATAATGAAACTTCGGTGTCAGGATCTTTTGAGGTTAAGTCGGCTGGCTCACCTGTTTCGTGAACACAAGTCGAGTTTTTCGAAGCCGCCGCCTGTCTCAAACATGCGGGGTGGAAAAGACCGGAGCAATGCTTGCACTGAACACTGTTTTTCACCAATTTATTACAATGGGCACAATATTTTTCGACTTTATTTGGAGCACCAAGATCAAGGCGTGCATCGCCTGCCATGTTGCCATATGCATATATTGTTATAAGCTGAAACTCCCGATCCGATTCATCCATTTCACTGAAAGAAATGCGCAGTTATTTTCAATATCGTTTATTTCTGATAATTCTTAACACTAATTTAACCTAATTGATGTATGTTCAGTAATAAATTAGGAGGGAGTGTTGTATGTATAAGTTATTGCACTGGCGTGGGTCGGGATTGTCGATTTGTATCCGCCAGCACGGCACCCCACACGATTCGTGGAATGTAAACACATGAAAACAAGACAATAGGTATATAAATTATAAATATATTATATAAAAACAAACAGGGGCCCTCTTCGCGAGGTCACCGCCATCACAATAGCTACCGAGCGCGTCACTAAAAATTCTTCGGTAAAAATTTCCTCTCGCTAATTTTTATACAATGCATCACTATCGTAGAATGTCACATGTAAAAAAAATCTAAACAAAGAGCAACAGGTGCGTAGCTATGCCATAGTCTACCATCCACTAGGTAACAATCCGTTAAGTTAAACACAGCCTCGCAAAGCCATAAATACTTTAAAGGTATCCTTGATTTCTTTTTCTTCTCTAAAAATCATTTCTATAATATTATGTATACATATATATATAGTTAATATACAGATCTGTATGTAACATATTTACAACTTTGTATAATGGATACATTATAAACTTTTTATTTATATGCATTTTCATTGTATTCTACAAGTATTTACATCTTCATTTGTTGTATACAGAATAATTACGATTTCTAATTGACGAATTGAAAGGACGGCGGAATGTTGAAAGTTGGTCTACTAGCATTTGCTTCACATTTCGTGTTTTCAAATGGACGGGGGAGGGGGGTGTTGAAAGCGATTCAATTCCATTCCCACTAGGAAAAACGAGTTCTGCTGACAGAAAACGAATCACATCATAATATAATAATTTTGTACTTTTTAACGATAGGTATACCCATCAATGATTATTTCATAACATAATTCAGAAATACAACATTATATGAGAGATACTGATGCAATAGATCTAAATCATTCGCAATTATACAGGATGATATGAAAGCCTCTCTGATAGAATGCAAGAACCGAAGCCTCACTTGATTTGAAGATTTTTTCAATGCCCCATTGTTTTCAAAATACAGGAATTTCAAGTTTTTTATCGATTTTTAATTTTTATTCTGAATATGCTTTACCAAATTTCGTTGAATTTTGATAATGTTATTTGTAGTCGTAAGGAGCTTAGTTAGCCATGAATATGAAGAAGTTATCAAGTCCAGTGACGTTCGCCAATATTATTAACAAAAATAATACCCTTTTCTATAATTTCAATATTTTTTGCGAATAACTTTTAGTTTTTTTGTGGTCCATTGACATGAAATGAAGTGGATTTTATTTTCATCTGGAAAACGACAAGATACGAAAACACCTCGAAAAGTTATTCCTTCAGTTGGTCAATTTGAAAAAAAATTGAAGTCATAAAAAGTCAATGGTGTATATTTTTTCATCAATAACATTGGTTGAGGTGCCCTTCCGGACGCCCCTGGACTTTATGAACCTATTCTATTTATTGCCAATTGAGCCCCTTATGACTTCAAATGACGTTATCAAATTTCAACGAAATTGGGTAAAGCATACTTGAAATAAAAAAAAACGAATTAAATAAATTTCAACGCCCTGTACCTTGAAATCTAAACGACATTTGAAGAAAAAATCTGCATTTTCGTCACAAAATGAGTGAGGATTCGCTTCTTTCATTCTGTCAGAGTTTAGGAAACATCCTGTACATTTGAAATTATAATCGACGAAAAAATAGGGATAACCTGTCATTTCGTAAATGTCATATGGTGATAATTGCCAAAAATTAAAATTCGAATAAGGTGACGGAGCAGTTGAACATGAATATAGAAACGTTATTTTTTCACTGATTCACTTAAAAAACACTGTTCAATTCCTTGAAAGATTCGAATAAGACAATTAACGATTCCAGTGAAAGAAACAAGATTTGTTTAAACCAAGTAAAAGGCTGAGTCATAGAATGTCATAGAAAGAATCTTGATATTCTTACAACAATTTTTTTTAGATTCAAAGTGAAAAGTTATCACATATTATACTGAAAATTATTCAAAATGATCAATGGAAATTAAAAAGTACTCAACTGACATCAGGTGTATCATAATAAAGGAAAATCAAATTTAGATATATAATTCGATATATAATAGCGTTTCTTTCTGCTGACATTCAAGAACCAAATAAATACAAATTTCGAGGATATACTCTAGAGGCGTAGCTCAAACCTCAAGGGCCTCATTCATCTCATAAGAAATAGATCATCTGTATATTACTTATAAAGTATATTGATGATGGAAAGACCAAGTGACCAGCTGATGGTGTTCCCCACTCGACTTTCGCTAGGCAGTGAGTAATTTCAGTCTTAGATTTTTTAAATCCTACCTATACAAACTCAACGCGTTCCATTCACTTTTCCAATAATAACTATACGAATCGTGGAAACAATCCATGCTCCGAAAGTGTGGCCCAGTATATATCAAAAGAAAAAACAAAGTCCGTCAGTTATTTCTAAACGCATTCCAGTTATCAGGTTCCATCACCTTATCCCGTTCAATCTAACCTCGCTCTCAACATCCCCCTCCCGCGCGCCCGTCGAACCTCCCACGGAACGTCCGCCGCCCCGCCCCTCCGACACGCCCCCACCTATCACCTGCCGTCGTCCGAGAAGGCGCGACACCACTAGAGCTGCTCGACGAACTTGCTGAGCTGGTCCTGCGGCGTCATGGGCGGCGCCTCGCCGTTGCCGCCCGTCCCCGCGCCGCCCTCCTGGGCGTGGTTCTGGCCGAGCAGCATCTCGGAGGCGTTGAGGTCGTGCTGCGGCGCGCGCGGGCTCGGCGCCGTCTGGTGGCGCGGGCTCGGCGCGGTCCGCGACGGGCTCGGCTGCGGGCTCCTGCAATAACGTGAAAATTCAACGGTCGGCTCGCAATTGGACTGAGTAACATGTATTTAAACATGTAGTGAATGAGAACTAAAATTGATCGACAGAATGCATTCGTTCAAGAAAGATCGAAATAGTATATTATATCCTAGGGTGAGAGGTGAGCTATTATATAGCAAGCACTTTTATTAATTTTGATGAATATCGCGTGATGAATTCTTTGGAAATACTTTTCATAAATGCCGAAATTCAATACGGTGCCCATAAGAAAAACCTGTCAAAATCTGTCATCAATAACGCTTTGGAAAATACGATAACAGATAAACGTTAAAAAAAAAACGAACTGATAGCTCCACCTCATGGGTGGTGTGGAAACGAGCAGCAAAATTAAAATTGGTTGAAATATCAGAAAAACAGAAACAAAATATCGCGAGAGAACATGTTTTAATCAATATTTTGCTGTATTATATTTGTGGCGGGTATATTCAGAACTTTGAACTATTTTGGGGGACTATACTTCGGAAGGAGTCCTGTATATGTTTCTACCCCTCTTTTCAATCGGTTATTGCTCGAAATGAATTGGATAATATGAAATCAAGAGGATATTTTTTATAGAAAATTTCACAAGGAATATTTTCGAATGTATGAAAAAAAAACGAAGAAAAAACACCGCAGTGTTTGTATTAGGGGTGAAGCTCACCCTATTTTATTATATTTTTTTATTTGGCAAATAAGAATACAGACAGGACAAGCCCAATAAAGTATTCAATATTCTACATATTACGAGCTAAAGAAAAAAAATAGTGGACAGACTGAGAAAGTGTTGAGTAGATTATGCTCTATTCTAGGTTAGATAAGTACAGTTTTTTCATTTTGTGGTCAAGAGTTGTTAACGAGAATGAGAAAATGTCAATATCCGACATTGCGGATAATGTATTGAAAGATTTGCAACATCTTTGTAGTGGAGAGTTTAGATAATAATATGTGTGACTTGAGTTTATTTTGAAGACATATTTTGTTCTAGAATTAAATGAGGGAATGTTAAAGTTAACTTCATTCAGGACTTCACTACAGTTGATCTCATTGTTGACCAGTTTAAAGATAAACTTAATATGCGAAAGTTGTCTATCGGTGAGGGAGATAAGTCCCAGTTCTTTGATGATTACATGATGGTTTATAGGGTTTTGATGGAATTTTTTGGAAATATATCGGATAAATTTATTTTGTATGCTCTGTAATCTGTCAATGTATATGTAGTAGCGAGGGTTCCAAACAACTGAGCCAAAACTGAGAACACTGTTGACTACTAACTGAATAACTCCTCTGATTTTGAAACCTCTTCATTCATCGTGTCAAATCTCCAAATGGGAAAATATAATTTCTTTTTCTATTCGGATATTTTAAATATTCAATTTCAGGACTAATTCAAATAGACTAAAAATTCAAGTTCGATATTTTCGATGCTCTCTCGACAAATCGAACCACCGGCACGGAAGAGACCTACCTTATGGGTGGTGGACTCCTGACACTCTGCATCAATTGTTGCTGTTGGACAGTCATACCCTGTGGAGGGCCCATTACGCCCTGCGGCGAAGGCAAAGGGGAAGGTGTCGGTTTCAAACCCTGCATCGGTGGATACTGCTGCTCCGCAAAGGAATTGTTATAACCCAGGTGTGGTTGTCTTATACCTGTAAACGAATTCAGAACTATTGGAAAACGCGAGTCCTGGATATTCACCGATGAGCAAAATGAAACACTTTGATTGATATGCTGTATGTTCATGTCTCTATTTTTTCAAGATGCTTATTCCAATATATTTGGAGTTAGGGCATATGATCCCTTCTAAGATGTCACTTGTTAAAACTCCAATTTTCAGATACCTAGAAGAGAAATTATCTATTTGGCAGTATCACTTTGTTTTAAAAAATTTTGGAAAAACGAATATACACAGTATTTGCGATTTGAAACTGCGACATCCTCCTATTTCATGTGTCGTTGTCTGATTATCAATAACGATTTTTTTTTTATATATATAAAGTGCTAAAACAAGCTCTCTACAAAAATAAGGACGAATCTGGAATATTCACCTTTTCAAGTCAAAATTTTGAATAACTACTGTCAGACAATTTTTTTTTTTTCGAGAAAATTCGAGCCTGGCTTAGCTGACATACCCCCATGAATTTGAACGCAATATCTCATAGTGGGTGTTAGTTATTCAATGGCAAGTTTAAAAAAAAAATCTGTTTCGCTGTGTACCAAAATCTAATGAAGTGGTCATTCAATAGAGGAACACGATGAATACTCAAATAAGAAGTATCACCGTAACTTCAACAGGAAGATGTCTGTAGGTCAATCAAAAATACAAACAATAGTTATCAATTCAAGCGTTTTCATAGTAATATCAAATTTTGGCGAATTCATTCCATCTCGGCCAAATCGGCAAATAATGATCATATCAAGCAGCCAGACTATATTTTCTAGCAAGCTTCGGAAAGTACTTGAATGTCAATCTATTTGTGCTATATTCAAAATAATTTTTGAATCATCAACTTCTGTTAATATTTCAAGGAGGTTAGGTGCGAGAGTGGCATAAGACTAAATCTTGACTCCCGGTCGAATGAAATGACCACATATTTTTTGATATACAATTATTATCATATTATTATTACTACTGATAGCGCTTCACAAAGCAATTTCCAACTGGAGATTTGAAAAAAAATTCAGCTCACCTGGCAACCTTTGCTGATACGTCGGACAAGCTCCTTGCTGTGGAAACCCCTGCTGCTGTTGTTGTTGTTGCTGCTGCTGCTGCTGAGCCTGCTGTTGCTGCTGCTGCCGCTGCATGGACAGCATCTGTTGATGTTTGAACCATTGCTGTTGGGTCATCTGTTGGTTCAGGCCTTGCGAGGCAGGCCCGCCCGGTTGGCTCATCATACCGGCGCCCTGCAGCTGCATCCGCGTTTGCTGGTGCTGCTGCTGCTGCTGCTGCGCGTTCGGCTGCTGGTTGAGGATGTGCTGCAGCTGTTGCTGGGGCGCGGCCGCGATTCCCGCGCCGCCTGCTTGCTGGATTTGTTGCGCCTGCTGACAGGATTTCCATACGATTTTAGTTTATCCATTCATTTATTGTTGAATAAGTATGTACAATAAAACTGGCAGACGATTCTTCGAAAAATTTTGAGCCAATCTTGCTTAGTTTTCAAGATACAAAATGTTGAACTATTTAAATAAAAATATTGTTTTTTCGTAAACATCTCAAATATGCTGTACCCAATTTTGTTTCGATTATTTACAGTCATTTTATAATTCTTCCTATAAATCGTATTGGATTTTTTTAGTGAAATAAGATTTGGTCCAGAAGTTTCCTTGCGTCCTTTTATGATTCGAATCGAATTCAAATTGAATGATTCAATTTTTCGTTTCGTTTCATTTCATACTTTATCTGATTTTAGATAATTATGAACACAGAAATCCAATTACCAATGGAACCTTAACGAATATACAACAAAGGTGTGACAGCAGTTGTAACATTTGGATAAAAGAACAAGTGGAAATCCCCAAAGATAGAATTAGAAACAGTACACTATTGATGATTGAAAATGAACAATAGTCTCTTATGAACTGATTCTGTCTCTTGAATTCATCTGAACTGAGAAACAAAATTAACAGGTTCTTTTGGTCTATTACTACAAAATTCGACAATATCTCGAATGTGTACAATACATAACAAGTGTTTCATAATCAACCAAGATCGCAGTGGCCAAGATGGCTTCAAAAACATATCATGTTATCAGTGACCGCAAGTCCACTTCAAACTGTTGAGTCTATACAATGATTTTATTTACAACTAAACATTTCCCACCCAGACTGAGTTATATCAAAAGTTGTGAATTGAAAATTATAAAATATTATACTATATTTCATATGGGATATGTCAGGGAATAAAACATGATAAAAACAGTACTTAGTTATGATCTCTACTCAAACTAAGTCACTGTTACAAAGCAAGTCATTTGAATAATGTTGTGAAAAGGCACTATTACGATGCAAATCAGAGGGAAAAGTTTATAAATAATAACTTATTTTGTAACTGAAGAACTTATATTTCACTGATAAGGAGTTAGGGGTCGAATAGTTTGATTACTTCACCAAGTATAATTTGCAATTTCACATAATTTATCAAAATAAAAAAATTCATCTTAGAGGTGAAAGTGAACGGATTATATTTGAATGAGTCAGTTCGTGGATAAATGCTCATCATAATTCCATTCAAAAACCTAAACAACATTTCCCAGATCAAGCGAAATGTTGACTGATTATTGATACCCCATTATTATATGAAGACAAATTATCTTCAATACATTTTATTGAAGTATTGTGTTCATACAACAGGGGCTAGCAATGCGTAGACATTCATTTCAGGAGGAAGAAAAATAGGAAGTAGGAATATCGGAAATGTATGGAATAGTTTACCTTATTTTACAGGATAGTGTTCATCAGGAATTCAGAAATCACAGGTCTATTGGGATAAAAATTAGGAACTTCAAGGAACGCAATATTGAAATTCTTGATAAAATTTATATTCCACCATCCTGAAACAAGTTGAAATGGAAATGGCAGAGAATAAAATATTATGAGCTGGCCACACTGCAATAAAACATCAAGGGTTAATCAAAAGTTGCAAGTCCTATTAAAATAGTCTCTGGAAAACGATTTAGTCAAAGTTGAGGTATTTTGAGAACATTGGAGAATGTGGCAACTTTGTCGATATAATCATTAAATTCAGCATAATAAATTATCCCTGTATATAATCAGTTGGGACGTGAACAGTTACAATAAGAAGAGGAGGATATTCATTGAGAACAACCCTGTACATTACGATCAGATCATTAACTATGTTTGCCGTATTGAAAAAAGGATATGAAAATGGTGCAGCAATGAACTTTGCTGCCTCCAAGAATATTATAAATTATCGTATCATCTATGTTCAGAGTCGAAAATTATTAATTGTTATAGTTTGCAAAACAAAAATAAGTTGTAACATCCTCCTCTTTAATCTAATTGTATGATTCTCAATCTCCAGAATATCAATGTTTCATTAACACTTGAATAACATCAAATGCGCTCATCAGCTTGAAAAAAAACTTTTAACTGAAGGAACATGTTGTCGTGCGAAGAAATTATCACTCACGACCGTGTCAGTGCAATTATCTCTGTCTCAACTTAGATCTCAAAAACGGTGAGAGATATCGACAAATAGACTTTATATTCGTGTTCAGGAGGGTCGAAAAGAGGGTGAGTAGAAGGGTTTTGAGGTATTAGGTCGAGGTCTATAAATATAGAAATTGGAAAACTCTCCTGCACATTTGCGATGTCGCAAATGTAGCATTTCAGCGGGTTTGTTATTTCATCGAGTCTTCACTTTTGATTGGTGAAGACGTGGTGATGACGTGGTTTCGACTGACCTATTTGGTAATCTGGGTTAATTATTCCTTTGTAGCACTCATATTTAGTTATTAATTTGAGAACCCATTCTGTTATATTTACAGCATAATTTTACTAAAGAAAATATTCGCGAATAATGGAATGAATTGGTACAAAGTGAAATAAGCTTATTTGTTATCTCTAAAAAAAATCCGTCAAATTTTAATGTGCCTACTGAATTAATTGGAAATGGAAGTAGCAAGATATCTTCCAGGAAAACATTTAGGTATTCTGTCGTCATGGAAACATTATTCTACAGATATTCTTTATGAATGTGCTTGCTGCAGTCATTGAAGTCAACATGTGCATGTTTGTAGAAAGTATTTTTCTAGATGAATTTTCAATATCCATGTTCCTCGTAGACATTTCATTTCAATTCATCAGATAATGAGTTATATGGAATCCTTGTATTGTACCAACAAACTAACGAACAAACAGTTACCGCTTGCTGTCTAATCATTAATAATACATTTGAAAGTATTGTACTCGATAAGATGAACAGCCATCGAAAATAAAGTCGCTCACACACACCTGTCGCTGCTTGATGAAAGCCGCCATCAGTTGAGGATTCGATTTGAGTATCTGCAAGATCTGCTGCTGCTGCTCGGCCGATTGCGGCGACCGTAACGTCTGCATCAGCTGCTGCAGCGCCTGCTTCTGCATCATGTTGCCGGGCGCGTTGACGGGCCCGGCGCCGGGTCGCACGGCGCCCGCCTGGCCGGGCTGCATCTGCGGCGGCTGGCCCATCTGGCCGGGCTGCATGGCGGGGCCGGGCGGCGCCGGCTGGCGCAGCCCGCCGGCCGTCACGACGCCCGGGTAGCGCTGTTGCCACTGCTCCATCGGCAGGAGGTTGCCGCCTGGAAGAGCGATTCGAAGGACGTGAACGCGCATGTTTTCCAAAGTTCGAATACTGAATAACTGTGTGTATTTTACAAAGATATGATACTATATAAAGGCTGTTTTCTCTAAAGCGCACATTAGAAGTTTTCTGAAAATTTTTGGAGAGCCATAATCGATGAATTACTGCTTAATGAAAATGTTTTCAAGATGGTAGCATTCCAAATGGAATGCAATTTTTTCATTGCGTTTCAAGATTTGTTAGGTTTTTTCAGCATGATCTTCATCAGCCCTCCCTATACCTAAGTCGTTTTCGAAATATTCGGAATAGAAGAAAGAAATTCATGTTTACACCGTCATCTCAAGTCACTTTTTAATGTACCGGAATTGTTTTCAAGCATAACCGAAAGTGCCATTATTTGTTTCCTACTACACTATTATTTGAGGAATCTAAGAAAATGAATATAAATGAACTTCATCGATTCACTCTACTGATGATATTTTCCAAAATAAAAATGAAATCGAATTTAATGACCATAGTCATGATATTAGAAATGAAGATACTATAACATTCAAACATAAAACAAGCAAGTCATTTGGACACAGAAATGAGTATAGTATTCAATTCCTCACTTATATGAAAATTCCAAATTGATGTCATTTGGAATTGAACAATGTAACTCTATTCTTATTGGACAAAAATAAAAAACTGGATATTGGACTCGAATAGTTTCGTATCTTCAAGCAATATTTAATAGAAACTTGCAATATCTGAATTGTGAGGTATGATACTAGGTATATATATTATTA